>OZ037788.1:21432708-21805208 GCA_964035525.1 Porites cylindrica
TCATGATCATCTGCAGCGGCAGCAGGGGGTATCATGATTATCACCATCATCAACAACATCATCACCAACATCTCCACCACCACCATGATCATCTTAATGGTCATGAACAGCAGCATCAACACCATGTAAATCATCCTCGTCTCCGATCACCAGCTTAATCATCAGCTTCAACAGCACCACTAGCAACATCAGCGTCATCATCGTGTTCAATAGCAGCATCATCTTCCCTTTCATTAACCCTTTAAGTCCCAATATCCACATACAAATTCTCCAAACTGATCTCGATATAATTCCTTAAAGAATGAGTTGAGAGAATTTGATAAAAGATCAAAGCATTTTCTGTTAGGTGATCATTTTATTAATTCTCATAACCTAATCTCTTGACAATCTACGTCTATCGTTATGAGAAAATTGATGTTGGTCACTATTGGGACTTAAAAGGGTTAAGACATCATCAGCACTGACCATCATGACCATGTCGTCGTTATCATTAGCAGCAGAATCTTTATAATCATCATCATCGATAATATTATTATTAGTTTAAAGATTGAAGCCAATTAATATCAAATAAAAATATAGTACAGCAAACCTTGATCCTAAATGCTATTTAAAACTGAGTTAAATGCAATACATGACCAACATCACTAATTTGATAGGCTAAGAACCTACTTCTAAGTTAATATAGAATGGAATGTAACTGTTAAGTTAATGGTTATTTGAATGAAAAAAAGAAGACCGAATTGCCTTTTTCTTGTATTACCAATAAGCTGATATTAAGACACACTGACTGACTAAAGTTCCGCTGAATTACTCATCATGGAATTGTGTGACCTGTACCACCGTCTCGACAAAAATGACTCACGCACCCGTAATAACAGTGTATTGACTTAGCAGCTAACCAGAAAACAGACCTTTATGCAACGAAATGACAAATTTTTTATCATTAACTGCAATAGGCCCTTTGCAACTAACTTGGTAAAAAAGGAAACAACCACGCTGGAAAGCCACCAGGTTCGCTACTTGTCACCCGAATTCGGCTACGTCCTAGTTCGCAACAAATTCTCTACATACATGTATTACATTGTACTACTTCCTGTAAACCACTGAAAATTTGATATTCCCTTAATCGCTACAGAAAAAAAATCTTTTAACATATATCTCGTTCTTTCAAGCTTGCCCCTTCAAGGGCGCAAGTTTTGGACTTAATGCCAAAACGCGGAGATACGAATATGTAGGTATCGAAACCCTTGTAAAGCCTTACTCTCCAGCATGGCAGTTTTGTACCACGGGGATAACTAGCTGCAAAGGGCCTATTATAGGCGAATTCATGCATGGACGGGTAGAAGTCAGGACCCTAGGAACGAGGATGGACAATGAGCCGCAAGTTTTCATGATAAAACTCTTGGGAGAAGAAAGGAAACCAAGCCAAGTAGAATTAAAATAGAAAATCGATATCCAATATAACCCAGTCATAACGGAGAAAACATAACGATATTGTTACACAGCGTATTTTGGTAAAGAAATAAAACTTCAAATTTGATTACGGAAGGTTCATAAAGAACTAGTATTTGGACTACTATTTCACAGTTTAGTGTCATTAAAGACTTGTTCGTCTTGTTCGGAAGCAAGCTGTAGATGACTCAGATCGGCGGGAAGTGATGTCACATCACTAGCGGCAATTCTATCATTACTTCGTCCCGCGTATTTGCTTGTCATCTCATCTACGACCCGATGTAATGAACAACAAACTGTCAAATGTTGTTTAAAGTCAGGGATTCTCAATGCGTAGATAATTGGATTGACCAGAGAGTTGAAATAATTAAGAATGACTACGATATAATATACCTTAAGGTACAAAGATTCCATGTATCCCCATCAAATACGCTGTGACAATTAGAAACGGGAGCCAAGAAAGCACTGCCGCAGCAAGGGTTTTTATTAGGCGTCGGTTTTGGTAAGCTCTGTTTTGCTGCAAAAAGAGATGTTTCTCATTTGATACTTTCTCCAGATGCAAATGTTACAACCACATAAGGTGAATATAAACATCAAAAATAATATCACTGAAAAATAACAACTTGCTTGGCTTGAAATTAGGTTTGAAGATGGACGTAGATAGCAGTAGTAAGGGCAGTGAGTGTCCAGATTATGGTTATGACAATGGCGTAGGCCCTTGTTCACAGTGTTCGATGTTTTAATGGCCATTAGACGGCGTAAAATCTTTCACAGGATATAAAAACTACAGAGACTAACGAGGCCTGTAGGAAGATGAGATCAAAGTAATCGTAAAAAGGCCCAATAAATGCCAAAAAATCTTGTATGATAGAGTCCATAGTTTTGGATAACCAGCAGCTCATAGCATCATATCAGCGAACGCTATGTTTACAACCAGAAACAAAAATCATACATTACACACGTAAATTACAGATAAGCAGGTTATTTAATAATCCATATATAATTCTGGAACAAGCTAGGTCAGTGCAAGGTTACTAGGCAATTAAAACACCGATATAACGCGTGCAATTTGTAGCAACCAAATAAATCACTGGAAACGTCATTTTAGGTTTAAACGTTGACTTTAACGGATGTATTTGACTAAGCTTGTAATAAAAAAATGCACGTCGTCAATCGTGTATTTTCGGTTGGTCAATATTTTATTTGGGTAAAATGAATATGCATTCAAAATGCAAAATTATGATTGATATTACATGCAGTACGTAACATTAATCAGCTGTACATTGAAATTGAGAAAGATTAATACACTGGAAACCGCGTTACAATAATTACCATTCCGTGAATTTAATACGACCAACATCATGATCTGGCCTGAGCAAAAGGCTTGTCATTATTTCCTTAATGGCTGCAACCTCGTGCAGTATCATCTGACAAGTTCGTTATTGCAGTCAATGGCCACCGGTTGAAGGTTCGTTCCAAAGTTTTTTTTCTTCACAATTTTTCCCCTTTGATTCAAGGTAAAAAAAGGTAAAGGCGCACACGAGCCAGAGGTCCAAAAGGCCGGTGCTTATTGCGATTTCCTTGGCATGAAAGTCAACATCAACACTTACTTCTCACTTAGGGCAAAATATTGACTTATGGGAGGGGTAGGTGGGTAGTTTCCCAGAAAAGTATAATAATCCGCATGAAGTAGGCCTAGGAGTGTGGCTACTCCCCTCTGGACTGGATGCTAGTCCATTGATCATCACAGGGTTACCCTCCAGCAGTATGTCGCCGGTACCCATTTACACCCGGGTGAAGACGGACGGGCGAGGCATGAGCCCCAGACCTCCAGATCCGGAGTTCAAGGTGTTAACCGCTCGGCCACACACGTCTTCTCTTGGAAACAAACAGTTAATTCAACTCTGGGCGAGAATGAGTAAATCGATGAATCTCACTGACATTTTGAGCGACTTGAAGCGATATCTGCATATCTTCAAACAGATTAATATTCAACATTTCTTATCACATCATAGCTGTACGCATTAGATCATATATTTGAATGCTATTTTGCGCCTAATAAATAATAAATTATTATTATATAGCTCAAAAGGGAACTAATACCCTAATGAGACACTGCGATTTTTAACCTCGCCAAGAAGACAAGATTTTCATCTGGCTTTAAACCGCAATGAAGGAGAGTTTCCACAGAGTATATGATTCCCGCCATATTGGCGGCCATCACTGTAGGTCTCGTCATTATAGGCTCTCTACTATACACCATAATCATTCGATGCAAATTTGTCTTACTTTTTATTGGCAGAGAGCCAACCACGTGACCTGAAAGTAACTGCCCCAAATAATGGCCTGCTAATGCCCAATGTCGTCCAACTGCGTGGCTGTAAACAATATTCTGCTCATGCGTAAATGAAACCACGTTTTTCTCCTCGTTGTGATTGCCCTCTATTTTCACTGTATAACTAGTAAGGTATTACGTTTATACTCGCATCCATTCACAACGCTCTAAATTTAATTGATGTACATTACATTTGGACAAGAACTAATAATCACATAGAGTTAGCCAAGCCTAAAAGCGAAGCTTCCGTAAGTCTGTTGTTCAACAACTTAACCCTATAAGTTCCAAAAGGGAACAAAATCAATTCTCTCCTAAAAATGTCAATGCACTGATCACTCTAAGGGTTTAAAGGGTTAAGGGTTAAATAAACTATCTTTAGGTAATCTAGGAGTGTTGATCACAACTTGGTCTCAAAAGACTCATTTTCAAGCGTCAAGTGTGGGTGACTGGGATCCGCTGCCGCAGGTGACGTTGAACCTCTTAGCATGTGTCTTAGCCTAACATCAGTCCAGTTATTTTCCCTTTCTATGTTCGTCCCATCTACAGCCTGACGTCTTGGACAACATGTAACCAAAGATTGCCTATAATCAGGGACTGTTAATGCATAGATTATTGGATTGAACAAAGAGTTGGAATAATTTAGCATTATTACGGCAAAATAAACCTCTCTAGGTACAGGGACTTCGAGTACCTCAGTTAAGCAGTCCATAATTACATATGGAAGCCAGCAAAATACAGCGGCGGCAGATACAAAAAGTAAGGTTTTTGTTAGGCGTTTATTTTGTGAGACTCTGTTGTGTTGTAGAAAAGCGCCGTCTCTCTGGTGAAACTTTCTCCAAATACCAATGTTACAGCCACATAGGATGAAGATAAAGATTGAAAATATTATTGTAGAAACATAAAAACCTGCCTTGTTGGAAATTAAATTTCCAGTGAGGAGGTAGGCTGCGGTAGTAGTAGCAGCGAGTGTCCAGATGATAATTATAACAATAGTGTATGCTCTCGTTGACGTTGTTAGGTGCTTCAGCGGCCAATAGACGGCGAAAAATCTTTCACATGATATAAAGACGGCAGAGATTAACGAGGCCTGCAAGAAAATGAGATCAAAGTGAAGGTAAAAGTAGTGCAGTACAACCCCAACGTCTTCTGTGACGATCCATAGTTGTGGAAAACCAATCCGCAAGTAAACATACAAAGGCAGTGAAACAGCTCCCAACATTACATCAGCGAACGCCATGTTTATGACCAGAAACAAGCTTCTCTTGCGCAGCTTCTTCTCTAGTGCGAAGAGAGCAATTATGAACAAATTCCCCATGAAAATTAAAAAAGCTTCGAATAAAAGAGCGCAACACACTGCTATTGTTTCCGCTCGGGAAGGAAAATCTATCACCATTGACAGCGAGGTGTTGATAGAGCTCATAGCACTTGATGTATTTTTCATTCTGGTGTTTAACCAAAAAGAAAATGAAGTGTTACACGATTGAGTAGAAATCCGCGATATTATGTTGCGTGAATAAGCTACCCTAACGACGCCTGAAAGAGAATTTTGACGTTACAAGCTCTTGCGCAGACTCGGCCCAAAGTTCAGCAAGCTTTGTGTTCAACACAGCCAGCCCTGGATAGATTTGTAAAGAAATAAATCTTATTTCCAAATCAACGCAAACTACTTTTCTTTTATATTTATGTTAATTAACCTTCTTTGCTTTCATTGCACCTGCAAAATTCACAAGAAATCTTAGTTAAAACTGAGTCGGGGGCCAATTATTGCTAATTTTCGTAAGGACCATAAAAGGAATAAATTGAGGAACTTGTCGTCATTTTGGAATTAGCAAAGGATTGTTATTTTTTCCCTTTTTTTATTCAACTGATATTTTTGTATACAAGAGAAGCGTCTTAAACTTGGCAAATTTATCGCTTGAAGCATTTATAAACAAAATACTTAAGATTTTTGAGAGGACGATGAAATGTGAAGTGACAAATGTATATGGAAGTAAGTCATATATGAGAACTGCGGAAATGAAATCATGTGAAGAATGTTCCTTGCAGTTGTGAACGCAATGTATCCCTGAAAAAAAAAAAAAAAGAAAAAACGGGATTTCGTTGAAGTCCTGAATTTTTTTCAGACTTCTTACGCAATTACATAAATTGACTGTACAACTGCGAGGATTATTCTTTACTTGAATGAAATGTAAATCATTGAAATGATGTCCGCTTATTTGCTTTTCAGATAGAACAAAAAAATCTTTCGATACATTAATTTCAGACACACTACCAACAGCGTTTTTTTTATCGGTTGGTAATGTTCCTGCTAGTGTCAGAACCAAAATGAAAAACAAAAAAAAAAAAGAAAAGAAAACATAAGATGCTCTTTTCATGGTTTACAATTCTATTCATGGTTCGATTCATGGATCTTTGGTGAAATAAAAGTCAAATCTCTGAAATGAGATACTGGAATATATTTTTAGTGTTTGTGTCAATTCATTGTGTCACGTGATCCATTGTCACCAAAAAAAACTGATTGGATTTTAATAATGGTCAAACGTGTTCTGTTGTTTTCAAACCAAAAAAAACTGCAGTTTGACAAAGGCAATTATTAAGGAGATGGGAAAATGGGATTACCCCGAGAGAAAAACCTTTCGGAGAAGAGGAGAGAAAAAAAGTCAACCAGTAAATTAGCAAAAAGAAATCAAGAATAAACTGGGAGTTTCCAGTCACTGAAAGACATCTATTTTTGAAATGTTACCACCAGATCTAGTTTTTGTATCGTCGGGGAGGGGAAGGAAAGGCCTTTGCAGTTTGGCTGATCGGATTACAAGGTAGTGTCCATAGATTCGTGTTCGAAGTTCTCCTATGTTTCACTAGAATCATTTGGTTCTGTTCTTGACTGTACCACCGTATTCAAATAGACAGTAGAGACATTTCTTCCTTCTTCGCCTTCGCTGTTTATCCCATCTACAGCCTGACGTCTTGAAAAACACATAATTAAGGATTGTCGAGACAGGTATTGTTGATACGTAAATGATTGGACTGGCAAAAGAGTTGAAATAGTTAAGAATATACGTACAATATAAACATGTTACAGGAAAAGGGATCTTGTGTGCCACAACAGCATAAGGAACTAACGAGAACACAGAGGCAGCAGACACGAATAGCAAGGTTTTTGTCAGGCCTTGGTTTTGGTATGCTCTGTTTTGCTAATGAATAGCATTGCCCCTCTATTGAAACGTTCTCCAAATAACAATATTACAGCAACATAAGACGGACAAAAAGATGGAAATCAATATTGCGAAAGTAGATGCACCTGTCTTTGTTGAAATGAAATTTGAGCAAACAAGAACAGCAAGTGTGCAAAATGGCATATGCTCTCACTGACCGTGAGCGTTCGGTGTTTTAATTAAAAAAAGCCTCAATCACGAAAGCACTGCAGATTGCTATTTTCTCTGCTCTGGAAGAAAAATTATCTTGCAAGATGAAGAGGGATAAGTATTGATGACGCTTGGGTTAGAAGATGTATTCTTCATTCTGAAGTTTATGAAAGCGCAAGTGTAGATTTTGTGATAATCGATGCAAGAGAAAGAATTATCCGAACGATGTAGGCAGTGACGGGTGTGTTCTGATCTTTTGTTAAACTCATGTAATTGGTAACGTTTGCTGTCCAAATGAATAACACTGAGTATCTCTGTCTTTTGGAGCAGGTGCAAAATGCTGTGAGAGATTTCTATTGGGAAAAGATCTTTATCTGCGGTCCATTCTATTAAAAGTTTTAATACTCGCTGTTGGGCATCTGGCAATATTCACTCATACTCTAGCCATCTTTTGACAGTGTCAGAAAGGGAATCCTAACGCAAAAAAATCAAAAAATAAGATACTCTTGCAGATTTAATAAGATTATGGAAAATATTTTCAGTGAGTGTGTCTATCATTTTATCACGTGATCCATTTTCACCAAAAGAAACATCTAGGTGATTGTAACAGGAGTTTTAATAACGGTCAAATGTGTTCTGTTTACGGTGGCAAATTTAAATTTACCAATGCTAAGGAAGAGACTGTTTTCATAACTTAAAGAATTCAATCCGGATGTCACAGGTGGCCAAAGCTTCTAGGAGCCGTCAACATGAATATGACATTAGTAATGATCGTACATATGGGATGTCACCCTTTAACAGATTTAATCCTGATAAATTTTCCTTATTCCCTTTAGAAGTTAAAATTGATCTGATGTAACGTAAAAAACCAATAACGCGTAGAACGTAAATAACTTACTATAGAAAACTAAATAAGTCAAGTAACACAACGTCAGAATTTTGGTGCGTCGTTTAAGTTTCGTGCATGGAGTAACAGCTTGTAGTGCATTACTAAGGCCCGATTCAGACGCCGATCTTTTCACGAGCCGAACCTAAAACATTGAATTAAGTACATGAAAAGTTCGACGTCTGAATCAATTAGGAGCGCCTATTTCGATTTGGAACCCTTACGGCTCAGCCGTTCTTTACGCCCAGCCCAAACGGGAATTTTTCGACTGTGGAACGGTTTTGGAACGGCTTTGATTCAGACGCCGAACTTTTCATGTACCAAACCTAATGCATAAGTTATAGTAACAATGTTACTAGCAACTACAACATCCCTTAGTTTATTCACGGTTTCTTGGATCTAGTTGTGGGTGGGGAAGGGAAGGCCTTTTTTGCAGTTTTGGTTGATCACAATTTAGTGTCCGTAGACTCGTGTTCAAAGTTCCGCTCTGTGTAACTAGGATCAGTTGGTAATGTTCTCGGTTCTATCAAATCAATAGTAACCGTATCTTGCCAGTCTTTGCCTTCCCTGTCCATTCTGTATACAGTCCGACGTCTTGAGCACTGTGTAACTAACGATTGTCTAAATTCAGGGATTTTCAATGCGTAGATGATTGGATTGACAAAGGAGCTGGAATAGGTTTGAATATAGAAACAATGAAAAATTATTACACGAACAGAGACCATATGTGCCGCCGTCATATTTAGAATAATGGCGTGAGGAAGCCAGGAGAACACAGCGGCAGCAGACACAACTAGCAAGGTCTTTGTCAGGCGTGGGCTTGGCGCGCTCTGTTTTGCTGATGAATAGCACTCATTGGCGCATTGTTTCTCTGTTGAAACTGCCACCAAATACCAATATTGCAGCAACATAAGACGAGCAAAAAAATCGAAATTAATATTGTCATAAGATAAACACTTGTTTTTGTTGGAAGGAAGTCTCTAACTAGTTTGAAGAATGCGCTACTTAGAAAAGCCAGTGTCCAAATTAAAGTAATGACAATGGCGTATGCTCTTGTTGACAGTGTTAGGTGTTTTAGTGGCCAGTAAACGGCGTAAAATCTTTCGCAAGAAATAAACACTGCAGAAAGTAAGGAGGCCTGCAAGAAAATGAAATCAATCCAAAACACCTCCAGCGGTTCCAAAACACGTTTTCTCCATAGTGGTGGCCGAAAACCGACTCGCAAGTAAATGTACAAAGGCAACGAAACAGCTACTAACATAACATCAGCGAACGACATGTTCATAACCAGAAGCAAACTTTTCTTGCGTAACTTCTTTTCGAGTACGAAGAGACAAATTGTGAGTAAGTTTCCGCCGACAATTAAGACAGCTTCAATCATGAAAGCATTGCAGATTGCTATTTCCTCTGTTCGGGAAGGAAGATGCATCGTAGATGACGAAGAGGTATTGGTAGAGCTGGCGGTAGTTAATGTATTGTTCATCTTGGAATTGATGATGGTGTTTGGGTAGATTTTGTGGCAATCGATAGACCAAAAAGAATTACCGGCACGATTTACAGAAAAGAAGTTTCTTTTTAATTAGATTCGCCAGTTCCTGGCACGGTCACGACAACAGCGTGACGCTAATTACTATGGTCCCGTAACCGTCCGTCCCCGCATGAGAGATAGACCACCACAACGGGGACTACTTGCCCTACTCCGTTAACAAACTGTGTGTGGATTCTTTGACGTCCCACAGAATTTACATGTGTAAGTGTCGCCGTGAGACGGGGCTTATGGTGTATCGTCCTTATCCGAGAAGACTAGAAAGTCTAACCAAATGCAGATGTCTTTACAAAGGCAGCACTTTTTCTATATTTATTGTAAGACCCCGAGTGCTGGTTCGGCCTGGGTTTGAATCAGCGGCCTCTCGCTCTGCAGACCGGCACTTATCAAACTGAGCTAACTGGGCGGCGGTTAATTCTGACTTGGAGGGCTTCTGATCACTTGTGTGAAAAACGTTGAGGGGTGCGCAAAATTTGTAAAAACAATTTATTTGGGGTTTGTTTACTTTTACTCGTCCATCCATACCGCTCGCAGTCCAAATAAATAAGTAACCATATCCCTCGCAGCCGCTGGAGAGCGCTTTGGGAGATTTTCAAGCTACTAAGAAAATTCAGTACTGACTTTGGCAGAAATCCCTGGCCACTATAATGTCAGTTATATATTTGCTCAAACTTCGAACCTCAAATGCGGCAAACCTAATGATAAAAATAATAGCCAATAATTATGATAATAAAATAATAACATTTATTTTAATAGCGCTTATAAATACATTTCGAAGCGCTTTACATAAGTTTAAAAATATAACAAACATCCTAATTTACGGTATAAATGTAGAAATTACAGCTAATTACAAGAAAGAAAATTGAAAAATCAAATGGCTACAACTCAAAAGCAAGCTTAAAAAGGTGCGTCTTTAGCGATAAACTATCGGACTAACGCATAATTCCCAGGACTGAATTGCTGGTAACTCATTTCACAATAAAGGTGCGTGTAGACCATGAGACCATAATTTATCATATTATACTGAACAGGTTTGAGATTTAACGGAGCAAAGAAAAAAAAAGAGCGCAGGGATCTTGTGTGCTTATAAGTTTCTGAAGTTCTTGTAAATGAAATGGCGCAGAATCGAGTAAACATTTAGATGTTCTAGTAAATTGACCTTGAATACTATTCCATATTTTGCATAAGCATTGTCTTCATTTTCTCTTAGGAGATAAAATGGCCCCAAGAGAAACTGAAAACAATGCTTATGCAAAATTTGGTGTGACAAACGAAGAGCATTATGGTATGTTATGGTATTTTCTGGAGTGGTCAATTCTATAGGCAACCTTTTCAGCTCCTGAAGCACGGGACGGTGTAATGTACTCGTATATGCAAATGCTAATAAGCAAAATTCCGGCTATTGTTTGCGCTCATTTAGCATTAGTAATATGTTCGTTGCGTGTGAAGATCGATGTTTGACCCGGGCCTAACAATCTGGTGTTTGGTGTCGCATTGTTTCCTTCGTTTGATTCCCTCCGTCAGTGATTCAACAATCCATTCATGAAATGAATAATCAATACATTAACAAAATTGAACCTCGAATCAATACTCAAATGTTGACTGGGTTATTAAATAAAATGTTAACTGTATTTCTCAGATAAAGAAGTTTCATACACCGCCATGCACGTGTGGGTGAGCCGAGTTACCTCGACCTTGCCGCGATGTGATCGAAGAAAGCGCAGTTCCATAACGTCGGTAACCGAAGGCAATTCTGTTGGCATCTTGCATTATTAACTTTGAATGACTTGATATTTCATTGGCACTGAAACCCTGATAGTCAAACTCGAAAATTTCTGTTCGGAAAGCTCCAGACGTCCGAATCCCATCGTCCGCCATTACTTTTTTTTACCGAGGAAGAGCTGGTGCCTAGTATTCCTTATATGGCAAAGCTTCACTCGTTTGTTTTGATTGTTCTTTTGTCCTATAAATAGATTATGTGTCTATCAAATGCACGGGAATAACACCGTTCGGGGCAAGCGCTAGCTCTACCCAGGGGCACCCAACGACAATTTTCGGGAAAATATCTGTTCGGAAGACGATTTGAGATCTAGAATTTTCGGAACATTTGTTGTAAAATTTCTTGCTTGCATGCCTTTCCTAGGATTTTCTAACAAATAAAACCCATTTTTAACTAATTTTTACCCTAAAAAGTTCACCTAGAATTTTCGGGAGCCCATTTTCTGGCTAAAATTTTCGAAAAGGTAAGTTTTGATCCCTATAATTTTCGGATCACTAGACTTTCAGCTAGGAAATCCGAACAGATGAAAAATTTTTAGGGGATAAAAATATGCCTATATCTACCGTTTAAATACTAAAATACATTTAATAACGCTATGTTTAAGTGGTTTTGAACTATATTTTCGTTGGGTGCCCCTGTCTACCCTCGCTGGGTGCCTGTTTATTTGTTCTTTACCTTATTGCTAATATTTCGAAGCGAGAGACCGGTGAACACGGTTTGACATCCTAAGAAATTTCGAGAACGGACCCCTAAGAGCTAGGCAGCTAGGGAGGCAGCGTGGCCGAGTGGTCAGCGCGTCGGACTCGCAATCCGGCGGCCCCGGGTTCAAATCCCGCTCTTGCCACTTGCTGGATTTGTGCTCGGTCGTCCCGAGTTCAAATTCTCGGCCACGCTTGTAAATAGCCAACTGGTTGCCTTCTGCCAGTTGGGGTTTTTAATCCTGTTATGTTCTATTTGAATTATTTCTAATATTTGAGTGGAGTGCCTGTAAATTAGCTGGACAAGCTAAGTGCTCTTTCCACTATAAACAAGCCTTTAACCTTTTTTTTTTGTTTTAGGCTTGAAGCAAGCACAAGAACCAAAACCAAAGCCAAAGCAGTTAAAAAAAATTATGAAAGAAGTAAAGTACAAACCTGAAGCCGTAAACGTTTATTTATAATTTTTTAGCAATTAAAAGTGTGTTGAGCTTGGTAGTAGTGCCGTTTTTGTTGCAACTTCTGATCACAATTTGGTGTCCATGAATTCATGTTCAAATTTTTGCTGTGTGTCACTAGGATCGGTTAATGATTTAAGCTGTTTCACCTCAGATAAATCAAAAGCAACAATATCTGTTCGTCCTTTTTTGTTTTTGGTGTCCACCCCATTTAATGCACGACGTGTTAAACACCACATAATCGATGATTGTCGAAATTCAGGTATTTTAAATGCGTAGATTATTGGATTGGCAAAAGAGTTAGAATATTGAAGAAAGATTGTGGTGTAGTAAACTTGCCAGGCTGGAAAGATATTGTGAACATTCAATAAATACTCGACAATTACATAAGGCAACCACGCCATAACAGCTGCAGCAGATACGAACAGCAATGTTCTTGTCAAGCGTTGGTTTTGGGCGGTTCTGTTTTGTTGGTGAGAGGAGATGGTTCTCATTTTACATTTTCTCCAAATACAAAAGTTACAGACACATATGATGAATAAAAAAGTCGAAAATAATACTGCAGAAAGATAATAAGCTGCTATGACAGAAATTAAGTTTGCAAGAATAAAGTACATCGCGCTGGCAACAATAGCAAGTGTCCATATTACACTTATAACAATGGCGTATGCCCTTGTTGACAATGTACGGTGTTTTAGTGGCCGATAGACGGCGTAAAATCTTTCACAAGATATAAAAACTGCGGAAATTAACGAAGTCTGCAAGAAAATGATATCGAAGTGAAGGTAAAATAAGTCCAACACTACCCCAACCTCGTGTGTGATACTCCATAGCTGAAAACCGACCTTTAAATAAACAAACAAAGGAACGGATACAGCTCCTAACATTACATCCGCGAACGCCATGTTTATAACCAGAAACAAGCTTTTCCGCTCTCGGAGCTCCTTCTCTAGTGCGAAGAAAACAATTGTGACCAAGTTCCCCATGACAATGAAGAGAGCTTCAAACAAAAGAGCGCTGCAAATTACCATTTCCTCCGCTCGAGACGGGAAATCCATATGTCCTGGTGATGAAAGTGAACTGAGGTTGTTGCTGTTGTTGGATCTCACGGTAGTTGACATATTTCTCATTTTAGTGCGTATTGAATCAGTTGTCGTCGTTGGTTGCAATTTATTAATGACCCAGACGTTAAGATTTAGAACAAAAGTCTAACGTAAAAGACTTGCAACGGTTAGCGCGGAATCATGATCTGATAAGCGGCTTTTTGAAGAGGATTTACTATGAAAGCTTTTGTTTAACTTCAATCCTGTTTTTTATGCACACCTGCTGCTGACCCAATCTGCAACTTTATCAGTAGGAACAGGTGCAACGCTTTGGGAAAGATTTACAAGTAATAAATGAAATGTTATTTCAGATGGATAAATGACCTGCCATTCAGCAAGAACACGAAAGAATCCAGTTAACTTCAACTGTATTTTGTTTTATTGCTACCAAAAAAAGTGTTTAAAGTGTGTTCAACGTCGGTAGTTTGACTGAGCCGTTCGGGTGTCCGTTAAAACCAGTATACAGGTTTTATGTAAACACTTTTCTCGTGGAAATTACATCACTTTCCTCTTTAATTATCAAAACTTAGTAGAAGGTACTGTAGCTGTTGTTGCCGTCAGATAGGTTATCACGAAATGTTACATTAAAAAGAAACCTGCTGCTTGTATTAAACTGGGCTAAGAGAAGCTACAATTACTGAACAGCAGACGGGAACTCTTGCAAATTGTATTTTGATGTAAACTCGACCAGGCCCGATAACTCGAACCTTTTAGGGAAATCGAAGAATTTTGGATTGGCGGGAGTGCGAAGCAAAAAACAGAAAATAAGGAAATCATAAGGAAATGTGGTGGGGATGGAAATGTTATGCGCTCCTCACTCTCAGGGCAGCATGAAATAATTTGATATCTTGAACTCGGTTTGAAAAAGGACTGTATTAATAATATTCAGGGCTGGACACTGTTCTTGACCGACAAAGACGTAAAGACAGAGAATTTATTGTGTCATGTGACCATAATCACCAAATAAAAACATGTAGGTGATTATAATGGGGATACTACTTAAGGCCGTGAAACGTGTTCTGTTGTCAAGTTTAGATTTGTCTTAACCACGTATGGAGGTTGTTGTCGAATTTTTTAGCATTCAATCTTGATGTCACAGGTGGCCCAGGCTTCTAGGAGCCGTCAACATGAATATGACATTGATAACAATCGTAGATAACAGGTCAAAATAGGGGAAACAGATTTAATTCTACTCAGAATTCTACTTTTCAAGTATTTCTTGTGTTTCCATAGCGAGTCCCTTGAATGTTAGGCTCACCGTCAGTTCCTCAAACATTATTATATTTTCATCAGTGCGTCGTCCAGATATTCCTAAGGGTTGTCAACCTGTCACGAATAACTCCTAATTCACTAAAATAGTTACCCAGTAACTTAGTAAACATTGATGATGATGACATTTTTAAGGCCGCAGTCCGTGAGTATGATCTTATTAAGCAAGGAGAGTGGTTTTAATTTGTGATTTTTAAATTTAGGAATTTTTTAACTTTTTAAGTTATAATGATGTTATTCAGTTATGAATTTTATATTTGACAATGTTATTAATTTAGTAAACTGATGTGATGCAGAATTCTGCTTTATCAGTTATTAAAGTAGAAGTAGAGGTAGTTATTAAAAATCACCTGATGGCGTAGAAAACTAATAACGCGTGGAACGTAAAACTATATTCCCCAGAGCAGCTGGAAAGCGCTAACTTGTGACGAGTGTTATTTAATATTAATCAGTAATTTAAAGATCGATATCTCTGATATCTTACTAGAGCTGGCTAAGATCCCTGGCCACTAAAATTAATTCAGGTATATACAGGGGATACATAACATTTTTAGGTAAAGCTAAAAAATGGAAACCAAATGCGGCTAACAAATATGCAAAATCTATTGTTCTTGCTCATTTATTCCTAGCGCGAAGCGAGTGTACCGCGCGTGGTGTTAGCTACCTGCAAAGTCGGCTGGCCAATCTATTCTTGTATACTTGCAGCTTAGTCCCTAGGCGTTCTCTCTTGACACGTTGTCCGCACGAAGTATGGGAAAGAGGGGGCGAGAGAACGGCGAGTCTCTCTCGGTGACGTCACAGTTCACGGTAGAGTCCCGGATTGACCTAGCCGAGAACGACTAGGGACTAGGCTGGTATGCTTGTGTATATCGAGATGGTGTCCAGCCTGACGTCATCTACTGTGTGACGCCAGGGAGCATTTTGTGTTTCTAGGCAACACCGAAGAGTGTCTTGCTCTTGGTCGTATTTCTATCCATTTGTTTTCTTAGCGGCCGTTTTAGGAGTCGGTATGTGCTTTTTGCAATAACTTTCGAATGCAGAAGTACTTTTAAGAGCAAATGGAAGCGATTTGGGATAATTAACCTTAAGATATGAGCAAAAATCGACTTAAGGTGGCTCCGTAATTAATACAAGGGCATTTTGCTGTGACAAATTTTCTGTCATAACTTTTTCGATTTTAACGCGATGGCTGCGAGACTTTGCAAAGAACAACGGATATCATTCGGCAATAATACGAAATATTCCGATTTCATTGATGGTAAATATTTCTTGAGAAATTAGCGCTTAAAAGGACCCTTCTGTTCAAAGAAAATCGCGTCTAGTAAAAAATTTTGCTGATATTTTTTGCTGAAATTTCTGGTATCGGCTTCCATTTATAAAATAAATATGCCAGAGGAATTTCAGAAAAATCGTTGGAGCAGAAGTCCGTAACTAAAAGTCGCTCAAAATTCAGCTGTGAAATTGTTTTGGAATTTCAAAAATAAATTACTACCAGGAAGAAGGAGACACCAGTTTCAATTTTCGGGACAAGTAAATTCAGTGTTTGCTAATTCTGAAAACAGAAGCCGATTGCCTATCGTGCTATTCTTTAGAAGGTATTTTTCAGTTTTAGAAGCACTATAAATTGCTCCAAACTTTGCTCTGACGTCGAATGGCTTGTTCCTCGACATTTTTAAAATGTCCCTTGGCAGTTTTGGTTCAAACTCCTGCTACATACATTTTGATGTATTGCAATGGATCCTCAACGGCTTTTCCTGCTGTACGTTGTTTCCAATTCAGGAAAAAGGTATTGGGATTGTAAGCTACCTTGTATCGAAGCTCAGACAGAACTGTCGAGCACCTTTGTTTATGACCAGAAAATGAGCACGAGCGGCAGCTCTGCGAGGAATTCGCACCTCAGCCAGGGGGGACGAATGACAATGATGCCCATGTCTGTGAACCGATCTGTATAAACATGTATTGCAGAGCAAAACATAATAATCAAGAAAAAAATACCCATTCAGTGAAGGAAGGAGTGACAAAAATTTCAGAGTTGTAAATTTATTCACGGGCAGTATTTTTGCGATAATTTTTTTTTGCACTGTGATGTTATTCGGTTCACAGGCATGGTCATCATTGTCGTTCGTCCCCCCTGGGTGAGGTGCGAATTCCTCGCAGAACTGCCGCTCGTGGTCATTTTGTAGTCATAAACAAAGGTGCTCGACAGTTCTATCCGAGCTCTGATACGAGGTAGCGTCCAATCTCGATACTTTTTACCTGTGTTGGAAGCAACGAACAGCAGTACAAGTCGTTGAAAATGCATGGCAATACATCAAAATGTATGCAGCAGGAGTTTGAACCAAAACTGCCAAGGGATATTTTAAAACTGTCGAAGAACAAGTAATTCTACTTCAGAGCAGGGTTTGGAGCAATTTATAGTGCTTCTAAAACTAAAAAGTACCTTTTAAAGAATAGCACGATAGGCAATCGGCTTTTGTTTTAAGAATTAGCAAACGTTGAATTTACTTGTCCCGAAAATTCAAACTGGTGTCTCCTTCTTCCTGATAGTAATTTATTTTTGAAATTCCAAAACAATTTCACAGCTGAATTTTGAGCGACTTTTAGTTACGGACTTCTACTCCAACGATTTTTCTGAAATTCCTCTGGCATATTTATTTTATAAATGGAAGCCGATACCAGAAATTTCAGTAAAAAATATCAGCAAAATTTTTTACTAGACGCGATTTTCTTTGAACAGAAGGGTCCTTTTAAGCGCTAATTTCTCAAGAAATATTTACCATCAATGAAATCGGAATATTTCGTATTATTGCCGAATGATATCTGTTGTTCTTTGCAAAGTTTCGCAGCCATCGCGTTAAAATCAAAAAAGTTATGACGGAAAATTTGTCACAGCAAAATGCTCTTGTATTAATTACGGAGCCACCTTAACAAAACACGTTTTGCTCACGGACGAGTTTATACCGTATCGGCTTAGTTGGGCATCCTTTCTTTAAATGCGATGAAATGCGCTGAAGTTGGGTTGTCACCGTCAAATCAGCAGTCATTCTTCTGAAAAAAATCTTTGAATTCATGTTTAATAGGGCTCGATCAACTTTATACAGGTCGAGCTGAGCTAGTGGTAACGATATGGCCCTTCGTGCAGAAGGTCCTGAGATTGAATCGGGCAGAATCTACTTTTCTTTTTCTCTTCTCTTCATTTTTTTTTCTTTTTCTTTAGTTTTTTTTAGTTATTGCAGTTCTGTTTTGCTTTTTTTTTTATACAGCTGAAGTTTTTTAAATTAAAAAAACTTCTTCCCTATTGCCCTAGAGACTGTATTTGCTTTTCAACTAATTGCCGTTTCCCCGAAGTCCTTCGCCAGGTCCTGCGATTCACGTATTTCTAGTTTAGCATTAGATTCGTTGCAAGTCAAGATCGCTGTTTGACTCGGGCCTCAGATCGGTCAAAGGTTTCAGTCGTGTAATTTTCCGGAAAGAAGACTGAGGTTTATAGACCGCCCTGATGGAGAAACTTGCCGCTATCGCTATGCGAACCAGGGAAGCACAGTTCCTAAACATCGTTCATGGAAGACAATTTTGTTGACCCCTAACATTGGTACCTTTAAATCGCTTGATAAATCATTTTTACTGGAACCCTGATAGTCAAAATTCCATAATTTCTTCTTAGAAAGCTCCATACTTCCGAATCTGACCCAAACTGTCCCACTATATCCGCCATGATCTTTGTTTTTACCGAGGAGTAGTTCTCTTATGGCAAAGCGTTTGTCTTTAGCTCTTATGTTAATTCGTATGTTAGTATGTTAATTGCCCTTTGTCTTTTCTATAAATATGCAAGGCAATAACGGCACCATTCAGGGAAAGCGCTAGCTCTACCCTCGCTGGGTCTCTGATTACTTTCTTCCTTACTTTATTGTTAATAGTTCTAAGTGAGAGACCGTGAACACGGTGGTTTGACATCCTAGGAAATTTCGAGAACAAACCTCGGAAGCTAGGGTTAAAGTAAGTACAAGGCCTATTTGCACCGTTTGCTATCGCTTGGGACAGCTGGAGCGCGCTTTGGGAGATTTTTCATGCTATTATAACCTTGTATTATTAAACACTCAGTATATATAATTACAAGATCGATACCTTACTAGAGCTGGCTGAGATTTCTAGCATATAAATTAACTCAGGTATAAATAGCAGATGTATGACTTGTTTAGGCGGGGCTCAAACGTTGAATCTCACATTGTGTGACGAACGTATGCAAAATCTATTGTTCTCGCTCACTTATTTAGCATTAGACTCGTTGCGTGTGAAGATTACTGCTTGACCCGGACCTCAAATCGGTCAAAGGTTTCCGTCGTTTTATAAATAAAACGTTACCTGCACTTTTCCGGGATGAAGAGGTTTTGAGACTATAGACCGCCATGAGGTGACGCTGAGGTTGGCCTAGCTTGCCGCTATCGCAGTGGGATCGAAGCAGTCGAAGAAAGTACAGTTCCATAACATCGTTCAAGGAGGACAATTTTGTTGACCCCTGACATGGTTACCGTTAAATCGCTTGACATTTCATTTTTCCTGAAACTCTGATTTCTTCTCGGAAAGCTTCAGATATCCGAATCTGATCTAACCTTTCCCACTGTCCGCCATGATTTTTATACCGGGGAAGAGCTGGTGCTTAGTATTCCTTACTGATGGCAAGGCTTATGTTTATTGATCCACCTAATCCAACTGAATAGATCTCTTTTTATCTTGTATGTTCTGTTCTCAAGGGAAATTGCCCTTTTTTCTTTTCATAAATTATGCGTACATGTGCACAGGAACAGCACCTCTCGGGGCAAGCGCTTGCCCTAACTTCAGTGTCAAAATTTCGAAGCAATTAAAGAGACCGTGATTACGGGTTATCACACCCTAGCCGAATCCTAGGGATTTCGAGAACGGACCTCCGGAGCCGGGGTTAAAGCAAGCACAAGAACCAAAACCAAAGTATTAATTATCAAAAGGAGTGAGGTACAAATCTGTAATCGCAAACGCTTTAGCTACGTGTAAACGGACGCAACAACTCCCAACATTATTGGCCCGAAAATGTTGGGAGTTGTGGGATGGTATTGGCAGTGATGTGCAAACGGATCCATAGTTTTAATAAATTAAAAGAATTCGAGCGATAACATTTTGACACTTGTGAATGATGAGACCATGTGTAATGTGCGTGAGTGGCCCCAACGATGTTGGAAGACCTGTGCAAACGGATCCCGCTGACCCAAGTCACACTGAGCAGGTGCAATGCTATGCATGCTGAGATTTCAACAAAAAGAAGTAAATGAAAGCAAGTACACGGAAGGTTCGACTAAAACTTTAACTGCATATTGCGTTTTTTAATTGATGATGATGATGATTGTTATCATCTGCATGTGTCACACCTATAGGAGGGGCTTATTCCCCAAAGCATCAAGCTATCTCCTACAGCTTTAGGTATCCAGGGTCCTTCTTGTAGGATCTTAGCTGTTCCCTACAAACAAGCTTCTGGATTACTATTGATCCAAAGAATTTGCAGATTTCGAAGGGTGTAAAGGCCTCGGTGGATAACACCCTCAGAGTTCCAGGTAATTCTTTAGATCATACGAAAGCCGAATCCAGTGATTGCTAAATATTAAAGCGATGTGTTCGTTTTATGCTTGTATTACTGATGTACTCAGAGCTTTTAAAATTCTTAAATGCATCGAAGAGCCGATTTTCCAGTTCACCAAAAATGGCCAATTTTCTTTTGGTAATATAAAATATGTTGAAAACAAGCATTATTTGTCTGTTTGTTATTATAATTAATATTATCGTTTATCTTAGACAAAGATGAAATGTAATCGTTATATTTCGCACATTAAAACGATTGTCTTGATACACATCATCCGTTATTAGTGCTATACAAAACTAGTCTATTTTCCCATTAGGATTACAAGTTTTGTTTTTCAAAGCTACGTCAAAGATTAAGTACCGAGTCGTACTGTTTTGATTCGCTACTCTTATTGCTGTTGAAGTACGTTGGAGTGAAAGTCTAGAAATATAACAAAACACTTAATGTCAGGTCCCTCGGGAAATCAGTTAGTTTTGTTTTCCCTCGAGTCCTGATGTTTCCCTCGACTTCGTCTCGGGAAACATCAGGACTCTTAAAAAAACAAAACTAACTGTTCCCCTCGGGATCTGACATTAAGTGTATATTATTCATTCAGAGTCAAATTCTAATTTAGACAACTTTCTTTTGGATGCACACTCTTTTTATTTCGTCCTTGCACGCCAGAGCTGTAGGGCGTGTCTCGGGGTTGCCGTCCCAGCACTGCATCATTAAGTTCTTCCACGGAGGCTTGTCGGAGCTACTCTCGTGTACTGGGCGATTACCATCTTTCAACCAAACAAAAAATTCTTCAACCGTACCAGGCCATTGATAGGCTCGCTGTCCGTACCACATCTCCCACAAGACTATTCCCAGGCTGTAGATGTCTGCTTTCTCGTCATATTTCTCGGAATCAAACACTTCGGGTGCCATATAAAAATTCGTCCCAGCGACAGTGCCTGTAATCACTTCTACCGGCTTAGCTAGTCCAGCAATCTTAGTAAAGTTTTCTTCAGATAGCTTTAATACAAATGAGTACATTTATTTGTAATTCAATAATAATAATGATTATCGTAATTACAACATTAATTAAAATTTGCATGGCACAAGATTAAGCGGGATATAGCCAGTGAGAAGAGGAAGGATTTAAGTTTAAACAAGAAAGTTTTCCAAACCAGCTACTGTGATAGATTTTTTCCGTTTTATAGTGTAAATATAACACTAGTATCTCAATGTTTTTTTTTCTAGCTCCAGGTCTGTTTGCAGGATATTGTATATAAATATAATTGAAATCACCCAATGTCTCACCTCAAAGATAAAATCGTCGGCCCCAATAATAGTCTAATCTTAATCTTATCTCCGTATAAAATGTGATTATTTCATTCTTCTTCAGAGACCACTCACGTATCATTATACACGGGACAGGCGCTGTGTGGCTAATCAAAGTAGTAATCCGAAAACAGAACTGACATGTGTTAACCGCTCTCCCACCCCCTCCCCCCCCAACACCACCAAAAAAAAAAACAAAAACAAAACAAAACAAAACACAGATCTTAGAACAATCAGGGGGTCCTATTTTTCTGGATCAGTTACCTAGCAATGTCCTTACAAAGACTAAATATAATAATAATAATAATAATAATAATAGTAATAATAATAATGATAATAATAATAATAATAATAATAATAATAATAATAATAATGGAAACTTTATTTGTGTTCTTGAATATACAATTGTAAATCTCGCTACGTATAGGCAATTTACAAATGCTGCTTGAGATTGGATTATTAAAAAGAAAAAAAAAACAAAAAACAAAACAAAAGCCAAAGAAAAAAAAAAAGGAATCAAAATGACATTAAGTCTGGGCTATCCCAGTTCCTATTTCTACAACAAAAGATGTAATATGTTGCTCTAATAGCTATATTTATCATTTTCTTGATTATATAATAATAATAATAATAATAATAATAATAATAATAATAATAATAATAATAATATAATAACATAAAAGTATAGTTCATACCAAAATGTTTTCAGGCTTGAGGTCCCTGTGCACAACTTTCAGAGCATGAATGAAAGCCAAACCATCGGTGATCTCTCTTGCCCACTGGAACTTTAATCGGACAAACTGTTTTTTGGATCTGGTAGGGACTAACGTCTTGTTCTCGTCTTTAACGATATAGTCCGCCAGGCTTCCTATGCATTTTTCGAAGCCCAAGACTACATAATTTTGGCGAAGTGATATGCCATAAAACTGCAAAATGTGACGGTGGTCGTTTAACTTCCTATTCAAACGAAAGATAAACTTTCTTCTCAGTAAGGGTTTTGTTTTAAACATTTTATGGCTTCAAAATTCCAAACAGACTGTTACGTTAATTGATTTTATCATCATTTTTAATTCATAGCATTTTAATTTTTTCAGCAAGTTTCTTACCGTTATCTAACTGTATTACGTTGCTTTATTGTAAGTAGTATTTCAAGGAAATCCAATTTTTTTTTAGCACCTATCACTGTAATGTCCTGGACTGGCCGTATGATACTTAGACCTACCGTAGAAATTTCAATACAGAGGGAGAGCTCTCAGTAGAGCGGGCGGAGCTTATTTAGACTCTTAAACTCATTTATAATTCACAAGGAAAAGGAAAGAGCCAAGTCGGAAGAGTGAGGCTTTTCCTCCAAAGAGCGAAACAATGGAAGGAGAAAAAGAAAATCGTAGTTCCCGACCCTTGTCCCTCGTATTCCGAAAACTGTCCAGCTCGCTTCCCAGCTAATAACCCTCACGTCCCAAGATAAGAGGGGGTATCACCGTAAAGGGAGAGGGGGGTGGCTTTTTTGGATTAAATGACTTCAAAACGGTGGGTTATTAGACAGATGAAGACCAAGACTTAATTTACGGTATTTCCAACAAAGAGTGAAACGTCAAAAAGCCCTTATTTTGCATTGACCAGTTTGAAGGAAATTCAGAATCTTGTTCTCTTACCTCAAAAGTTCAATATCGTCCAAGATTTCGCTTGCGTTTTCAGCATTGAGCTCTTTTTTGCACACCTTCAATTCCACAGTTTTGCTTCCCTCCTCTATTGTCATCTTTTCTTGGTAAACACCACCAAATGTGCCGCTGTCAATGAGGAAAGAAATGTCTCCTTTCCAACTTATTCGCAAGGGGAATATTTCTCTTACACCTAACACTGCATAAAGGCCTCTAAGGCGACGCCCGTCTTTATATATCTTCCAATAAACATTTTTTACCTCTTCCAAATAGCGCTCCTTATTTTTAACCTGTAGAAGTTGCTTCTTTTTCACAGGGATTAACGTGGAGAAATAAGCGCCAACCTTGACAAGGTATTGCTTTACAGGTCTCAATTGCAATTTTACGAAGTTTTGAAGCACATTTCTATCTTTAACAGCGGTGAGAAAGTTCTTGGAACGAGCTGACATAAACGCTTCCTTTCCTTTTTGAAATTTTCTTTTCTCCCATCGTGCCGTTAATCTTTCAATAACGTTTAACAAAAGGCTATACGCAGGATGAACAGGAAGAACCAGTCGAATGGCAAGTGAAGGAATAGGGATGAGCCAGGCAATTACAGTAAAGAATGCGAAAATACCGCCAATAATGAGTTCTTCATGGCTGCCGCTTTTGGCCTTCTTGAAGTGGCGGTAACAAGGACTGTTTCTCTTCTCACCCTCATTATCATCCGGGACATCTGGAAGACACTTTAAGTGGTCTTCAGGTTGACTGAAGTACTTCTTCAGCTCTTCATGAACAAAATCTTCAGCTGTTGGCAACAACATGCCCTCTTCGAACCAAGACTGTAATGTTTCCTGTAAACGGCTTTGGAATGCCCTTTCGATGTTTCGTTTTGTCTCCTCCCAGTCGCTGCCTTCCTGTGCAACCTCCTCTTCAGTCCACGAGGAGAAACGGAATTTAACGTCTTCAGAAGAGAGATATTCGCACGCTCGATTCAAAGCTTCAAGCTCAAAGTTCTCGAAATGTTTATAGAGTCCTTTCATTATTTCATCTTTATGGCTTTTAATATACTCCAAGGCGTCATTGAGCTGTCTTATTTCCTCTCTGACGTTTTCAAGTTTCGAGGAAAAAGTTTTGAGGACAGTCTTTGCTTCAGCAATCATCACGGAAAGTACGTCATTAAGCCATCTAAACAAAGGAAAAGAAGCAAGTGATTCAGAGGCGATTTTAACATTCAGCCGCCTTTTTGTTACTAATACCTGGAACACTTTCTTTTTTTCCCATTCAAGCTTAGTATCCGGTGCGTATACGTACAAACAACACTTAGTTGTTTTAGTTGAATTCAAGAACAGAATAATAAAATCGATATCATTTGTACGTGAAAATTTTCCTTAATTTTTCCCTTGGCTCATAAACACCCAACCGTAAGCACAGAAAAGCAAAAGATCGTCCAGTCGTGCACAGGACATTTTTTGCTAAAAATACTCTATGATCACTGACATGTGCTTAAAAGTGGGGATTTGCGTACCCAACCCATTCGCTTCATAGACTGATAAGTTAAAGTAGACAACATGGTAAATTCTGTTAGACATCCTTTGCAATGAAATTTATACCGTAAAATCACAAGCAAGAAGACCGAAAATAGTTTCACAAAGTTCAGTTCAAAGTCATCGTAACAGGTAAGCCGTTATAAATTGTGAACACTAAAAGTATAAATTGACACCCTAACCGTTTTTTTTTTTCAATTTTCCAGTCCTTGAAAAGCTGTACGACTAAAACGTTTGTTCGCTCCTGCATTACCAACTGATATACCATCACCGTGCAAACAATGCAATATATACTGCTTTCACCTAAAACATTTTCCTTTTTAATTTTTTGAATTTATCTTGCCGAAAGTTCATTCGGTCCTACGAAATTATTGATTCCGAGAAATATAACAGGCAAGAGGTTACGCGATGATTTTTATTACGTAGTACATGAGTTGTTTCCTGAAACAAATACTCAACATCCAGTGCCGCAAATTATGGTAGCTGTAACCATGTCCACTCCCTAAGCGCTAAAAAGCCTAAGCGTTCTAAAGTAAATATGCACGATTTGCGCGCCAAGATAATTGAACCCGAACTAGGACAATCACAGCAGCAGGGAGTAGAACTTGCATAATCACGTTACGGCTCAGTGATTTTAAGTCACAGGCAAGTTTGAGTTTACTCCTCAGACACCATGAATTAACCAATGAAAACGTTTCAAAAGCCAGGGAAAAGCGCCTTGGGGATGAGGTTCAACGTTTCATATTTTCTAATCGACCAATCGAAACCAAGACATTTACCGACCTAAAAGCAACTAAAAACCTGTAAAACCGGTTACACCGACTAAAAATAGTACACGACCTTATCTTAATGGGATTCTTGCGCATTTCATTCATGAGATAAAAACAAAAGGTTATGACGTCATCGGCGATAATGTATTCCTGCGCTAAAAAAAGGAGTAACCGGTGCGCCCTATTTTGACAGGTCGATTCATGTACCAAATGTAGCATCTAGAAATTTGTTTGCAGACAACTGAGGCCAGGTTTGCTTTCCAATATGCCAAAATTTCCGCAGATTTCGGTCGAAGTATAAATGGAAGGAGGAAATTTGCAGGAAAAAGGTCCACCTTCAGAGTCCTCCTCTTTCACCAGTCGGTCCGGTCCGACCTAAAAAGTCACCGCTCCTTTCTAAAAATGCTCATTTCCACTCTTATTCGCTGAGAAGTAGTAAAAATTTTGGTTGGAAATGGAAATGGGACTCCTCGATCCAGTTGGAACTCACATTTTGATCGAACAGTCTCGTTCCATTTTCTCTTGGTTAGTTCAACTGGTTTCAGTCGGCTTGGTCATGATGGAAAGCGCCCCAGAGCTTTGGGTCATATCTTCTTCGCGTTCCTCCACTGTCGCTACAAAATGAAATACAGAAGTTATCAAGATTCTTCTGTTATAAAAAAAAGTTGATAAGAATTGATTTTGATCAATAAACATTTAAGAAAAACTAACGATGATCAAATGGGACGAAATTTGCGGATATACAAAAGAAAGTACATGAAGGATGGATTCATTTGCAGCATACGCGTATAACCGTCGCATTTGCCCATTGGAATTTTTTTAGTGCGTTTGAGGTCAAAAAATAATACTTGGTAGAGTCATCGTTAGAAAGAGGAAATTAGTATCTGGATGAGACACCTTAAAAGAGGAATAAGTATCCTTTCTTGATATACCTAAGTTAGCCTGCGAAAACAGCCGTTTCCCCTCGCTTCTCGCCCCGTGGGACGTTTCACGAGGAGGAAAGTCTGTGCTCCTCCTCGCGAAACTTCCCAAGCGGCGAAGAGCGAAGAGAAACGGCTGTATTCGCAGGCTATACCTAAGTAAACTAAACCTTACCGCCAATTAAGTTCTAGTCTGGCGTTAATGCATTTGGTGATCAAGCCATCCATACCATTCATCAACGAGTTAAAATCTTCTGTTGCGACATTGTACTGCTGAGCTACTCTGGCATATTTTGCAGACATGCAAATAAGCTGTGATTTGGGATCAAAGCCGGGCCAGATCTCCTTCAATTTCCTGATGGAAACTTCCTTGACATTTTGAAATTCTCCCTTTGGAACTTCGTCCCACTTGTTAGACACAAACAAGGCGCACTTTGTTAACAGATATTCCTGCAAAACATGCGTCATTCCGCACATTCCTTGTTCGATAGGGAACGCAGTGGCCAGATTTTCTCTGGCTTCTTGTTTCAAAACTCTGAAAACGTTCATTACCATTTCAAATAATTTTCTGATCTGAAAAGTCGAAAAAATCATACAAATAATTTATAACGAAATTACAAGTAAGTTTTATTTAGTAAGACACTCAAAAACTAATAATTTTCTGCCTTTAGTTAAGACAAGTTACGAGTGATATCTGTGTACATTTCTTATGGTTATGATCAATGCGTAGTCATGAACCCATGTGACCTAATGTGTAATGTTTGTTGTTCGTGACAAAATAAGCAAATCTTTGGTTGCAGCTGTTTTTGTCTCAATAGCATGCGCTCATCAATTTCTGATCAAGCTATAGCTGCAGCAGAACAATTTTGTCTGAAAATTTGAGCCCAATTTGCAAGATATATTTGTGCTAAATTTAACAATTAGTTCATGCGTCAACGTGCGTATGTCGAGATATTGAGCACGTGGGAAGTTTGGAGAGCACGAAAGAGGCGTAAGAGTTGCACGAGGCGCAGCCGAGTGCAACTCTAGCCTCTTTCGTGCTCTCCAAACTTCCCAGCTGCGCAATATCTTGACATAGGCACAGCTGCAGCATGAACTAATTGTTTTATAACATTATCAAAGGGATCAATGCAGCAGTTAACTTAAAATTTTATTATTGCAGGGCGCGCTCAAAGAGGTACGCGTCAATGTTTACGTGACAATATATTTTTTTCCTCACAGTTAATCTTATGTTTTTATCCTGAAACTGAGAGAAAGTGTACTCTTAAATGATTGTAAAAACCATATTTAGGTGCCCGGAAAACTATTAATTTACCGAAAAATTATTATTGAGAGAAAACAAGTTTGCAAAGAATGATCTCACGCCATAGCCCGCACAGCTCGCGGAGATGACAACAACAACAACAACAACACTCACCTCTTTTCCTTACTATCGGTTAACAAATTCAAACGTTTCCTCTTAAATTTCCTCATAAAACACGTGGTAAACGCTTCATTGTCTATTGCTGAGTTATGGATGCACTAAAGGAGACTCAGGATTACTAAGCTCACAACTACTCGAGGAATTACGAATAGTTTATTGACGTCATCAGCGTGCTCAATAGGAATATGAAGCACGCTCGAAAATTGAATTTTATTAGGCGAAGTTTTCTAGCTATGTTGTAAATGGTTTTAAAACAATGGAAAAGGTCCGTTAGATCGAATAATGCCCTCACTCCTCAGTCTTCTTAAGCATGATGACCAAGCGCTAGGTCCTTGTTTTTAAGAAGACCGAGGAACTCAGGCATTATTACTGCTCGCTCAGTATGCTCAGTATGCTGACCTATTTCACTCAGATGCCGGTTTTAGTCTCGACATTTTGCCTCGCTTTCGTGCGGCTCACCACCAAGCTGACCATTGCAACGCTGGCTCAACCTTGTGCTTTACAAGACGCTTCTAACTGGATTTGTAGAACAGGCGGATGGCTTTAAAGAGTATTTAAGTGCTACTTTGTCACGAACAGGAGTTGCAGGACTCCAAAGCATCGGCACGTTTAACACAAAATAAAAATTCAGACGGCAAAATCCTTCCCTTTCTCTAATGTCGTACCATTTGGGAAGATTGTTGCCACAACCAATGCAAGCGAGGAATATTTGTTTTATTTTTTTCCTTCCTTGCCTTATCAATCACAGTTTTATCTCTGACTGATAAGGCAAGAAAGGAAAAACAATCAAGGAAAGAAGCAGGCCTACAGTTTGTTGTCTCAGGATTAGTCACGACAAGTAGACTACCAGTGATCGGTCACAATATGCGCGTAGTGACTGGTTGACTCTTAGAACAATCTGAAAGATCTGATTGGCTGATAGACTCACCAGAAGTAGCCGAAAACAATTATTCCTCGCTTAGTTGTCTCGACAATCTTCGCAAATGGTACGACATTAGAGAAAGGGGAAGACTTTTCGTTTCTTCCTGCCATATTTGCAGGACTATGGTTTGTTGAAGCTTGTTGAGATCCCGAAATTTTGCTATCATGGCAACGTGGCGTATGACTTCTCCTCTCTAAAAATCTCCATCTTATAAATTAGGTTCAGTCTCCAGCCGCGGGTGTCTCGGTGCGCCTGTGGGTAGTACCGCGGGCGCAGCTAGACACCTACGACTGGAGACTGAGTCTACTTATAGCACAGCCTTGAGACAATTGAAAGTTTTTATATAAAATGACATCCATATCCTGCTGTTTTATCCAAGACAAAAATTTAAACATTTAACAACACAACAGCAAAGACAAAAGTGACTCGAAGTTCCCTGATATTGAGACAATTCCTTCTTTTGCTTTGACAAAGGCCTGGTACACGAAATGGGTCGATTTACGTAATCAAATCAGGTAAAGTTGGCAAAAAATAATGTAAACGGTTAGGATACTTACTGTATCTTTTTGAATTCCATCAGAGTTTGCGGCAGAAAGGACAAAAATGAAAGCAAAGACTTTAGGAAGATACTGGTACACCACGTCATCCAACTCTTTAGATTCCCCAACGCCAGGACTGTCAACAATCACTATGCCTTTCTAAAATTAAAGACATATAAGATTTAGTTTTTTTACGTTTTAAGCCATACTACCACTATCATTGCTGCGTTGTGCTACCACTACTTATACTCCAAACTACTTGTACTTTTACTACCATTAGGCCCCTTTTAAATGGAGAAAAGTTGTGTGTTGGAAAATGGTCATCCGCCTACCCGAGCTAACCTCGGCGAGCCAACGTTTCATACATTTCCTTACAAAATGTGGAAATGTGGCGAATCGTTTTAAAGAAACAATACGTTGGCTTGGCTAGAAGGGTGTCCTGCGTCACCCTTTTTCAATGGTAGGGTCACCCTACCAGCCGGGATAACTTTTCTCCATACAAACACTGGCTCACCCAGCCGGGTCAACTCGGTCAAGGCGAGACAATCACAACATGCGCAAGCGCTGTATTAGACAATCAGAGCATGTGCGAGCGCTGTTGGTTCCAGCAAAGAGGTCAATTTTTTTATCATATATATGCTCGCTAAAGTCGATAACTGACTACCGTGTTTTACCAAAATTATCAATTCACTCATGACAACCTGAAGTATGATAGAGCAAAGTTTCCCTTCATGTTACTCGTCTGCAAAAAGAGCCATTAAAAGTGAAACGTTGAGGATTTTAAAGTCTGAATCACTTGATAGATCATATGAGATGGGAAATCGCTGAAAAGGTTTTGAAGCTGAAAACCGGGGACGCAAATCATTTGAATCAAGGCCGACTGCTCAGTGCGGACACTTTCTTTTCTCGTCTTAATGTGAAAATTTAAATTACAATATACTATCGGAGCTATAAATAAAGTTTAATTAGACGTGGTTGTCGGTCTGAAGTTGAGCGGTTTAAAAAGAGCAGAGGTATTTTTCTTCTGCCACAAATTGTCCTCCGGCGTGCGCTGTTTAGATATATGGTTTGCGTTATTGACCAAGCTTGTTCGGACAGGATGGCTGGATATTGGTCAAGTTCTTTTTTGCTTTTTTATTGACAGAGACATCAAAACGCAGAAAACAACGAGGCCATTATCCAGCCACCTTGACCAAACAAGCTTGGTCAATAAAGGGTTTATTACATGGCCAAAAATAGAACTTTTTCTGACGTGACCAACGCGGGAAATCCCGAGCGAGCAAAATGGGTCCATTTTGCCTGCTCTGGTAGCCAATCAGAACGCAGGATTCGCTTCATCTTGCCCGCTCGCGGATTAAGCCATATAAAAAAGAGTATAATGTGTAGATTGCCGAACTTCAGGCACCGGAGAATAGATTACGGTCATTTGTACACTCCCTCGCTTGAACGTTTGAACAAGTGAAGCCAGCCGCTTAAGCTCATTCGTACGGGTGGGACCTAATAACCAATTTTTTGAGGGGACAATTTTTCTTAAATTGAAATATCGTAAGGTTTTAGGTCCGCTAGTTTAGAGTTATAAGCCAGTTATGATGTACAAAACAATTCTGATGAAATTTCCAAATTGTTAATCAAGTGAAGTGTCTGTGCAAAATCAATAGGTCAGCAGGTTATGCTCCAGGAATGAACAAGACCTATTTTAGTGCTTTTTATCCTTTAGACACAACAACAATACTATGGATATTTTAGACAGAGGTTTGTGTCACTGACAAGGTATATGGGTTTAAACTCAGAGGAGCTATGATCTGAGACTTTTTCCATGCACGGCAGCCAAGCAGAGTTATCTCCAGTGAACAAAAACTTAATTGTAGCGAAAAATACAACACTCATGGATTAATTTTTACTTCAGGTATAAAACACAATTAAAATATAATCACCTGTAAAAGCGGATGAGGCCAAAAGAGTTCAATCCTCGTACAAAGTGACGCATTCTCGCTAACAAAAGGAGAGATTTGTTCAACGTAATTTTGTTCAGAACTTCCTGAAGGCGGCTCAAGGGATATTTCCTTGGTTGGCTGTCCTGTTGCAGGATCCTTACTTTTAAAATAGGCCTTAATTTTTCGTTGCTCCCCATACCTTATCTCGCATATGGTGGAAGTAGCTCGGGTATGTGCGGATGGAAGAATTTCTTCTCCCAGGAAAAGATTAATTAGAAGGCTTTTTCCGGCGGACGTCTCGCCTAAAATAAAATAAAATAAAATAATTAAAAATAATAAACGGTAAAATTCACAGAAAATAAGCCCCGGGGCTATATTTTTCAAAGGCCTTTTTTGAGGAGCTTATTGTTGGAGGGGCTTATCTACAGAGGAAAATTTGCGTTTCAAAGTCGATTGGGCTAGCCTTATAGTTGGAAGTAAATTTACCGTTTTTGCTTTGTTTTACTTTGTATTTAAGGGCAATTTTTCAACTACAAGCCCCCGGGGGGCTTCTATTTGGAGGGGCGTATATAAGGAGGGGCTTATTTTCGGAATTTTACAGTATAGATTTAGCCAGGGCTAAAAGCGAAGCTCTCTTTAATATTTATAGTTTTCTCAAAGAAAATGCTATAGACAAGGTGAAAACAACGAGAACGGTAAAAAACAATAACAACAGATCTAATAAGCAAAAAACAAACTTCGCACGTGCAGCACACTTTTTTCCTAATTAGCAAAAAAAAAACTTTGCACGTGCAGCACACTTTTTTTCTAATTAGCCAAAAAAAAACTTTGCACGTGCAGCACACTTTTTTTCTAATTAGCAAAAAAACAACTTTGCACGTGCAGCACACTCTCACCGCCGCTATCTAATTTTCATGCTTTTCTTCCAACGAAATTGGTCGCCATTGTTATTCATTTCTCGCTCTAGCTCTTTTCGTGTTATCCAAGTTAATGTGGACATTAAAATTTAGTGGAAAGAAAGACTTGTTTTTTTTTTCTTTAAACGTCCGGGTGGCCATGTGATTTACCGCCGAAACGAGCGGGGTGCTTGAAATGTAAACATTTCACCTCAGCCATTTCATACTCCTCCCCAGACGGGCTGACTCCTGACTCCCCCCTCCCCCAGAGTCTGTACGGTCAGCGTTCGGTCGTACGCTGACGTCATAACAAATTTTCTCGGATGGATAGATTACCAAATTTTCTCAACCATGGGGCTTCGCTAAAAACACCCCACCAGAGGTTACATGCATGTGTGCATACTCGAAAAAACAAAAAACAAACAAACAAAACAAGAAAAATAGGGTGTGAAATTTCCTTTGCAGCTTTTTTCTACGGTTGAGCTTACATGGAATTGATGGTGGGGCAGGAAGTATTGACTTTGACGGGCTTGATTTAAATAATATATTGAGTAATCAACCACACAAGTAGACTTTCACAATGACACCGTTGACTATTACTAAAAACAACATATTGTACATTTACTGTTTCCCTCATGTTTTGAATGCACATGTTTTTTTTGCTTCCCTTATTGCAATTGTCTTCGGAACTTATTTTAAGTATTTTTGACCATGTAACTTTAAAAAATTATATCTCTGCTGTTATTTACAGTTCCATATAGAGCTATACCTCATTAGAAAGGGCAAAAATTAAACTTTCAGAAAACAATATATTTCGGTCTCAGGAAACCCATAATATTTCGCAAAAAAAATTTACAAGGCATATTTCTGCATAATTATTTTAAAAATTTATCAACGAATGTAACTTTGCCAGGAGAGTTGTCTATTTTGTGTAATACAGTCAAAACGATTATTTTTCTTCAATATCTAAGCAAAACAGCTCAAAAAATCGATTGAAAATATAGGGCGACTAGTGATTTCCTAGAAGTTTATTTTCTGACGGTGTCACATTATGCAATGACGTCAGAGCAAATTAGCATAATATCGCTCGACACATGGTGGATGTTGACCTTCGAAAGACGCTTTATATTTTAGTTTCTCGGCGAAATATCGAGTTAAAAACAAACAAACATGGATTCACTGATAGAAGTCATCAAAATAAGCAAGGCTTTGAAAGCAAAATTGAGCTCAGCGGGACGGAATTCACTGCGTTTTAAGAGAATTGTGTGCCAGAGAGCCGACGACGGCGCATTCCCCACACAGATTCTTACCTTGATTTTCGCGGGTTTTTTTGCTTGTTATCCTCTAGAATCCTTCAAAATAATTTGCTTGGCTTGTATTTGGTTGAATAAGGCTTCGTTCTTCGCAAACGCCGCCACAAATCAGTGCCGCATCAGATGGCCATATTTTCAAGTTTTTCAAAAATCGTTGCGTGAAGATCAAAACACGGTTGGGGCTGGAACTAGGCACATAATTGGCTAAATCTATTAACTTCCTATGGGCCAAATGGAAGTGACGTAATTTTCCTTATCGACCTATTTCGTACGAAATTTTAGGGGTCCAAAGACAATGAGAGTCATCGCACTTAAAAAATTAATCTGATTACAAATTTACTAATCTACATAGGTTAACTCCAGCAAAACTAGTTTCATGCAGTAAAACGTAAATTAGTGGTACCTGTGACAAACAGGAAATATTCCTTTTGCTTTAGATGTTCAATGCGCTTTTCAAAGTTGTCAATGAATTTCTGCAATACAGGCAATCCCTTGCACGCTTCAGTCAGTATCGCCTCGGACTTGGTGTAATATTCCAAAAGCTTGTCTCTTTTCCTGTCATAGTCCTCTTTAGCTTTTGATACAATGGTGAAGGCCTGAGGAATGTACAGAAAAAAGGTCTTCAGCGTTCATACTAGCTTATGAACGCAGACTTATTTTCGCCAGTTGTCGCTTTTCTTGCTTTCCATGTTCTTAACTACAATCAAGAGCCATACAATCCAACTTACTAAAAACAAAATATAAAGAGAAAGGCCAAACTGTGGATTGTCATCTCGAATGCTTACATCGTTCCCACACCCACCTTGGGGCGCTAAGAATCCACCCATTTTCTTCGAAGAATTCCAACACTTTGACTGAAGTTGCAGTGTGAACGTTGACGCACAAAAAAGACAGGGAGAGTTTACGAGCGTAGAAGAGTCTTAAATATCGAGTTCAAAAAGAAAGAGAAAGGCAAAAATGTATACATAGGAAACGCGCGAGGCGAGTGTCTTCACGGGAGTACTAGAAATCCCCTGTATCCCTAGCAGCTAAACTTTCGGGCAGTAATCTTAACTGTAAGAATTTTGCATCCTAAAAAGAACAAACTACTTTATCAACTAATTATCATCAAATACTTCCAGTCACCTTTCGAAAAACTGTAATTGTTTCTGAAGAGATCGAAAGACTGGGCGTTACAAATATCAAAATCAGTTGTTGCTCCACGTATTTGAAGTGCGCAAACATGCCTTATGGCCGACTATCTATCAACGTAAAATGTAGAAAGGTTATAGTAAAACCGGGAGAAAAAAACAAAATGCAAAAAAAAAAAACAAGGTGTAAAAAAAGGTGTTTTGGCCATGGGTTCTCCTAAGATTTTTTTCTCCAGTTAACCACTTTAGAGGGCAAAATATTTCTAAACTGGTGTTCATCTATAGTATTTGAGCTGGGACGAATAATATCCACCCGAAACTTCCCTAAAAATGCTTTGCGGTCATGCACCAATAAACAACACTGGATGAAGTTTGCTTAAATGAATCACTTTCTCAACACTGGAATACTCCACTGTATATAACGCATTGATGGGTAAACTTAAAGAATTTTTATTTGGTTATTTTCATTTTTCGAAGCGTGAATTAAAGGTCAGCCAAAGAGGTTCAAGTTATCTCGATCGAATGTAAGATCAATACAGGGCAAGTAGTTTTGCAAGTATCAACTCGCTCGATACAATCGGCTCCTGGTTCAGTTAGTTTCGTACCTCTCTTGCCGACCAGCTTAATCGACGTGTTTTTGTCTTTACCCCGAATTCTTGTATTTAGGCCTTTCATGTCGTCCAGTCCTTTCAGTTTCCAGCACGGGTCTCGAAATCGTCGATATCTTTCACTTTGCTACAAACCATTGTTATTGCTAAAAAACTAATAGACTGAGATATTCACAGTCCTCAAACTTCCGTTGTTAAGAATAGAAGCCAATACTCATGACAAAGCGATTCTCGGAAATATCGATTTAATAAAGGGGAGGGGGAGGGATGAACTATAGTTCTGATTCACACTATCATATCTATTATTAATGTCGAAATGATAACATAGATATAAAATAATGCATCAACTGTCAGACTGCGTGATTCTCCGGGTTTACGTGGGTTTGACCAACCGGCTTACCTTTAGTATCTCGACTAGCATTTGGTATCTCTTACAGACAAAATAGGAACCGCTTTCTTCAAACGTGCGGAGTGGCGATTATTAAATTGTCAGCCTCGTAGACCCTCGGACTATCTTCCTAAGCTCAAACGCTAAGAATGAAAATCCAAACGAATAGTTGACTTTTGTTCGTTACTTCGCACTGTTATAGTTCTGTCAGATCGGAATAATCCGGCACGGCGAAGTGCAGCAGTCAGATATCTGGGTGATCTTCGGTTGACATCGAAGCTTTGCAACGTGATCAGTGTGATGGAACCGATCGACTAGGAAGCGGAAGACTTTCGCTTTCGCATTTCTTGTTTATTACATGATAATAAAAACGTGTAGAGAACTTTTTTCATGAAAAAGTACATCCTAGTCGAGAATTATTCTTTAAATAACACAAGAAGAGTCACGATGAGTATACATATTGTTAATTTGTGCCTATGATGTTTTGATTGCCTCGGTACAGGGCAAAAATCCATAGCCTTTCTTTTCTTACACATCAAAAGGGAAAAAAGCCGTCCATCTTGAGGGTTAGTACACAAATCCTAAGAATGAAATTAACGAAAAAATTCTAAACTTATTTTCGCCTTATAACCTCGCATGGCCTCATGCGAGATAATGATCACTAAATAGCGTTACGTTCATGCAAGCAATTGAATACCCGAGCTAAGATTCGTTCGTTCGGAAATTTTACCAACAAATACCGTACCTTTCCTGGTGACCAGTTCGTCGTCTTTTCTGCCTTTATTGTGGTTTTTATTAGGGACCTAGCGTCCTTCAATTCCATCACCCCTTCGTCCGATAAACCAAGAGCTTTCATCATTTCGCACAGCTCCATGAAGGTCATTTCATCGACAACTTTGGCTTTGCCAGAGGCCATTTTGAATAACCTACTAGCCGGTTTTTGCGACACACGAAGTTATTTAGGAAAATTCTGAGACCAAAAGGCTTAACAGCTCTATCTCGTATGAGCGTAACTTCCAAGCGTAATGCACCGCAATAAGACGCATCCGCCAAGCATCAAAGAATTACAACTGAAATTCCAAGAAAAATAATCAGGTTATTACCCCCCGGGTCACACTCGCGCTTGAAATCACTCTGAAGCATGCTTGCTTGTGACGTCAGACCCTCAAACCTAAGCACGTGCTAGAGATCGAGCAAGCGGGATCTGGTCACATTGAAAGAACAACAGCTTGCCTCAATGCTCCCGTTTTTCTTTACCTTTTTTCGCACTTTTCGCGCACGGGTGCAAAGAAAAAGGGCTTTACTACGAAGAAAGCGCACTAATGTCGTCTCCTGAAACACTCTTTGGCTTGCGTATGGAACACTTGCTGTAGCTGAGTCACCAGAAAGGTTTGGTGTAAAACCATCAGCATATGGTCTTGGAAACTCAACATGAGGCGCCAAAGGTGGTGGATAACTCGTTCCGGTAAATAAATTTGTAAACACGGTCTCGGCACCTCGCTAAACGGAATGGGAGATGGAGTTGACGAAGTCCTTGAGAAACGAAGACGGAGTCCTCGAGCGCTTGTTAATGCGCCAAAATAAAGGAAAGATCAAGCAGTCAATTGTTTATTTAGCTCAGCTCAAGAGCACTCGGTTCTTTTGAAGGTCAAAGGTTCTGTTGCGGTTCTTTTGAAGTTTAAGCAACCCCGCCTTCTTTATTAAGAGGGCAAGCAATGCCAAGTTTGGTCGGTCAAACGATTCTAGCGCGAGTGTGACCTAGGGGTAAGTGGTGGTGGGTGGAGTTAAAATCCATCAATTTACTGATGAAAAGGAAGGTTTCTTAGAAGATTCAGGTCAAAGCTAAGGCTAATTTGTCCACACACTAGAAACGCAGAAAATTGATCTGTTTGTGAAACCTTTTAAAATGTTGATGTACATTACATTTACTGAAGATCTAAGATATGGATTTAGCCAAGCCTAAAAGTGAAGCCTCCGTAAGTCTTTTTTTCAGCAACTTTAACCTTTTAAGAGTGGCCAACATCAATTATCTCCTAAAAATGTCTATACATAACCACGAGACAAGGTAAGGAGAATTGATAATATGATCAGTTTAGGGACAACGCTTTGGGTCTTTTGTCAAATTCTCTTAACTAATTCTTTAAAGAAATGTATAGAGATTAGCTATAGTCCAGGGAATTTTTATGTGAGAATTATTGGCAGGCGCTTTAAGGGTAAAATTAATAAACTATCTTCTGATTATCGTGAGAGTGTTGATCACAACTTTGTCTCTAAAAACTCATTTTTAAACGCCAAGTGTGGGTGACTGGGATCCGCTGCCGAAAGTGACGTCGAGCCTCTTAGCCTAACCTCAGTCCAGTTATTTTACCTTTCTATTTTCGTCCGGTCGACAGCCCGACCGTCTTATTGGACAACATGTAACCAAAGATTACCTATGATGCATAGATTATTGGATTGAACAAAGAGTTGGAATAATTTAGCATGATTACGGCATAATAAACCTTTCTAGGTACAAGGACTTCGAGTACCCAAATAAAGCAGTCGACAATTACATATGGAAGCCAGCACAACACAGCGGCGGCAGATACAAAAAGTAAAGTTTTTGTTAGGCGTTGGTTTTGTGAGACTCTGTTGTGTTGTAGAAAAGCGTCGTCTCTCTGGTGAAACTTTCTCCAAATACCAATGTTACAGCCACATAGGATGAAGATAAAGATTGAAAATAATAATGTAGAAACATAAAAACCTGCCTTGTTGGAAATTAAATTTCCAGTGATGAGGTAGACGGCGGTAGCAGTTGCAGCGAGTGTCCAGATGATAACTATGACAATAGTGTATGCTCTCGTTGACGTTGTTAGGCGCTTCAGCGGCCAATAGACGGCCAAAAATCTTTCACATGCTGGGTGCCTGTTTATTTGTTCGTTACCTTATTGCTAATATTTCGAAGCGAGAGACCGGTGAACACGGTTTGACATCCTAAGAAATTTCGAGAACGGACCCTAAGAGCTAGGCTTGAAGCAAGCACAAGAACCAAAACCAAAGCCAAAGCAGTTAAAAAAAATTTTTAAAAGAAGTAAAGTACAAACCTGAAGCCGTAAACGCTTATATTTAATTTTTACAATTTTCTTTTAGCAATTAAAAGTGTGTTGAGCTTCGTACTAGTGCAGTATATAGTTGCAACTTCTAATCACAATTTGGTGTCCATGAATTCATGTTCAAATTCCTGCTGTGTGTCACTAGGATCGGTTAATGATCTAAGCTGTTTCACCTTAGATAAATCAAAAGCAACAGTTTTTGTTCGTCTTTTTTTGTTTTTGGTGTCCACCCTATTTATAGCACGACGTCTTAAACACCACATAATCGATAGATTATTGAATTGACAAAAGAGTTAGAATATTGAAGAAAGATTGTGGTATAATAAACCTGCCAGGCTGGAAAGATCTTGTGAATATTCAATACATACTAGACAATTACATAAGGAAGTCACGCCAAAACAGCAGCAGCAGACTAGCAGATACGAACAGAATGTTCTTGTCAAGTGTTGGTTTTGGGCGGTTCTGTTTTGTTGGCGAGACGAGATGGTTCTCATTTTACATTTTCTCCAAATACAAAAGTTACAGACATATATGATGAATAAAAAAATCGAAAATAATATTGCAGAAAGATAATAAGCTGCTATGACTGAAATTAAGTTTGCAAGAATAAAGTACATCGCGCTGGCAACAATAGCAAGTGTCCAGATTACACTTATTAGAATGGACGGTGTTTTAGTGGCCGATAGACGACGGCGTAAAATCTTTCACAAGATATAAAAACTGCGGAAATTAACGAAGCCTGCCAGAAAATGATATCGAAGTGAAGGTAAAAGAGGTCCAACACTACCCCAACCTCTTGTGTGATACTCCATAGCTGAAAACCGACCTTTAAATAAACAAACAAAGGAACGGATACAGCTCCTAACATTACATCCGCGAACGCCATGTTTATAACCAGAAACAAGCTTTTCCGCTTTCGGAGCTCCTTCTCTAGTTACCAAGTTCCCCGAGACAATGAAGAGAGCTTCAAGCAAAAGAGCGCTGCAAACTACTATTTCTTCCGTTCGAGACGGGAAATCCATATGCGCCGATGATGAAAGTGAAGTAGGTTGTTGCTGTTGTTGGATCTCACGGTAGTTGACATATTTTTCATTTCAGTGCGAATTGAATCAGTTGTCGTCGTTAGTTGCAATTTATTTATAACCCAGAAGATTTGGAAAAAAAGTCTTACTTAAAAGACATGCAAGGTTCAGCGCGGAATGTATGTGAGCGGCTTTTTTGAAGAGGATTTACTGTGAAAGCTACAGTTAACTTCAATCCTGCTTTTTATGCACGCCTAGTGCTGATCCAATCGGCAACTTTATCACTAGGAACAGGTGCAATGCTCTGGGAAAGAATTTGAAATGAAATGTTATTTCAGATGGATAAATGACCTGCCATTCATGATCAGCAAGTACACTAAAGAATCTTAACTTCAACTATATAGTTTTTATTATTATTATTATTTTATTGTTATCATATTTTTTAAAGAGGGTTCAACGTCGGTAGTTAGACTGAGCCGTTCGGATGTCCATCAAAACTTGTCTACTTGTCTACTTTTCACAAGAGAGTATTTAACAATTATTCCTCCAGCCCGAATGGGCTCGGAGTAAATAGCCCATGAGGCCGAAGGCCGAATGGGCTATTGACTCAGAGGCCATGAGGGCGAGAGGAATAATTGTTTTAGTAAATCCAAATAGTTGGTCAAAAATATCGAGAATAACAAAATTTTAGCTACTTAAAGGTAGACTTTAATCCTTTTTTGCCCCCCAAAAGCTGGCGCTTTTCGCTACTAGTGGGCTATAACCTATAGCCTTCTCAAATTTTCTGTCAGTTTCTAAGGACCTACTTATTATAACTCTATAGAAAATGATATTAAAGAATCTAATTCTCTCCACTTATTCAAAACGAAATTGAAGAAAAAATTATATATGAATTATTACTTATAAATCTTGTAGTAAATAGTTATCTTTCTTCACATGTCTGGTATTATTTTTATACTTATTGTTACATATACCATACTTTATATTTTGTCAACTCAGTCTATGTAATTAGTTAATTTATACTTACCTTCATTGTATTTTACTTTCGATCCTGGCCTTACTGTTACTGTTAACTTTATTTTTACTATAGGCCTCAGGGTTTCTTTTTGGGCTTCCTCGCCACTTTCATTTGCTTTTGTGTAACTGTCTTGTTTTATCGTTATTTGTATTTTGTGGTAAATTTAAATTTAAATGTTTAGTTGTTACATAGCAACGCTTTGTTTCTGTGGCGGCAAGAAGATACAAGCTCGTTACGTTTGTTATCCTATTTCATGGCGTATCATTTCATCTAGCTCATCCTACAACAGTTCAAGTAAAAGATGTAACCTTTGCCTCAAAGAGAAATTTTTAATCATGTGTCGTCCCCATCTATCATCACTTAACAAACGTAACGAGCTTGTATCTTCTTGCCGCCACAGAAACAAAGCGTTGCTACGTAAATTTGAATTTTCCCCAACGATGTAATCTAAAAGTATATAGCCGATGGTTATGAATGTTCTTATCATTAAATCCCCTGAAGAGTGAGCGATCACGAAACAGGCTTGTCGGGATGAAAGTGTAGTTTTTTTCCTATTTCCTATATTTATATAAAATATATATATATAGATATTATAAATATAATTTAAAATTTATAACGCGCCTTTTCCACACAAATATGATCAAAAGTGCGTGACTAAATATATTACATAGTAGGTTAAAAACATTACATATCAAAAGCTATTCTAAAGAGATGCGTTTTAAGTAAAGATTTAGAACGTTCAAAATATCCCCCAAATGGAGAGCTTGTTCGCAGGCTATTGGCGAATGAAAGGCAAACCACCAGTTTACCCAAACCACCAGTGCATAAATTGAACGATTTTAACCCCACACACCATCACAAAGTAATAATTAGATTTTTCTAGGAATTTGTAGCCTCCATGATGTTTCCGTGCACCACATTGGAATGGACTTTTAACAATTAATGAATGAGGCTGAGTATCATATGAAGAATTATGGACATCGAGGAGGGTGTTATCCGTCGAGGCCGTAAGCCGAGGCGGATAACACCCTCCGAGATCTCCATAATTCTTCATATGATACGAAAGCCGAATTCAATAATTGTTTTATTATTCATTCAAAATAATTCCTAGTTAAAAAACATAACTAAAACAAGCTTACCTTCATCGATGTTAAGTTTTTCTTCGATAGTTTACGTTTAGGTCGGTTTGTCCAGCTCCGCAAATATTCTCCAATAGCAGATGTCGCCCTCCGAGTTGTCTTCTTGCTGTTTTTGCTATGTTTTTAGCCATTATTTCGCCTAGTTCCTAGTTCCTATTTCTTACTCTTGAAACGAGTGATGTGTCCGCCATTTTAGTTTTGAGAACGAAAAACGTGAATGGTGAATTATGAGTGTGCTTTTAGCCAATCAGAATTGAGGAAATATTTGGAATGAATAATAATAAATACAGTTTATTGAGACATACTGATCTAGCAGCGTAGCACTGACAAAGTTCTTTAAATAACTTCGCTTGTAGCTAAAATCGCCGGCCAGTACAAAAATGGCCACTGGCAAAGCGAAAAGCCTCGATAAAATGAGAATGAGGGAACTGACTGAAATTTTGGAGGTTCTTGGTTTGTCAGACGAAGGGGTGGAGAACCTAAGCGACGCAAGGTTTCGAATAAGATCCGCGTTAAACGCGGCCGAAAAGATGTCGAACTGGTCACCCGGAAAGGTAAGGTATGGGTAAGGTAGGAAAGGCAAGGTAAGGCAAGGTAAGGTATTTCATTGTAAGGTTTCAGTACCTTTTAAGGTACTGAAACCTTCACTAAAACGAGTTTGGCCGGGGTTCACGAATGTCCTTCAAGGGGAGCGACATTTCGTGATCGCTATGATGGAAGCTATGCGACGTTAAACCGTTATTGTCGAAGACCTAAGGACTGACTGGCTGTAAATAACAGTTTTTATTTCACTTATTTCATTTATGCACGGCCCCAAAAGACACATAACTGTATGTTCTGCTGGAAATTTCATTTTCTCCGTTAAGGTTACACCACCCGTTTCATGCTTGGTGCTTTTAACTCTTGAATTTAAATACATGAATTAAGTTTGACAAAAGCTCGACGTTGATTTGGTTTGGCAAAGCAAAGTAAGTTTGACGATGTCTATCGTGCTATATGACCTATATGAATCTGCATGGTATGGCAGTGATTCAAACCTCGTGATCAGTTATGCCATGTCTAAATAAATTCATAAATTTTGGAAATGTTTTTTCGGATATCATTGTATTTTTATTTTTTCTTCAGCTACCACTGACTTGATACTAGTGCCTACATAATTATATATTGAGTTCCAAACTGGCACGAAGTCTGCATTGAACTCGTACCAACTCTTGTTTCTGTTGAGCACATGCAATTAATTACAATAGAGTTCGGCAAGACAGAAGCACGACGTATGAACTGTGCCTTAGATTTATATGTGTGAGTTTACAGCACTCCATAAAAGCTCTATTTTATTTTCTCGGAATATCAACCTGACTAGCCGCAGGCTCGAGTTTAGGACCGCGTTAACGTTTTTTGCATATTCATTGCTGATTAAAATAAGTCTTGGTGTGCATCTTTTGTTTGGAATAGACAACGTCATTAAGATTCTTTTGAAGGTCCTCAACATGTACAAAAAAGGTCATTTCACCTGCCTTTGAACAGTAAGAGGTATAAGGAATTCAATTTGTTGCGACACCTGCTACGCAGGCTACTCCGGTTGTTTATACTGAATGTTAAAGAATAAGCTTGTACTTCCTGCTAAATCCTTTTTGCTTTGTCTAAGTTGTTCATCGGTTTCATTAAGCGTCTTAGAATTGTGACTTTCTCTGTCAGAAATTCAGATTTGCCTTGTTCTTCATTTTAGATTCAATTAGGCGTGACCGATTTTAAAATATTATTGTTTAAAAACAATTTTTCGAAGAAACGTATTAAGTATTGTTTTTATTACTGAATATAATATCATCACTCAGGGACGAAACTAGTCGCGTTTGTCAGAACGCATCCTAATCTGGTGTTTCTGTGGCACTACTTTTCACAAGAGAGTATAAAGCTTATCCTCTCTTTCTTTTCACGGTATCCCTCAAATGGAGAGCTTGCTCGCAGGCTATAGGCGAATTAAAGGCGTGATAAACATTCGTTCTTTAAAATCGGACTACAAACTGAAAGCTACTGCTTTATCTTAAACAGCTAAGAAAAGCTGGTTACTGAAACAGCAGGCCGTATGATTGTGATTTACAAACTTATTAAGTTGCCTGATGCGAACTCTTCTAAACTGTAAAAATATCTTACTATTCATGTTTCGTTTTACCCAAACCACCAGTGCATAAATTAAACGATTTTAACCCCACCCACCATCACACAATAAAAACTAGTAATAGTTGAACATTACAGCTGCCCCCGCTCTGTATATTGTCGGTCAATAGCATTCTTGATCGTTGTGTAGCTCTTTGAAATATACCGATTCATAAGGAAGATTTTGACACATATTCCATACAATAGGTGAGATAAATACAGGAAACAAATTATTGATCTTGTGCAAGAATACACTTATCAAGGAACTCGAATCTTCTCATCAGGAAGTTTCTCAGTGTCACGTGAACATCTCAAAGAAGAGGCTGTTCATTCCCTTTTTAGCTTGACACCACATAAGAATCTCAGCAAACTAAAAACATCTCTTGCTTGTAAAGCTGAACTTGAATATATTTCAGCTTGCTTTGACTTTCGCGACGAATTATTAACAAATTAGTTTAATTGGCCAGTGATTAAATTTTAGTTCTTTTTCTTACAACATAAATATAATTAATAGCTTTTGTAATACTGTATGTACTTGTATGGTCCTGCAAATAAAGCTTTTTGTTGTCGTTGTCGGTGGGGGATGTGCCGCCCGGTTTTCCAAATCTCGACCCTACTTCAGACTAATTTTTTCAAAATGCCATTTTCCAACTCTGTTTTGAAACCTGGCCTTAAAATTCCATACCCGGTTGCAGACCAGGCTCCTAAAAAAATTGTGCTCATGCCATAGGCAGCCCAATAATTAGGTGTTCTCTGATTGCTTGCTTTTAATTACGACCAGAGTGCAATCCACTCACATACTCACCCGCCTGCCTTTACCATTTTTACTATTTTTAGGCCTTTTCCGTTTTGTCTGAGGCTAGAGGAGAAGATGTCAGAAGAAGATGTGAATTAATTGAGTTTTATACCACAGCCGAGACCATTTTGGATAAAATGCATGAACATATGATAACCTTACTTCAAAAGCGCATTCCTAATGTGAAGGAGGATGTGAAACTACATATAAAGCAACTGAAGGAGAAGGAGTACTATCTTCTTTTTGCAGGTAAATGGCAAACCGCACAAAAAAACATTAACTTAATTTTAACCTTTAATTATGATCCGTGATGTTTTAATGAAAGAAAACTAACTTAACTAAAAAGTGTTTTCTTGATAATCATGGAGAGAAAAAACCCGGAGTTTCACGGATAGGTGTTTTGTGCCGAATTTCCCTTACACCCAACAATGCCGAGCATACCTCTTTGATCTGGCTGGATATTCGTGATAAGTAGTAGAATTCTCTTCGCAACCAAACGGGTCTGGTCTGCCGGTTCTCTGAATAAATGGAAAACTCCCTAGTTTTGTGTATCATTTAGCCCCTCAACAGACCAGTTTGAATGAGAAATCAGAATTAAAATGATTTCCCAACTGAACTCATCGTTCGTATTGGTTTATTTACAGGTGAAACGTCTTCTGGTAAAAGCAGCTTGATCAATCTTATTCTTGGAGAGGAGATTCTACCCTATTCTCATAAATGCTGTACATCCACCATATGTGAACTGAAGTTTGGGGACGAACGTAGGCTGGTGGTGCACTTTAAAGACAAGGATCATCCAGAAACTGAACTCCCAACTGAGGAAATCTTCCTTGCGCAGCCAACAGAATCTTTCAGCTACCTTGATCAGATCTTTCCATATGTTCATGTGAAGAATCACAGCGGAAATAAAGGTTCAATTGTCAAAAAGATCGAGCTTTTTTGGCCTCACAGTCTTTTGCAGGTAAATCAACCTCATTTGCCCCCAAACGTTTGTAGATAGACTGATAGTTCCAGAGCAGTTTCAGTCCATTGTGGTATTCAAATAGTGTTATAAATTAAATCAATGACACTAAAGTTAATATGTTCTTTAATTTACAATGGATATATCTCTGGAAATTATTGACAATTTCTTGCAAAAGAAAATTATTTGACCAGCGATCATTTACATTTTAAAAGGATAAGGTTACTTTAACGACAATGTGCTCTCTCGTCCACATAGGCAACATTGTAAACGCGCAGAAGACGATGAAGAGGTGGAAGTTGGAAGGCAAAAAGGGGGGAGCCTCTTCGGGGCTTTCTTGGGAGGAGAGAGGATGCTTTAAGATGTCCGGAGATTACTTAAGTTAAATACAATATATTCCCGGAAATGTTACCTTCCTCAAGAAATTCTTTTGAATGGGTTACAAACTGCCAGTTTTTAGATGAAAAGCGATTAAAAAAAAGGCTCCGTCGCTACTTCTTCTGTCGGTCATACTTCCTTAACTCTTTTATCTATTTTCTCTCTCTTTTATCTCTACTGATTGGGTTGTTAGGCAGTTATTGTACTTTTAGGTCTGTTTTGATTTTCTTGGTTACTAATCATAGACAGGATTAGTAATCATTGACAGCCCTGGTGTCGGAGAATCTGATGAGATGGACAAGATGGTAGTCCAGTATCTACCTAAAGCGTTTGCTTTTGTCTATGTCATTAACAGTGCAAACGCTGGTGGAATTCAAAAAGACAGAGTGAGTATTTTGATCCTTTTCTCTTCATTTTACCGATACGTTCCTCATGGAAGATTGGTGAGGGGGCGTCGAGATTGTGTTGAGACGTGATGACTAAAGGCCAAAAAAGGGTCCTTAGGGGAATCGCCATCTTGAAATAAAAGCCAAAGTGGTTTCCGAGCAGCAGGGTTGTAGTCAGTCTCCTGTAAGCTTTTATTTTGACAGCAGTACCGCTTTGGTTCGACTAATTCTGTATGTTGTTCTAGTTCTGCAGTTTAAAAATGTGCGAATTTTCTGATACGGTTAATTTATTTGTGAATGGAGAAAAAAATCATTTTAGAGCTACAAATTTAGGTAGTCAGTTCCGATGAGCCTTTGGCACAAATACAGTTAACGTTTGTCGAGACAAACTGCCGCTTGACCAGTTCTCCCTTTTGCTACATCAATGCCGAATAACGAATTAAAACTTTACATCAGCAAGAGACTGAAGAAGTGACCTGTTGGCACAATTTTTTGCTCACAGCTTGAAAAGCTGCTGCTTATGGCGAGGGACATGTCACTCGGGGATCCAAATCAAGAAAGAGAAGAAGGTGGATTAACGTCCGTTATAGAGGAAGATCCCTTATCCAAATGCGCTTTGTTTGTGTGCAACAAGTGGGAGCAAGTGCCAGAGCAAGAAGTTCAATCAGTCAAAGATGATACCGTAAAAAAACTAGGAAAAGTCTGGCCCGGCATTGATCCCGAATCACAAATCACCCACATGTCAACCACTAGAGCTGTAACTGCTCAAAACCTTGGTGTTATCACCGAAGAATTTTCCTCTCTAATGGATGGAATAAAGTCAGTGATCCTGATGAGCATTGAAGCTAAGTTGGAACTTCATTGGAAGTAAGCGTTAAATTATAAACTATACCCTCTCCTGTCAAAGAAGGCAGCGATATTCTCCCAATACGCTCAGATCCTTCGATGCATGCAAAACAGTTCTACCTTTTTTTCATTCTTTAAGATGAAATTAAGACATGAGGACTAAGCATATTGGGAAGACTTCGCTTTAAAAGTGCTTGAGGTGTAGAGATAAAAGCCGCATTGTGTGATTTGTAACTTCCAAACGTCGAGCGTTTTATTTACCGAACTTAATGACCATAGGCGTACGGGCTATTTTTTGCCAGGGGGGGCGGTAAACCATTTGCCGAAAAAAATTTTTGCAAGTTGCCCAAATTTTTACAAAACAGTCGAACAGAAACGAGGGTCGATGCAACAACATAGGCCGTACTGGCTTATGAAAATGGTTCCATACAGTTTTTCAGGTTCAATACCTGCCAAGTTTGAGCATAAACTACGTCGCCACAAACAAACATTTGGAAAATTTGCCACCACAGTTGTATTAGATAAAGATGAAAATTTGTAATTTGTTGTGATCAGGGTTGCAATGACATCGGAGTTGTTATAGCAATGAAATGAAGCCATTACCTATTATACTTGCAGCAATATTTGGGTGATAGATCATGGAGATAGCTCAGGCCAATTGCTACAAAGAAGGATTTTATTAGATGTATCATGGCGCTCTTGTTAGCGGTTTTGTCAACATTTCAGTCTACTTTAACAAATTATTGAATAACTTTTAAACCGCTCGATAGACTTTTTAAAAAAAATCAAGATTCTTCTCGCAATTAAAACTGAGAATTAGTCAGCCACTTATTCTCTTTAAGACCCATTACTGATGCCATCTGTCATACACTGTTCTACGAGAGGAGATGGCTCTAGAAAGTTAGGCGGAAGTTTATTCTAATAAATTCACGAGCGGAAATAGCCCATTGCAGTACAGTGCCCAACAATAAAAAAAAAATCAGCATATGATACCTTTCCCTTATAACCAGAAACTCGTCACGTGTTAGACAGACACTGTCTCGTGTCAATGTAACTGGATTATTACGCCGACTTCAGGTTAAAATAGAAAATATTTATCTCTTCAAAATAATAATAAAAACATGGAGACGTCTTTAAAAACTGGCTTTGCCCAAATTTTCTCTAGCTGCTCAAAAAATCTGAGTGCCCAAAATTTGGGGGCGCTGCAGTCCCCCTCGCCCCCCCGGCCCGTACGCCTATGTTAATGACTTTTTAGGTCGACCAAAATGATACAAATTCGATGGTTGATTCAAACGTCGAACTTAATTTGTCGGACTTAATTCATTTTCACGACGTACACTGGTCTACAATGCTTGTCATTGAAACTAAATTATAGTAATTTATGCATTATGTTTGGCACGTGAGAAGTTCGACGAGTGCAACAAAGTCGCTCCACATGCAGTCGAAATTCTCACGTGGGTCACTCGATCTCGATTCCCTAAAAATTGTAGCCTATAGCCATTTTTTCTGGAGAATTTGATGGGAGTCTGACTCTAAAATCTACATTAGTTTAACTAGACTGAGTTTGGATAAGGATGGGATGCTAGGTAAAAATCGACTTGTGCTGGCGGTAATTAATGCAAGTTAAGAGAGGGAATAATTTTCATATTGTCAAAGGTGGTTAACACTACCTTCTTTTGCCTTTCCTTAAAGGTGCGATCTTTTTTCTTTGTGATTAATTGTTGCCACAGATATCTACACGTGCTTTCATTTTTTAGTTGGCTTCACAGATTTCTGACAACGATTGTGATTCACGCAAAAGTGTTCTTAGAAAATGCTTCCAATACCCATGACGACATCAACCAGAAAATGGAGAAGGTTATTCACCGTTTAGATGTAATGAAACAAGGTCAAAGGAAAGTGATTCAGGATCTGCAGGCATCTTTCAACGAAAAAGTCGACACCATTTTGTACCAACTCAAAGAATATCTCTCTTCTGAAGACGCGATGGCGCGCTTTACATCATGGTCGGAGAACGAATTTCTAGATCAGTATATATCGGCTTTGACTTCGGAAGTGGAAGAGAAAATTGACACGCTACTGTCTAGCCGTTTTCAAGAGGTTGTAAAGCAATGGGAGGAAAAAAACCATATGTTTGCAGATGCTCGCCTTTCCCTCGTGAAAAAGGTTAAGAATTGCTACGATGAAGCTGAATTTCAGAGAAGGAATCTCCTATTCGACGCCACAGACGTACATCGTGGTGTTAGCAATTTTAAAAAGTTTCGGTTTTCCATCCCCAGAAAGGCGTTCATGAAGATAAGAATTCTTACCTTCGGGGTTTTTGGCTTAGTCGCCGACTCTATGGATGTCAAGTTTATTACTGAGTTGTATGGGGGTTCCAAAATTGACTTTAAGGATGTTATCTCACAAGCTTCAGTAAAGTTTCTGTCTTCTAGAAGAGAGAAGAGGCAACTTAAAAAGTTTGTGGTGGACAAATTAAACGATGTTAAGGACTGTCTTCGTCAAATTGAAGTTCGTCTTCCAGAGCTGATAGAGGAGGACAGAGAACTATATTCAGAGCTGTATGGGCAACTCTTATGTAACCTTGAGCGGGAAACTCATTTCCAGGAGGAAAACAAAGACCGCTACCGGAGGATACGGGATGAGGGGTCACAGTGCAGAGATCAACTGGCACTATTTGGTATAAAAAATGTTTGTACCACCAAAATCAACCACGAAGAATTAGAATGGAAAGAAGAAAAGTCATCGCTCCTGGGCAGTGGGTCATTTAGTGCAGTTTATCAAGGAACAATGAGAAGATGCGGCGAAGTTGCCACTGTGGCTTTGAAGGTGTTCAATGAGGCGCTCAATGCCGATAATGCCAGCGAAATCATGCAGGAGATGAAAATGTTAAGGCAAGTTAAAACGTTTTGTTTTGTTACTTCCCTACACGTTCTCGCAGGTCATTTTTGTACGGAATTTGAATTCCTGTTTTTGAAAGACAAACTTAGGATGAGTTCGATTGACCTTCAGTAATATTCCGTATTAAGGACAAGTGGAAATATTCCAATGTATGTAGAGTTGAAATGGTCCAAAATCTTCGGTAGAAGAGATTTCATTGTAACAAAACTTGCTTTTGAGGATTTTTATTCCAGAATACGATCAATGCAAAGTACCCTGAGTTGTAAACTAAACAAAGTTGAAGAAACTGACTGAGGTTAATTGCACCTCTTTCCTTTGTTCATATGTCAGAATTCTAAAGCACCCTCACATCGTGCAGTTTTATGGCATATATCTTGATATGAGCAGCCCTGTGAGCACTAGAGTCATCTTTGTCATGGAGAAGTGCAAAGGAAACTTAAGGAACCACATCTTCAGAGAACTGGAGTCAACGCCTGGTAGATCTGAAAATGCTACTACCGTCAAAGAAGTTTGCCACTGGGCAAAACAGATAATTGATGGTTTGGCTCATATTCACGAATTGGGAGTTGTGCACGGGGACTTTAAGCTGGAAAACATCTTGGTATGAAGATAGAATATTTTAATATCGTGATTGTAAAGTTCTGTTGCTGTATACAAATTCGAGTCCTCCCGGAAATATTGAAAGGGCAAATCTTGCAATGAAGTCTTCTCTCTGGATTTAATTAATTTGAGTGTCAAAATATGGGAGACAGTGAGCTGGAAGTATTGTATCTTTCTCCTTTTGTAAACAATAGTGGATATCAAGCTATCAGGAGAGAGAGCTGTGAATAGTCTATCGAGTGCCCTTTACTTTTGGGTGACCTATTTTTTTTTGGAGGCGGGGGGGATTTGTTTCCTTTTCACGACTGGCACAAAAAGAGGATTACTCAAAGCAACTCCAAAGTAAATATCAATTTACGTAAAATATCAGTTGTTCCTTGGAATGGTAATGAAAAGTCAAATGTGACTCAAGTGACTCCGAAGAAGGTGTTGATCGGAGGCGTGGTCAGAACAGGCAGTCAGCTGCCACGCTGCATGGAAGTTGTTTGGAAACACACCATTACATTTACCCTGCGAACAAAGACTTCTCTCGGGTATGGCTTTTCGCGTAAGCGACACGAACGACTTCGTAAACTCTAAAAGCCATGCCAGAGAGGAATCGTTGCTCGAAGGGTAAATTACATTCCTAGTTTAATGGCCTATGTCTCCACAGTTCTTTCGTAACTTAATGTAGAGTATCTGTACCATCAGCCAGAAGGTCAAAGGTTCGACTCTTCTCGGAAGAACTCGGAATTTTACGCTCGACTAGCCGGCGTCACAAACCAAAAAAAGGATAATCTTTGTCTAAACTATTGCACTATTTTTTTTTGTAACATAATGCATTGTTCCTTTAAAGTTGTCTGAAGATAACACAGTGAAGATTGCAGACGTTGGCCTGGCTAAAGCAGAAACAGACATCACCGGCACCTTTAAGGGAACACCTGTTTATATGGCACCTGAAGTGTTTCATTCCCAAGTGTACGACTCCAAGGCAGACATCTACAGCCTGGGGCTGTTAATGTGGGAGATGTGGTACGGACAGCGGGCCTTTGCTGACGCTCTAGGAACAACGCCCCAAGGTTTGTTTGACTGGGTCGATAAAGGAAACCGTCCAGTTCACAAGCAGGGCTGCAAGACGCCTCCATACTTCTGGGAACAGCTGATGAAAAAGTGTTGGGACGGGAATCCAAATAAACGTCCGACAGCCAAAGAATGTCACGAAAGAATGGTCAAGTCTGTAAGTCCTAAAGTAGTGTGTGAGCCGTTATTGGATAGAATAATGAACTGGCATTTGTTAGAGCTTTGAAATATTAGCCAATCACAGCAGAGGCAGACGTGTTGAGCAAAATTGATGTCTAAGCCATTATTAATTTTTTTCACTTCCAACAGCCTAACGTTTTCTACTGTTAGCTTTTGTTGATATAGCTTCCGAAACTTAACTTCTGCAATATTTTACTCTTTTAATTATTATTACAATTAAGCTTTCTTCAGTATAAAGAAAGGTTTGTGTGTCTCCAAAGACAAATCATGATCCCTTTTTGCGTCAAACAAGGTTAAAAGAATCAGCAAACTTAGTAGTAGTAAAAACGCTCTTCGGGAAATGATTAATTAATTCCTTTATAAAAAGGCAATTTTATTATACGAATCTTAAGGTTTTGAATTGATGTAAAAGGAATTCGAATTAAAGAAGGAGACGTTGGTAAGAAGCTGCAAAAGCATATAAACAAAGAAATGAAAAATGATGATAACCGACTGCTGGATAAGTTCTTCGTGTTGTTTTTTCATGTCTGTAAGCTAAAGATTAACGGTAACAATGTTTTGAAAACCCGAAAACTACATACACTAACAACTTATTTAGGCCCTCACCCTAAAGGTTAACGGCAACAAAATTTTCAAAACTCGAAAACTACACAGTTTTACACTAACGGATACCCAGTATTTAAAAAACTGGAGACCTGTAACTTTACTTAACGTAGATTACAAGATTGCAACCAAAACCATTGCTCTCCGTATAGAAAAGGTAGTTCCACATTTGATAAATCCCACTCAAACAGGTTACGTAAAAGGAAGGTTCATAGGCGAAAGCTTCAGATTGATTTTTGATATAATGGAATACACTAAGCATAAGGATATTCCAGGCGTGGCCGTCTTCTTAGATTTTGAGAAAGCTTTCGATTCGGTCAAAATGGAACTACATTCAAAAATGCCTAGAAGCAACTAACTTTGGCCCTCATCTCCGCCAGTGGGCGTATGTTTTTTATCATAATATCTCCAGTTGTGTTTTGAACAATGGTCACGCTTCGGCACCCTTCTTACTTGAAAGAGAAGTTCGACAGGGGTGCCCACTATCGGGTATGTTGTTTTTTATAGCCATTGAGGTCCTTGTGCAAAAGATAAGACGCTCCAAAATGATCAAAGGAATTGAAATTGAGTACAATGGATCTCAGGAAATAAAATTATCTCAGTATGCGGGTGACACGACAGCGCTCTTGAGTGATACTGAGTCCGTCATACAGCTATTTGAATTGCTAGGCTTTTTTGAAAGATGTTCTGGCCTTAAAATAAACGAATCAAAATCGGAACTGTTATGGCTTGGTTCATGGCGCCATAGAAAAGATAAGTTAATTGCCTTAAAAAAACTGTTAAACATATGGTCTCAAAGGGACATATCTGTTTACGGCAAAATAAATCTAGTGAAATCCCTCGCGCTCTCCAAACTGGTATTTATCTGCAGTGTAATGGAAACTCGAAAACTTTTTCCTGATGAAGTAAACAAAATAGTACTAGATTTTATTTGGGGCCACAAACCACCCAAGATAAAATACACTACACTCATCAAACCAAGGCAAGAGGGAGGCTTAGAGATGAAAGACTTTGCTTTATTTAACAAGGCTTTAAAGTTAAATTGGGTTAAGCGACTTTGCTAAAACTCAGACGCTCCGTGGCAGTACATCGCGAAGTCCCTCCTAGCGAATGTTGGAGGCCCAGAGCTTTTCAAATGTAACTATGACATCGGTCACCTTAATCTAAGCAAATGCCTTCCAGCTTTTTATCACGAAATAATCACATTTTGGCAGGACGTAATAGCTTCCAACCCAAAAAGCAAAAATGATGTTCTTGAACAGATAGTTTGGAATAATAAATTTATTAAGTCTGATAAGAAATCTATATACTTGCAGCATTGGCGTTACGCAGGAATTCTCAAAATTAACGACCTCTTTGATACACAGCAAAACTGCTTTCCGTCCTTCGATTCTTTTCGTAATAAATTTAACATAAGATGTAATTTGTTACAGTATGTAAGCCTCGTTAATGCCATCCCTCAAAGTTGGAAAAAACTCCTTAATTGCTCCCTCGAACAAAGCTCAACACCGCAAATATTAATAGAGGGAATTGTTCGGGACAAATCTAATTTAAAAATCGGACACGAAAATTATCCGAAAACTGTTAGGTTTTTTGATAGGGACCTGAGCACTGGTCACGTGACTTCTTTTTCCATGTGACTAGAGTGTTGATCTGTGATAGTTGTTGCGTTGTTTGTATGGTAGAGAGAGCACAGAACTTGTAAGTATTTGGTTCGTTTTTCAGTTCTATTTTTGCTCTCTACCTACATGTTTTGTATTTTTGTTTTAGTTTTCACGTTTGAGTCGAAGAAATCTGTGCTTATCCCCAACATCAGTGAAAAAAGTTCTATTGGAATTGCATGTTTTCAAGTGTGATCGATGGATGCTTCGAATAGATTGAACGTTGGCTTCGACAGTGGTCGTGGTATAAGTTTGGATTACGCTGGGTCTGGAATGGATCGTGGATTGCCCGATTTTTCGATTCAGTTACCTGTGGTTTCAACTCGGAGCGATATTTCTTTACCTTCTTGTGTTTCTACGAATGTGTTTTCACAGCCATTGAGCGCTTCGCGGGAAGGCGATGGCTATCATTTTCGTCCCAGGCCCCCGCCGACTACTCGCGTTGAATTTTTGGAATCGGATCGGAAAAGGGACTCACGGGGCCAGAGGAGTACGGCAATGCAGTGGTCCAATATTAGCAAGGAAATAGACAGTTTATTGAAAGAAATTCAGTCTGAAATTCATGTAACGCTGAGTCCAGAGGAAGCTAAGAAATCTGTTGACTTGCTCTTGGAAAAATGGGACAGGCTCGAGGGACTTCATGGGAGGTACCTTGCAGGAATTAACGAGAGAAAACGCTTAGAACATGTACAAGAGCGTTATTCTACTCTGAAACGTGAAGTGGACGATATTATAAATGAGTGTGAGGGTTTGTTTAGAAGACCAGACCCCCGGCATGACGAACTTGGAATGGACCGCGGACTACCAGTCTGGGATCCGAAACAAGATGACAATAAGTCAGTGCACAGCGTTGCTACTCATGTTACCAAACATTCTGAGGCATCATCAGTTTCTTCACAGAAGAAATCACTAAAGAGGGCACTGGTGTCTAAAATGAAACTAGACTTAGCAAGAGCTAGGGCAAAGGAAGATGCAGAAGCAGCAAGAGTGGCTCACGAATATAAGCAAAGGATGGAACTTAGGTGCCTTGAAGAGGAAGCAACATTGGCTGAGCTTGAATGGAAAATTGAAATAGATAACTTGACTGAAAGCAAACTTCCCCCTGTTGTGCCTAGTGCCTTGAACACTTCTACGTTTATTGTTAACAAGCAATCACACTCCATCCCAGTTACGTCTGAGTATGTTTCTAGAGATGGGTTTAACAGTCAACCGAGTGCCGTGTATGTGATATCCAGTGGAACACCTCAATCAACGGAGCCAAAGTATCCAGCAGTTTCAAGACCGTCGGACACTATGTTGAGCCACAATGAATCGTCTGTGAAGGGATTGAACACCACCACTCCTTCTGCGGGGATTAACTCGACCCAGTCCCCTGAACGTGTTAACTTCGGGAGGTCGCAGACCGTCTCCAGCATGGACCAGGCTCCCCGTGATCATGTTGCCGCAATGTGGAAAGCACAATATCTTAGCGGAATAAAGCCGACACAGTTCAGTGGTAATCCAGCCGAGTTCCCCTTTTTTCGTGAACAAGTTCGTACGCACCTCGAAAGCGACCTGCTCACTGATGCCCAGCAAGTGGAGTATCTGCCTAAATTCGTGGCGGGAGAAGCGTTAGAAGTTGTGAAGCGTAATAGAGGTTGTACGTTTAATGAGATTATGAAAACGTTGGAGCAACGTTTTGGCCAAGCGGTGAGAGTGACGCAAGCATGTGTGGAAGAGCTCGCATCTGGCCCCAAGTTGGCGTACGGCGACAATACTGGTCTTCTCAATTTCTCTGAGAACTTAAATGCAGCCACCAGGATCCTCAAGGGAGACGTTGAACGCGAGGCGAGCGTAGCGACGAACCTCAGGCGCATCGTGAACCGTTTACCTAACGACTTAATCCTGAAGTGGCAAACCGTGAACTACGAGCTCGTGAAGTCCGGAAGATCCGCTCGATTAAAGGACGTCGCTGATTTTGTGCACAAACAAGCGTCTATCAGAAATGACCCGGTGTTCGGGTTGCAGACATTTAAGCGGGAAAACAAGAATACCAAACTTCCTCCAAAGCTTCCAGTAAAGAACACCACAATCACTGCTACCGGCGTTGATCATAAAACTCCTGCTTCTGAGAACACTGAACACTGCGGAATTTGCAAATCAAGTAAGCGTCACAAACTCCAAGAATGCCCTATTATCAAACAGTGCAAACACGTGGCAGTGCGAAGACAGTATGCGGCATCCTGTGGATTTTGTCTTAATTGTGGTCTTGAAAGGCCCGGACACGGTTCTGGCTCCTGTCCGGACCCACCAGCATGTTCAGTATGTTCCGGTCGACACATTCCTCTTCTGCACTCTGAAAGTAATTATGGTGGTCGTCGCTTCATCCCACGGAATAATAGAGAGTCTAGTGATAAGTCTGACAAGCCATTGGCGACGCCTAAATCCCCAAACAGCGAAAGGGGAAATGTCACTCCAGCCGCGAGCGGAGACAAGTCTGACAAGTCTGTGGGAAAGGTGCCAATATCGTCCGCTGCCGTTGCGACTGTGCAAGCGAAAGTGCTGTTGAACGTTATACCTGTTGTTATATTGCTGAGAATGGTAAAACTGTATCCACTTACGCGTTCTTAGACAGTGGCTGCACTGACACCCTCATTGAACAAGATTTAGTTGATCACCTTGGTATTCAAGGAACACCCGTGCAAATCGGAATTAACACGATTTCAAGTAGTGACAATGTGGTAGAGTCGAAACGTGTGTCCTTTACCTTGACTTCGGTGGATACTTCCGGGGAGAGTATTGACGTTTCGGAGGCCTATGTCCTGCCTAACCTCAACCAGTCGCGCTGTACTCTTCCGGAGCAGATTGACACTATTGAGTACCCGCACTTACGTGATGTGGAGTTCCCGGAGGTTGACATCAAGAGAGTCTCTATACTTGTTGGAAACAATATTCCCTATGCACATTTACAGAAGGAAGTTAGAGTCCCTGAAGATAAGAAGAAAGGGCTCTATGGCTGTCGTTATCCCTTGGGCTGGTGCGTTTGTGGTCCTTATGGTGCCAATTGTCGTCAAGGGGTTTCAGCAAACTTTGTCTCGATTGACCCTGAACCGCGTTCTCTCATTGAAAAATTTTGGAATCTGGAGGATTACGGGACACTGAAATCAAATGAGAAACCCCTCTCGGTGGAAGACAAAATAGCCTTGAAGATAATTGAGAACACCACCCGCTGCGTGGACGGTCGGTACGAAGTCGGTATGCTGTGGAAGGAGAAAGAACGCCAGTTTCCGAATAATGTAGCCATGGCCAAGCACCGTCTAGAGTGCCTGAGACGCCGTCTTACGAAACCTGGCAACGAAGAAATGGCCGTTAAGTACGGCGAAGTTATGGATAGTTATATCAGCAGTGGGTTCGCTCGCAAGTTGTCAGAAGAAGAGTTAAATAAAGAGTCTAAAACACATTGGTATCTTCCGCATCACCCTGTAACCAGTCCTACCAAACCAGGCAAGGTGCGCATTGTGTTCGATGCAGCAGCTGAATGCGAGGGAACTTCGCTTAATAAGAACTTGCTGACTGGACCAGATGTAGCCAACAACTTGGTTGGTGTTCTCCTACGTTTCCGCCAGGGAAAAATAGCGTTCGCTGCCGACATCGAAAAGATGTTTCATCAGATACGTGTGCGTCAGGAAGACCAGGATTCTTTGAGGTTCCTGTGGTGGACAAATGGATATGATAATCCCCCTGATACATACGTCATGCAAGTGCATATTTTCGGAGCGGCTTCTTCCCCCTGTATTGCAAACTCAACTTTGCGCCGTGTGGCCGACGACAACGCCGAAGAGTACAGCTCTAGTGTTGTTACAGCTGTGAAAAGAAATTTCTATGTTGACGATGCTCTTCCCTCTGAGAATGATGAACAGTGCGCAATTCGCCTAGCCCATGACATGGTAGAACTGCTCGCTCGAGGCGGATTTAACTTGACCAAGTTTACGTCGAACTCCAAGAGACTACTAAGTGCTGTCCCAAATGATAAGCGATCTAAGCCAGATCTAAACCTTGACCTGGACGAGCTACCTATAGAGCGTGCACTCGGAGTACGTTGGTCTGTTGGAGATGATACGTTGGGGTTCGAAATAAGGAGCCTAGTTCGCCCTGAAACAAAGCGCGGTATACTCTCCACTGTTTGTTCATTGTTTGATCCTCTGGGTTTCGCAGCACCAGTGGCTTTGTCTGCACGACGCCTGATTCAAGACCTATGGAAGGCTAACATAGGATGGGATGAGCCCCTGAGCGAAGAATTTCTGTCTAAGTGGAGAGCATGGAACACTGAGTTACCCTTGTTGTCCGAGTTGTCCATCCCTCGGTCCTATTTCCTGTCGGACGGTGACCCGCGTCAATGCAAGTTACAGCTTCATGTGTATACAGATGCGTCAGAGATTGGCTATGGCGCATCATCATATCTGCGAAGCGAGTACCCCGATGGACGAGTTCATTGCGCCTTCATTATTGGTAAGGCCAGAAATGCACCTGTGAAATTTGTTAGTATTCCAAGACTGGAATTGCAAGCAGCTGTACTCGCAACCCGGATGTTTAAGATGTTGCGAGAGGAACTTGAACTGAACTTTTCCAGGACGTATCTTTGGACTGATAGTGAAATAGTGCTACACTATCTGAGAAACGAGAAACGAAGACTTCAGACGTATGTAGCCAACAGAGTGGAAGAAATAAGGGAGCACACACTTGTAGAGGATTGGCATCATGTGCCAGGATCCTTAAACCCGGCAGACTATGTGTCGCGAGGAATGAGCCCGTCTTCGCTAACTGCTGACCATATGTGGCTTCGTGGACCTGACTTCTTGTGGGAGCCGGAAACTTGTTGGCCCACAGACAAGTGCCAATTCGTACCCGATGAAGGTCTGGAGTTAAAGAAGGAAGCTCTCGTGCACTCCGTCCAACTTTCCCCTAATCCGTCCGTGACGAAGAAGGAAGATACAAGGCCTACGGCCGTCGAAAGCTGTGAAGAACCGCCCCTCCGAGTGTTATTAACTACCTGTTCAGATTGGTCCCGCCTCAGGCGCAGAATGGCCTGGCTCCTGCGTTTTGTACAATTTTTTAAGGACAAACAGAACGCCAAAACTGGACGTCTCAGTGTTGACGATTTTGACGCGGCAACTGCAGCAATTGTGAGGATTGTCCAAGGATTGGCGTATGCACAGGAGATTAAAGATTTGAAGTCCAACGGTGCGGTCAAGCCGTCAAGCAAGGTTGCGTCACTGAATCCCAAACTTGACGAAGGCGGAATCCTGAGAGTTAATGGCCGTGGTCAGCTCAAGCCGACCTCCTGTACACTCGGCCAACAAATGATTTTTCCCAGAGATCATCCGGTCGCCAAGTTGGTTGTACGTCACGTTCACCACCTTATTGGTCACTTGGGACGGGAACATGTTATTGCAAGGTTGCGGGAAGATTTCTGGATCCCTCAAGTGCGTGTATTGGTTAGATCGGTCCTTAATCGATGCCTTACCTGCAAGAAACTTAACGCCAAACCTATGACCCAGCAGATGGCACCCTTACCCAAATGTCGACTTACAGCCTATGAGCCACCGTTTTCGTTCACTGGTATGGACCTCTTTGGCCCGATTTATGTGAAACATGGCCGAGGGACCGCGAAACGGTGGTGTTGCTTGTTTACCTGTTTGACCACCCGTAGCGTGCATCTTGAAGTGGTTAATTCTATGGATACTGATGAGTTCATCATGTGTTTAAGGCGTTTTATAAATCGAAGGGGAGACGTGAAAGAGTTACGATGTGACAACGGTTCTAACTTCGTTGGGTCCGAACGAGAATTGAAGAAGAGTCTCCAGGAATGGAACCAAGGGCAGATAGAGAGAGAGCTGATACAACGAGGCTGTAAATGGATATTTCAACCCCCGACTGCATCAAGTATGTCTGGCGTGTGGGAACGTATGGTTCGAAGTGCAAAGACAGTCTTAAAGTCCATTCTGGGGGCGCAAACTGTGACAGATGTGGTTCTACGAACACTCGTTACTGAGGTTGAGCGTATCCTTAACGGAAGAGCCCTCACAGCGAACTCAGACGATCCGAACGATCTCGAACCGCTAACACCGGCCCACCTATTGATGCAGAGGAAGATCATCTGTTTGCCTCCTGGAGTCTTTGAGAAGACTGACATTTACAGAAAGAAGTGGAGGCAGGTTCAATTTTTGGCTAATTTGTTTTGGGAAAGGTGGTTGAAGGAGTACATCCCAACCCTCCAACAACGAGGTAAATGGCGAAGAGTGCTGCCTAACATCAAACCCGACGCCTTGGTTCTTCTTGTTAACGACAACACCCCTAGAGGGCATTGGAATCTCGGTAGAGTGTTGGAGACGTACCCGGGTGCAGATGGTCTAGTACGGACTGTGAAAGTCAAGACCAAGGATGCTGTCTATGTTCGTCCTATACAGAAGTTGTGCTTGCTTGAGAACGATGTGAAAGAAGTAGATGCGGTGTAGTTGCTGAGTTTAACTGTTGGGACGTTCTACGCGATCGCCCCAAGGCGGCCGGGATGTTCGGGACAAATCTAATTTAAAAATCGGACACGAAAATTATCCGAAAACTGTTAGGTTTTTTGATAGGGACCTGAGCACTGGTCACGTGACTTCTTTTTCCATGTGACTAGAGTGTTGATCTGTGATAGTTGTTGCGTTGTTTGTATGGTAGAGAGAGCACAGAACTTGTAAGTATTTGGTTCGTTTTTCAGTTCTATTTTTGCTCTCTACCTACATGTTTTGTATTTTTGTTTTAGTTTTCACGTTTGAGTCGAAGAAATCTGTGCTTATCCCCAACAGGAATGAATTGCAAAAAAACTATACCAAGCAGCTGTCTCTTCGATCAACGTCTCCGCCGACTAATGAGAAAAGACTATTAAATGTTGGCTACCAGAAGGATGATTTGAGAAAATTATATCTATTGCCTTTTTAAGTAACAAAAGAAGTAAAGTTATCATTGTTCCAGTACAAAGTTATTTGACAATATTCTGTGCACTAAGAGCTTATTATTTAAAATGAAGAAAGAAGACTCCCCCACGCTGCCCTTTTTGTCCAGCAGATCAAACCATCATTCATCTTTTCACTGAGTGCGCGTGAGCCTTTTTGTTCTGGAAGGAGTTCTGGATTGGGCCTCGCGCATGGTGAACTCAAAATTATCGCTTTCAATAAAAGAACTCATGTTTGGCATTATTAATAACGATTCTAAATTCTTTTTAGCCCTCAATCAAGCTTCAATCATTTAGTCATCATAGGAAAGTATTTTCTTTGCGTAAAAGCTCTTAACGGTAAATTTTTACATCCTGTTTCCCTAGATCGTGATAAAATTAGTCTAGAAAAATATATTTCTTGTACGACTGGCTGCGAAAAAGATTTCAGAGCAAAATGGTCTGTTTTTTCGTCTCTTTTAATACGGTATTAAATTCTGTTTACTTAACTGATTGTGCTCCCATTTGATTTTAGTTACCACTAATGTTTTGATTGTGTTAGGTTCTTTTTTGTCAGCTTCAAGTTGTAGTTTTCGTTTTGCTGTAGATTGTCTTTTGTGAATGTTAACTGTACGTGTGTATGTTCAATAAAGTTGTATTGGAAAAGGGAAAAAAAAAGTTTTACACTAACGACCTATTTAGGCCCTCTCTCTATACCCCAATGCTTTTTTCCGCAGTCGTGAGCCACCCACCCACTGTTAGGGCTGTTCCTGGGCTGTCAAACTGTGCCTTGATGGCAAGCCCACTCAAATTTTTGACACCAGAGTGGCCTACAATCTTCTTCTGACTCCTCTGTAAGCACTCCTTGGGATACTACTTTAGTGCCCTGCACAAACGCAAAAACCTCAGTTAAGTGTTATATTTTGCAAGAACTATGTAAAACATCTACAATGAGCATGTTGACTTCCACACTACAATCGCCTTCTGTCTGGCTATCTTTGTTATTTGTAAACCAACAGGTCTGTCTGAATTCGCCTGGAGCAGGGCTGTATAAAGTATACGAGAAAGTGGCTGAGTTGGCGAGTGAGGAGGGCATGGACGAAAAGACTGATGATGAAACTAAAACTGAAACTGAAGATACTGCAGAAGAGAAGAAAGTTATTGAAGAAAGAATGGTCAAGTCTGTAAGTCCTGAAAGTAGCGTCTGAGCCGTTATTGGATAGAATAATGAACTGGCATTTGTTAGAGCTTTGAAATATTAGCCAATCACAGCAGAGGCAGACATGTTGAACAAAACTGCTATCTAAGCCATTATTAATTTTTTTCACGTCCAATAATCTAACGTTTTCTTCTGTTAGCAGGTGTTGACGTAGCTTCCGAAACTTAACTAGCGCAATATTTTACACTTTTAATTATCATTACAGTTAAGCTTTCTTCAGTATAAGGAAATGTTTGTGTGTCTCGGAAGACAAATCATGATCTCTTTTTGAGTCAAACGAGGTTAAAAGAATCAGGCAACTTAGTAGTAGTAAAGACGTTCTTCGGGAAATGATTAATTAGTTCGTGTGGGATCAATACTGCACAAATGCTTTATAAAAAGGCAATTTTATTATACTAATCTTAAGGTTTTGAATTGATGTTAAGGAATTCGAATTAAAGAAGGGGACGTCGGTAAGAAGCTGCAAAAGCATATAAACAAAGAAATGAAAAATGAAGATAACCGACTGCTGGATAAGTTAGTACATACACTAACAACTTATTTAGGCCCTCTCCCTACCACAATGCTTCTTTCCGCAGTCGTGGGCCACCCACCCACTGTTAGGGCTGTTCCTGGGCTGTCTATCTGTGCCTCGATGGCTAGCCCATTCATATTTTTGACACTGGAGTGGCCTGCAGCTCCGCTCCAGGCGAATTCAGACCAGACGTATTGGTTTACAAATAACAAAGATAGCCAGACAGAAGGCGATTGTAGTGTGGAAGTCAACATGCTCAGTGTAGATGTTTCACATAGTTCTTGCAAAATATAACGCTTAACTGTGGTTTTTGCGTTTGTGTAGGACACTAACGAAGAATCCCAAGGAGTGCTTACAGAGGAGTCAGAAGAAGATTCTGAAGTACACGAGAAAGTGGCTGAGTTGGCGAGTGAGGAGGGCATGGACGAAAAGACCGATGATGAAACTAAAACTGAAACTGAAGATACTGCAGAAGAGAAGAAAGTTATTGAAGAAAGAATGGTCAAGTCTGTAGGTCCTGAAAGTAGTGTCTAAGCCGTTATTGGATAGAATAATGAGCTGGCATTTGTTAGAGCTTTGAATTAGCCAATCACAGCAGAGGCAGACATGTTGAACAAATCTGCTGTCTAATCAATTATTATTTTTTTCATCTCCAACAGTCTAACGTTGTCTACTGTTAGCATGTGTTGAAGTAGCGCACGAAACTTAACTTGTGCAATATTTTACACTTTTGTTTATTATTACAATTAAGCTTTCTTCAGTATAAAGAAAGGTTTGTGCATTTGTCTCGGAAGACAAATCACGATCTCTTTTTGTGTCAAACAGGGATAAAAGAATGAGCAAACTTAGTAGTAGTGGAGACGCTCTTCGGGAAATGATTAATTAATTCGAGTGAGATCACTGCTGCACAGAGGCTTTATAAAAAATAATTTATTATTAATAAGTTCTTCTGAATAAGTTCTTCGTGTTGTTTTTTCAAGTCCGTAAGCTAAAGGTCAGAGGAGGATCGAATAGTATCCCATGATGCATTTTTCCAGAAGCATCACGCAATATCGCAGTCATAGCAGATTCCATCTTGAAATAAGGTCGTTTCCTCGTCGGCTTTCTTCTCACTCGATTTCCAGTAAAAGTAGAAAAATTACATTATTTCGTTATTTGACATGATTTCTCCGATTTGCAATGGCTTAAGAGCGAAGTTTCCTCTTAGAAACATTTATTTTCACGGTTTCAATTAGTCTTCCCATCACAAAGTGTTCAGTGACCCACAACCAGGTCATGAATATTCGAGATTTTTTGGAATATATGTTGAAATCTTCCAAATGTGGGCCTCACGCCAGCAAAATGAAGTCCTGAATATTGTACAGGCCAAGAAGTACCCAGAAGTACCCACATTTTGAGGACTTTTTTGTCGACCAAAGATGGCTGAAATTTCGAATCAATTATCACATTTCATCGCCATGTGTCATAATATATGTGTAAAGCCTGATGAAAGCAACAATCTGTTGGGCGCTTTTGAGAGCGCTTTATGCCGAAGCAATCACTTTGTATTTTCAAAGAGGTTATTTTTAAATGGAATTTGACTATAATTATTTCAATTCGAAGAAGGAGCGGTGTATAACGGTGTGTTTCAGTGTGAAAAGAACCCAAAGAAAGGTACCACGCAGCATGCAAGCCGGCACAACGTAAACTGAAGCCTGCTCAGAATTTGAAAAAGAAACATCAGAAACTTTATTTATTCAAAAGAACAGATCAGTATTCTGGCCAGGAAATTCCCTTGAAGATTGGTTGACTCAGTACCTGGTAGACTGTGCTTCAGCGAATTGTTTGTCGCGTCGATAGGTTAAATTTTATTTGTAACTGCCATTGTAAACTTCAGCTCCTTTGAGCGCGATGCTGTAATAAATTCTCCTTTGGTAATCAGCTTCACAGCGTAGCTGATGTTTTGTTGGAACCACTTTATAGATCAGTCATAGTTTTGGTTCTCCTCTGGCCTGGGTTCTCCTAGTGAACCTAGCGAAGCTTATCAATTGCGAGTCTTATAATTTGTGTTTACAGTGCGACCGAGCGCGGCACAAGTAGTTCTCGACAGATCAGTGAAATACATGTAAAACCCTTCTCAGTCAAAGCAACGCTGAAATTCTCCTTTAAAGCACAGTGAATATAAGCCAACTCGATAATCTCAAAAGCAGAAGCTGCTGAACCGAAACATGTTTGGAAACCATCCACATCGAGCACTGCCATCGATGTTCACTTCGCGCGTGCTGAAGATTACTGATCATGATGTGTCACGTACGCAGTGATAATATAACATGAATCGAGGTGCATCATGGGATACTATTCGATCGTCGTCTGGCTACAGGTTAAGGGCAACAAAAGTTTGAAAACCCTAAAACTACATACACTAACAACTTATTTAGGCCCTCTCTTTATACCCCAATAATTTTTTCCGCAGTCGTGGGCCGCCTACCCACTGTTAGGGCTGTTCCTGGGCTGTCTACCTGTGTCTTGATGGCAAGCCCACTCAAATTTTTGACACCGGAGTGGCCTGCAGCTCCGCTCCAGGCGAATTCAGACAGACGTATTGGTTTACAAGTAACAAAGATAGCCAGACAGTAGGCGATTGTAGTATGGAAGTCAACATGCTCAGTGTAGAGGTTTTACAAAGTTCTTGCAAAATTTATTAACACTTAACTGTGGTTTTTGCGTTTGTGCAGGGCAGTAAAGTAGAATCCCTAGGAGTGCTTACAGAGAAGTCAGAAAAAGATTCTGAAGTACACGAGAAAGTGGCTGAGTTGGCGAGTGAGGAGGGCATGGACGAAAAGACTGATGATGAAACTAAAACTGAAACCGAAGATGATGCAGAAGAGAAGAAAGTTATTGAAGTAGAATCTGGAGCAATGGTAACAAGTAAAGGTACCAGCTGGGCCTCCAAAGAGTGGGCTGTTCACCTGATGCTCCCTCCTGATGCTGTATCTGAGCGTACGTCAATAGTGGTACACAGATTGGAATACAGTGTCCTTTCACCCCCGCTGCAGGAGCATGAGGCCATCACTACCAATGTTATTGAACTATCTTCCATTAATGGCCAGGAACTAAAATTTAACACCAAGGTGAAGCTGTCGCTATCCCACAGCGCAACAGACCTAAGGGGCTACGAGCTAGTGATAAAAAAGCTGATTGACAAAAAGGCGAATAAATGGGAAGACTTGGATGGAACCAGGGACATGCGTTCTGGTCAAGACGTCGAAGACAATTACCCTTCGCACATGAAAATACCGGAATTTTTCTTTCCCGTTTCCCAAGCTGATATATCTGAGTGTTCAACATATGCAGTGGTTTGCCGTCTCAAGGCTTCTCCAACTTACACCATCACATCTGCTGGCGGCTCATTCAGCCATCCTGACTTCCCAGGCGTGACAGTTACAATCCCTGAGAATGCTGTTGCACCTAACGCAAAATTCCCGTTGGAGTTAAGGGTTCAAGAAGTTTCAGATGAAGAATTCAAAGGGGAAGGTATATTTCTTGGACCTGTATTGCGAATAAAATGCTTTGAAGCTGTCCAGTTCCTGAAACCTGTCAACATTCAGCTACCAATTTCTCTTCGAGAGCAACAAGACTTGAATCTTAATCCTACAACATGTCACGTCAGAGTGCTATTCCTCAAGTCCGATGGTGACCAAAAATAATGGATTGAAATCACTGATGATCTTGTGAAACCACCAAGTCTTGATGGAAAGTTTGTAAGGTTCTATGTGGAGCGGTTCTCTGCTGATTCGCATTATGTTGAGGAGAGTACCGAACACTTCGGTTTTAATGGACAAACCATTCCAAATTTCCATAATAGCCGCATTTTTGTTCAACCCAGACTGACAGTCTTCTTCGCTTACTTTCGTCCGGATCATTTAAACATTTTGCGTCTGATGTGTTGCCCTGCTCACCTTCAAGGAAAGGTGGAAACGAAGCTTGCACAACAATGTATAACGCCTGTTTGCCAAATGTCGAAGGAAGACATGACACCTGGGTACGATAAGGCCTACGTGAATGTATCGGGAGGAATATACGCATATAAACCGAGACACATGGAGGAAATTTATCTGAGGCTTTTAGAGAATCATCCAGACGATGCTGAGTTGCAGGTTTGTTTTGTTAGTGGCGAAGAAGTAGCACGAGTGGAATTTTATCGCATCTTCGCAACCGGAGCGTCTCTATTGTGTAGATTGCACTTGGGAACGCCCACTCAGGGTGCGGATCGTTCGAACTTGAGGGAACTTAGGCGACAGCCTAGTGCATTGATAGAAGGCAGTCCAACGGACGATGTACTAGAACAACTATCAAGAAAAGTCTCTGACGATTGGAGAACGCTTGGGCGACGGCTATCCTTCCATGAAGCAGAGCTGCAAGAATTTGATAACTGTCGTGAACGTATATCCGAAAAAGCATACGCCATGTTGTTAGCATGGAAACAAAGAAGCGGCTTGGATGCTACCTACAGTGTTCTGAACAACGCACTGTGTGACGTAAGGCGTAGAGATTTAGCACAAGAATTTTGTTTTTACTGAATTAGGTTTTTACTTTCTCCTTTTGACTGAATCGACTGTAATCTACTTCCTACTTCTTATCGCTTAAATTTCTTTTGGTTTTTCTGTTCCTGGACAAGAAAAATCAAAACAGATAAATACGTGCGCTTATTAATTATATTGTTTAGTGTGGAGGTAATGCAAGTACAAAAGCTAATGGCTTCGACGTCTTAGAAAGTACGTACATACGCCCCACCCTCTTCTGAGTTTTGTTCATTTTATGTTTTCGGGAAAACAAAAACACACAAGCTGAAGAGGACTATTGTATAGTGGACAATTGAGGTATACGATAAAGCGAACGATGTGGGTTCCAAGAGTGTGTGCACTGTTCTGTTCATTGTTTTATTTTTGTTCATAATGGTGGAATTTAAAAGTTACTATACAGCCCCGACTTAAAAATGGTACTCCTTTTTTCCAGGAGCCTAAAAGTGATGTGTTCCTGATTTTTCTTTTTACGAAAGTCTTCCAAAAGGGTACAATTACTATTATTATGTTTCACTCTCACATGAGATTTTATGTCAGGTAATGGTGGGCGACAAGGTTTTATGGTAGATTGAGTGCATACAGCCGCCCCCTCCCCTCAGAAAAAATCGCTCCTTGGCAGCCCAGTTAAAAACGCCTTCCAGCGTTTCTTGTATACCATGCACTGAGGTCCTCTTCTCGGCGTTTATGTAAATATTGTGGTCTACTTTAGCAAATGAGCGATTAATTTGGATTTAAACCGCTCGATTATTATTTTTTTAAAAAAAATGATATTTTCGAGATTAATCGTCGTTTTATATGACGCAGTTTGAGTTTAAAGATCATAGAAAACTTGTAAGGCAATAAAATAAGCCGCCGGAGACAATACCTCTGGAAAATGAGAGGCCCTCACTAAAAAAACACGAAATTTCCGACAAAAAATTAGGGTGTTGGAGTCCAAATATTGGTTTTTTAACAAAATCTGAATGTGGATTTGGATCTTTTAATTAGTGCAGTTATGAAGTTGTTTGAAGCAGTTGTTTTTGCTGAAAGAGAACAGATGTACCTGGATTGAATGGGTTCATAGTCTGTATTTGCTGTTTATTTGCTTGTGGTTTATATTCTCTTCGTCGAATGAACGCGCTGCAGATATATTTCGACGAGTGGCTTTGCGATCATGAAGAACCTATGCTCGTCATCTTTAGTAGCTGGTCGAGATCTTTTTTATATATTTTCAAGGGGTTTTTCGATTAAAGAGACACCTTGTCATGCTCTTTATACTTTTTATAATATACTCTTAATGTCAGATCCCGAGGGAAACAGTTAGTTTTGTTTTCCCGAGAGAGTCCGGATGTTTCCCGAGGCGAAGTCGACTTTCGAAGTCACTTTCCATCATCACGTGCTGTAATGTAGCCCGAGCGGGGTACATTGCTTAATGTATCACGATCGGGATACATTTTAGTTTAGTCAAGGCCACGTGACCAAGAATCAACCAATGGCAGTCCCTGTTTAGTTGAGTGAAAGTCTAGGAATATAACAATAGCTCATATACCAATGATTCAGTTTTTAATAATAGATCATATTATATTATATTCCTTATATTAACTATCAATAATAACACTCATAAGAATGAAAGTGATACTCTTCCCTGTCTCACAAGGTTAGCAAAAATTTTCGGAGAGGAGCCTCTCCTGTAATCTCCAAGGTATATATTAAAGGTTACTTCCAGCACACAAGGAGTAGTATTACGAAAACAGGATCCAGGGCTGGTACCGTAGCCAAAAACAGAAGTGGAAAAACAGCCCACAGTGATTCTTAGCTTGTAGAGTTTTGAAAGGGGAAACGAGGAAGAAAGGAAGAGGGAGAGAGAGGTAGCTTTCTCTCCCCCCCTCTCCCAACCCCCACCCCCTCGTTTTTCTTCCCGCCCAGTCTTTGTTGCGCTGCCCCCACGCAGCCCGCCTGGAGCTGGCTATTCTGGCGCTAGAGGACTCGTCTAGCGTCTGTGGCCGCAAGAAATAACAACACCAAAACTGTGACTGTCTTATTCACGGGAGCAGAGCAGGGTAGCCTCCCCGCAGACGTCGGTTGGGGTTCGTTTGTCACGCATTCATTCATTTCTCCCCCAACGGACGTCTGCGGGGAGGCTAAGAGCTGGGTGGCTGGGATCACTGCTCTGTTTGATGTTAAGTTTACAGTCAAACCAAGTCAAGCGTACCCCCCAAGATTGCATTAATTAATTTATTATTCGAAAGTTGAATCCGTTGGTAGTTGTAGATTTCAGATTTATGTCTGCATTCTTGCATGCGTAATGAGCCGTGAATTCACACGCGAGTCAGTTAAGAAATTTCTACCAGCTAAGTTTCCCTGAATTTGATGTAAATGTCTTCTATGAAGTTTAACCCATTCAAAGATTTTCAATCTGACCAAATACAGAGAAGGTGGCGTAGAATTTTCACACCTCATTACGCATGCAAGAATGCCGACTTGAATTTGACACTAGTTATCGGTACGACTAACGGATTCATTTTCCAAATAACCAGTCCATTAATAGAATCTTAGGGGGTACGCTGAACCTGCCTTGACTGTAACTGATCAATTTGTTTCTTCAGTAAAATGATTAAATGTTAAGTACTTTCCTGGCATCCGGCTGAAACAGTGGGTCTTCTGTCCGCTCGTCTGTTTATTACTTGACAGTTTCAATTACATAATCCTGAGAATTTGCTTCCCGTCATTGTGATCAGTAGGCACATGGAGGAAGAACAATCAATGCATCGTTTGAAGATTTTAAAGGAAAAGACACTTTATTTGTCAGCGAATGGTTGAGGAGAAAGGCCTAGAACAACTCTGCGAGATATCTGAAACCTTATATAAACTTCGGGTTCTGTGTGATCAATGCGACGGGTTAACTGACGTTCAAGGCAGGAACCGTTACGTCGTCATGAGAAAAAATTGTATACCGTATTTGCTTGAATAATAGCCGCCCCTCGATTAATAGCCTCCCTCGAATAATGGCCCCCTTGAAAAAAAAAATATTTAAAATAATCGCCCCCCACCCCAACCCCTCTTGCCATATTCATTTTTTGATATATACCCTTTCTAACAAGTTGAAACGGAGTCTGATTAAGCAATACTGATCAGCCGGACGATTCAAGCTCTGATGCCGAGGATATTTACAATGAAAATTAACCAAGGAACCAGATTTGGAACACTTGAAAAGCCCATGTTCACTGTTTATTTAATGTGCTCATTTTTTTATTCTGGATTAAAAAAACATTATTTTGGGCTCGAATTCCAGAGAGCAATTTTTGAAATAATCAACTCCCTCGAATAATCGCCCACCCATGTTAAGCTCGTCAGTTGTTTGTTTATCATTCACTATTTTAAATACCTTCGGAAAAGTAAGATACTTTTAAAATTCTAGTTTAAAGTTCTTTCATTGATATTAATCAGATCGATGTGACCTTTTTTGCCATAAATTTAACTAGCGGCTAGGAGCGATTTGCGAAGGGTGCTTCACGCACAGATTTCCCATTAATATGGCATTTGCAGCTTATTCACTGGAAAATGCATTTTTGATGTTGTCCTGGGGTGGGGCATTTACACACTTTTTTAGCCCCATTATGCTTTAGGTCTTTCCAGGAGCCCATCATTGCCCCATTGTAGGGCTTGCAGCTTCCCCCCGCCAAAAAGCGACAAATGCCCAGGGGGGATGGGCACGCTTAGAATTGACTGAGCCATTACCTAAAGTGCTGTATGACAAAAATGATTTCCACGGTTTAATTTCTACACTTATGAGCTGTCTTTAATATAAAATCTCAATACTTCGAATTCAAAATAATTGAGCTGAATGCCCGGATGTACCCACATAAACTGGGCTGTCAAGCATTATCATTTCATTTTGATTTTTTTTCTTTACTGTAGCATTCAACCCCACCCTCCACCCCACAATTTCCTAAGATTTTTCTGGGAAGTGTAATTTACGGACTTCCTTCGCTGATGTTTCGCGAAACAAAAGTAGAGGGAAATGTACTCTCATGCAGAGCAGAGCAATAAGGGCGAGCGCGTCTTCAGATAATTTCGACTTTTCCAAAAACCCACAAGGAGCTTTATACTAAGTAAAATGGCAACTGCCAAAACGAATAACATTGATAACATGAACATGGTGGAGACGTTTCAAACGATGCAAGCCCTTGGTGTGTCGTTCGAAGGAGTGGAGACGCTGAGGGAGATGAAATCTCGAGTAAGAACTGTGTTAGACCAAGCAGACAAGACGTCCAGCTGGTCAGCAGGGCAGGTAAAGAATTTAAACATACCATTCTCAGGCTGGTTACACTCGTCGATTCTCTTCCTTCCAGCCTTCCCGGGGGGAAACCCCGTACATAACGAACTAAACGGGAATTCTCCGCCCGAAACGGCTACCTTTTCACGAGTGAGCTATATAAAAGGGTAAGCATTTCACGTGCTGAGGTATAGAAAAGGTTGGGGGAACTGCCATCTGTTAGCTATTTAAAAGGTATTCAAGAGAAAAGTGAGCTCAATACGCTCGGTTATTCAGCGGTCATTAACCAATTAAAAATGCTTCTTAGCTTCAAGGGTAGAAATGGATTGCAGTGTTGTATTGTGGAATATATAAAAGGGTATTATTTCAATGAAAGGGATATGAAATGGGTACCTTTTTTTATCAAAAGTAGTATATAAAAGGGTACGGGATTAAAACGTCAGAAGAGGGGGGGGGGGGGGGGGGTGGGGGGGCTCACCGCACAGAATTTTGTCTAGTACACCCGTTCCCCGGGCCAGCATTGTTTAATTTCGTGTCGATTTACTTGAATTTTTCAAGACAGTGGAACCTGATTTAGTCCATGATGTTGAAACGTTAAAAAGGCAACGATGACGAGCCACCTTTTTCGCCTCAATTAACCGATGTAACTAAAGTCAACTTTCAGTTACTGTTCTCGGAAAGGAATGCTATTGCGTCGTCCGCGTGACAAGGAAATGTTATTTGAGATGTAATGGAGACGTCTGTACGTCTGGGACTACAAGTTGACCCTTGTTTACCTAGGTCCCGGGGGGGACACTCAATGGAAGTTTAGGTAGAGGTGTGCTGCCGAGGCCTTTAAACCCCGACCCTGTTTAAGACAAAAATTGCTCATTTCGCTACCCTGTTCAAGACAAGAGGCACTACTTTTTGACCCTGATTTGTTTGGTTTTGCATACAGAATTAAGTAATTGTTCACGCTAAAACCGTGGAAATAGATGTTTAGGAAACAAATTATTGGTATTGCAAATGTAGACCGCTCATCGCAAGTCTTCGCACTGTTTGAAAGGCTTCCAGTCCTTGAAAAACATACCCTGTTCAGCGGCACATACCTGTATAGGCCAAATAAGTGCCCCCCCCCCCCCCCCCCCGGCACCTAGGTACATTGTTTTTAAACTGCACGAACTAAAAGAAACTGCTATTCCCAATACTGCTAAAGTTAAATTTTATTTCAGGTGTAATCAATATCCAAGAAATATATAGCGCCGTGCTAGAATTAAAGTACTGTGTTTTTCACCCACAGATTCGAAAGCTAGAGTGATCCAAAATAGTTTTACGTGTTCACTGCATGCTGTGGAGAACACTTGAAAGGTTGTCACCTTCACTAAGTGGTTTGTTTTTCCATGCTCCGCGGTTAAAATAATTTCAGTGGCCTTCCACAGAAAAAAGCTATAATTCATGAAAAATTTCAAATTTTGTTTTGCCACTAGTCCTGCAAAACACACAATTATACCGTTTCTCGGCTACGAGGTTATAAATTTGCATCCACGGATAAAGCAAAGGGCGAGACAGTAATTTTTGTATTTATTCTCCCCTGTTTTACATATTTCCGTGACTGGCATTGTACGGGTCCGGTACGGAAGCCCAGCGGGATCATTGACCTATCTTAATTGCTTTTCTTTTTTACTTTTTCATTTTTCCTTTTATAACATTTTGCTTTGCACTTTTTTCATTTTCTGTTGTCAGTTTATGTTTACATTAGTTAATTTTTGTTTCAATTTTCATAAAAAATTCAATTTTGTTTTTAAGTTTTGTTTTTGAGTCTCTTTTCACTTTTTCATTTATCGTTTGGATTTTGCACACCGTAAATAAATAAAAAAAAGCAAGCAAACAAGCAAAACAAACAAACAAATCAAAACAAAAGTGAACTAAAACTAAAATCGAAACCAAAACCGAAGAAACCAGTAAAACAAACTGAAGAAGCTGACGCGGTAGACTATCATGCTTTGCTATCGGTTTGCATCACACGGGGCCTCATACATGACACTGACTTACTGTTGAAAGTTTTTCCAAATTTCCTTTCTTTCCTTTAGAATATTATAGCCGCAAGTTTAATTGTAGGATCATACTTACTTGTTTTGTTTTAGTCAAACAGAAAGATTTATTATGTTGTGTTCTACAACAGAAAATACATTATAGTCGATGTATCTTTTCCACTCAATTGGTTTAATTTAGAGATGATGATGCTAGTTTTTAAGTGCCATTCGACACCATGTACTTACTGACTAAAAGAAGGAGTTCGTCGGTAGTTTAAGTCTTGGCACCTCCTCAACGGTGAGGTTTGTATTGGAGTTTTCTTTCTTGGAACGCTTTGTACGCTTTGCATACAATTTCTTGAGGAATGTTATTTTAAAGGCGGTTGACATCCTTCAAACAAGTATTTGTCTTTTCAGGGATGAAATCTAAAGATATGTTCGGCCTCTGTATTTTTACTATGATCAGGTGGATCTCTAGCGAGTCTTGGGCTCACAAGCCAGACACGCAGAGATCTTGAGAGATATACATGTGCGTAGCAGATTTCTTTAAAACTCAAAAATGCTTAATATGGTCAGATACTGTTTCTCTAATGCTGTCTATGACAGTATGCTCTTTATCTGAATGAGCCCGTCCGTTGATTTAATAACTCACTGCAAAATGCTCAATACTCAAACGACACTAGAAAAGATGCTAACCAAAGCAACAAAGTGAAAACCTACCGGAAGATCAAAACGTAAGATAATAACAAAATAATGTGAGGATTACCTACACCAGGTCGCCAATACGCGACACAAAATAAGTCTAACAAAACTACGACTAAGCAACCGCAAATTAGCCATAGAGACAGGACGTTATTCGAGACCGTTTACAAAACCTGAAGAAAGAATTTGCCCAATTTGTAAAACAGAAATTGAGGACGAATATCATTTTCTAAATATATGCCCTGCTTACCAGGAAAAAAGATGTTCATTTATTTACTAGATCATTTGAGAAAAGAATATAGAATAAAAATAAGCAGAATGTCACCTAACAAAATACTCATGTTTCTAAAAAAACCCAAGCGGAAATGCTAAAATACAAAAACTAACGGCAAAACATGTATTCGAATGCTTTGAAAAACGAAAAGAGGACGCGGCAAAAAGTAAATACTTTAAAACTTATTAATTAATTAATAACTTATTAGACATATATGGTTAGGAATTTTTGTTGTTTGTAATACTGTTTAAAAACATGTATGTACGTACGACTCGGGATTAAAGTGAAGCCTTAGGCTGCGTGCAAACGGACGCAACATTGTTGACCAACAACTCCCAACATTGTTGGATGTTACATGTTGAGTCCGTTTGCTCACCCTATTGCAAGTCGTTGGATGTTGTTGCGTGTTGTTGCGCAAAGTTTGAAACCGGTCAAACTATTCAGCCAACAACTCCCAACATTTCTTTTGTTCCGTGATCGCCGAAGCGTTCGCAGCAATGTTGGATCCGTTTGCACAGCTCTTCTAACATTGTAGGGGGTCGCGCACGCTCATTACGCATGGTTTACAAAGACTTATGGGTTGCATCCTTCCCACGATGCACTGTAGGTCCCAACAATGTTGGGAGTTGTTGCATCCGTTTGCACACCACTCCTAACATTGTTGGCGCAACAATGTTGGGAGTTGTTGCGTGCGTGTGCACGCAGCCTTATACTAAAGACAAAATTGGAAACCTTAAAAAAGATTAATAGGGTATGCTGCCTTTTGTCACGCAATACAACCCATTGGTGCCACACATTATCGAGAAAAAACCGTTTCTAAATAAAGATATATAAAACAAGAATTTAAATATATAAAAACAAACGGTTTTGTCACGTGGTCGCTAGAGTTTGAAAGTCAGCCACTCAAATACAAAATCCGATTGAGCATTCTTCACTTTCGTAAGACTAGAATCAGCCATGCATGTACTTGTACAAACCTCCTCAATTAACTAAACCTTGTAACATACAGCTTTACTTTTTTAGGCCTTCTCCGTTTTATCCGAAGCTAAAGAAGAAGATGCCAGGAAGAGACGGTACTTACTTGATTTTTACACCGAAGTCGAAGCTTTTTTGGGTAGAATGGATGAACAGATGATAACGTTACTTCAAAAGCATACGGATCATGTGAAAGACAATATTAAACTGCATATAAAGCAACTGAAAAAGACGGAGTACTTTCTTCTCGTAGCAGGTAAATGATAAACCTCAAAAAAAAAAAAAAAAAAAAAAGACCGGATACGTATGGAGTGAAAACTCGAAAAAAAAAAAATTCTGAGTACCACGGAGGGGAATACAGTAAAAACCCACGAGTAAGAACCTACATTTTCCAGGGTTAGTCTAAACAGGTTCTTACATAAATGGTGGTTAACATAAATTTAGGGTATCTAGGTTCTTAATTTCTTGCAAAAAAATATGTCGTTGCTAAGAAGATTTTAGTGATCAGCACCCTTAAATTTGCATACCTAATGACTGCTTATATTTTAATATGACCATAATAGAGATCTATTCTCACATGAATTTTAATTTCTTGAGTCAAAGCAACTTTATATACATGATTGTGCTGTAAAACACAACATTATAAACATTTTCTCAATGACCTCAATCAAACAACATTTATATATGTACTAACTTGCCTTTTGCAATTGCAATTAGTAAATATTTTTAAATGATTTTTGAAAATAAGAACCTTTCTCCAAATTTTAGGCTAAAGAGGTTCTTATATAGAGAGAGTCTAAATTGCATATTTTAGCCTAACAAGTTCTTAAATCTTAGGTTCTTACTCGTGGGTTTTTACTGTATAAGCCATGACTTTCCGTACACTGGTCGGATGCTCTATTTGTTCACTAAAGGTTCTTACAACACAGCTTAGTTTTTAGTTCCAGCCTTTTGCGCTCTGAATTAATCCAAAACCTATTGATGAGGATTATTAGTCAAAGAAGGATAAATATCCACTGGAACGTTTTTGAAGCCTTCGATAAACTCGTTATGCCTGATTTTCGAAAATCAATAAATAAGCAACGAGTACTGCTCGTTTATTGAAGCATTACAATAAAAAGAATCTCGATATGGGAACTTGCGAAAGTGTTGCTCGTTAGTCAATTTTGCCTTCCTCTCATTTCAAGAAGCTTAGGAAAGTGATCGATTGAACCACCTTTTTCTTAGAGTTCGGCTGGTAATCTTCGGCCCGGCGTTCTTTCCACTTTGCCAGACCGACCAGTCAGAGACCAGGGAAACTAACCAATGGGAAATGAAACGAAGTCACGTTGTTCGATAAAAACAAAATTTCCGACTGGACCGAAGCCTTCTACGTACGTTTCGACCGAAATTTCGATTACTTCACTGTGAACATGGAGAAAAAAACGAGAATTTTTAAAAATGGAGGTCGACCCGGATGGACTCGTATCCAGTTCCAGTTGAACCCTAAATTCAAAAACAGGTTTCATCCGAGAATTCTTGGACATGTATTTCAAAAAGGAGATCCGGGTTGTTAACCATCTACAAAAAGTTTCAGCAAAATTCGGTTGGAAAACAAAAGATATAGCAGTCCTGTTTTCCAGGCCGGAACGTCGAAAACGGAAGTTATATAGTGTTCCATTCTTCGGAGCTCCTCATAGTACCCGTTTTAGACCTGTGCGGCTGTTCTCCGTAAAATGGGATGGATTTGTACAATGGTAAACGCGATTCCCGAACAGAATTTACCAGTCTTGAATTTTGTTTACCATTTGCCCAAGGCGTGAACCATGTTAAGTGGGCAAACCAGAAATAAACGGATTTCCCAATGGAATGTAACCTTCGTTTTGGTTTATTTACAGGTGAAACGTCATCTGGTAAAAGCAGCTTGATCAATCTCATTCTCGGAGAGGAGATTCTACCTTACTCCCTTCTTAGCACAACGTCCACCATATGTGAACTGAAGTTTGGAGAGGAACGCAGGCTGGTGGTGCATTTTAAAGACAAGGATCCTGAAACAGGACTCCAAACTAAGGAAATTTTACTTGAGCAGCCAACAGGATCTTCTGATCAAAGCTTTCTCGATCAGATCTCCCCATACATTCACGTCAAGACTGACCGTGAAAAAGGCTCAATTGTCAAAAAGATCGAGCTCTTTTGGCCGCACAACGTTTTGGAGGTAGATCGAGCTCATTTGGTCGCACAATACTCTGTAGGTAGACTGATAGCAGAGCTTCCGTGCGCGCCAAGCACGCTCAGCGCAGCCCCATTGCTATACCAATTGGAAACCTATGGATGCGAAAAAAATTTGGTTATGACGTCAGCGTACGCCTGCCCGTGAGTACAGACAAAGGGGGAGGGAGAGGAGAGACTCTGTATATAAGGGAGGGAAATTTAATCAGTTTAGAGGCAACCAATAGAGTTGCTTCGGTAAAAATTTTGAAGTTTCTTGTTTTTAATTGTCTATGGTAAAAACTATCAAAAATGATCTTTAAAGGGTTTGCTTTTAGCTTGGTCACACTTTGGTCGCGCTCCAGGACTAGTCTATTCTCAGATTGGTCAAAATTGTGACAGCAGAATTCATGCGTAAAAACTTGTGCAGCTTCTAGAAAATTGTTTACCGACAAATGAAGCTTCGAGTAAGTTTTTTCATTTTAGGTCTGTTTGCGGGATAATTTTTTTTCTTAAATCACCTAGCTCACTCCCTCAAAAGGTAAATGGAGGGCTCCTAAATTTAAGAATAGATTTTCGGATATCTTGGTACAGGCTTAAAGTTTATAATTTTTAATATAAAAATTGTGTTTATGAACGGAAGCTTCGCTGTTAGGCTTGGCAAAATCTATATATTAGTTCCAGCAGTAGATCAAGGAAATTACGTAATAATTCTCTGTTAACGTATTTATGGGAATATATAGAAAATTGCTCACGAGAATTGTCATTACTTTAGGTGAATGAGTTAAATTCTGATAGCTGTGTTACCGAACAGTTCCGGGAATTCTTTGCGGAAGATATAATTATCAAGATTATTTTTACAAATTTTGTAATATTCTACACATTTTGGTTATGAATCATAGGCAGGCTTAGTAATCATTGACAGTCCTGGTGTGGGAGAATCTGAAGAGATGGACGACATGGTAATCCAGTATCTGCCTGAAGCCTTTGCTTTTATGTATGTCATTAACAGTTCAAACGCTGGTGGAATTCAAAAAGACAGAGTGAGTATCTTGATCAGTTTCGCTCGATTGTGCGCATGCGTTTAGTATAGAAGTTGCTAAGGGAAGGGGAGGCTTAATTCCCACACACCCCCGCACTCCATTCTATGTAATTAGAATTTACCTTCTGAGCGTCAGATTTCACGTGTTCTTCCACGTACTTTTGATGACGTTTGTTGTTCTTACCCACGTACGTACCATACCATCCTCGGAGACCCAGGGGCAGATAGTTTCTTGTTAATTTATTTATTTTACTTCCCTTTTCCTGGCTACCTGTTTCTGAAAGAATTAAATTCAGGATTCTACTACTCACCTTCAAAGCTCTGCATCAGCGATCTCCAACCTACATTCAAAACCTTACCACACGCTACTTACCTTCTAGATCGCTTCGGTCATCCTCTACGCTCAGTCTGAATCCTGTTAGCTTTAACCTGCCTTACGACCTATGGATCTAGAGCATTCTCTGTCTCAGCCCCCGAACTTTGGAACAAACTACCTGACGACATACGCTCATGCGAGAATCTAAGTCTTTTTAAGCATAAACTTAGAACCTACTGTTTTAAGAAATTTTACTTTAGTCATTAGGAAGATCACAGTATTTGATTTTGTATGTGTTTTATTTAAATTTAAATTATTTTAATCAATTTTTAATTCTAATTTTTTCACTTTGTTAAACGCCTAGATCTATTACTAGATAGGCGCTTCATCTTATTATTATTCCTGTTTGAAACTCGAATAGTTTGAGGTTCACAATGTGAAAGCAGAAGACCAGGAGTGATTTTAACCGCCATGAGTATGGCAGAGGATGAAAGAACTATAAAAAGATATTCTCTGGAACATGGAGTTTCAACAAGCGCCTGGAAATCGTCTCTCCAGTTGAAAGAATGGTTTTGCCCGCTGGATCTTAACTTCGAAAAAGATGAAACTAATGATATGCAGACACACTTACATGTATAATTGATGACACTGCAATGTGCTTACATTCTCGTCTGGACCGAAATTTGCCTATATCACCCGTTTTATCTCTTCGGAAGTTTAGATCCAGTGTCAAAACCATTTCAGCTGCTGAGGAGGGAATTTCCGCTATAGGTACTTACACTCCTCGTTCCTGCAGTTCTCAGTGTTCTGCCATGCTCTTGGCATTAAAATCGTTCTTATTCTTCTGCTTAGACGTGTCGACAATGGAACTATTGGAGTTTCAAACAGCTAAAGGGATGGAAAATATATAAATCAACGGGGACTTGAAATAGCGACTCCTAGTTCTCAATTCGTACAAGTACAGTAAGTGGGAGAGAACAGATGTCCGAACTTTGGGTTTTTTTAAAACAAACGTCATCAAAAGTCACGTGAAACTACACGTGAAATCTGACGCTCAGAAGGTGAATTTTCTTCATTAGGTCTACTTGGAACTAGATTTTTTTTTTTTCTGTGAGAAAGTGCAAATATATTTTCTAGCTTCAGAGTGAGAAAGTTTAGTAAGTAGCATTAGGAATACCCAGTTAGTTTGATATGTTGAGATTGTACAAACTTTCGTCAATTAAAGACAGCAACGGCTAAAGCCCAACCAAGAAAAAGAGCAAACGACAAGAGTTAAGGCGCGGCAATATAAAAATGGAAGACGTTTCGTTTCCGGGTACTGTTATTTTGATAGTGGTGCCGTTTTTGACCGACCAAATTAATGATGCTCTGTTGTTCAAAAATGAGCGAAGTTTCTGATCTGGCAAAATACATAAATGGAGAATGCGCCATAAAGCTGCAAACTGGATAGTTTACCGATGAGAATTCGCTACAAATGTTTGTCAGGACAAGGTAGATTTAATGCAATAACGAAAACCTTGCCATCAGCTAGAGGCTGACGAAAATATGTTCACATAATGTTTGCCTTACAGCTTGAAAAACTGCTGCGAAGAGCGAGAAGCGTGTTAATCGGGGTTCCAAAGGAAGGCAAAGAAGAAGGCGGAATATCGCTTGACATACTGGAAGATTTGTTATCTAAATGCGCTTTGTTTGTGTGCAACAAGTGGGATGTAGTTCAAGAGCAAGAAGTTCAGTCGGTCAAAGGTGATGTTGTAAAAAAACTGAAAAGAGCCTGGTCCGGCATTGATCCTGAATCACAGATCATCTACATGTCAACCACAAGAGCTACTACCGCTCAAAACCTTGGTGTTATCTCCAGAGACTTTTCCTCTTTAATGGATGGAATGAGGTCGGTCATCTTACAGAGCATTGAAGCTAAGTTGGAGCTTCATTGGAAGTAAGCGTTAATCTAGACTACAAACACATTTACTCCTCGTTGTAACTTTCTAAGACCCTCTTTACATGGAGTGGGGGACCCCGGTCTAGTGGGGTAGGTTTCTTTTGTTTTGTGTCCCCCAGAGCGTGAAAACAAAAGAAACCAACCCCACTAGACCGGGGTCCCCCACTCCATGTAAACAGGCCCTACTTCGAGTAACCTGATGCCAGATTCTTTCCATTTTTCTTTTCTTTAATAATGATTGATGATCTTAATGCAAGAGGGACTGCTATGTGGAAATATGTAGATAATACCACAATTTTCTGGGGTGGTACGTAAAGGCCAAGAGAGCTGAATATTCTGCTAATGGTAGACGATCTCGTAAGGCAAGCTAGGAATGTCGGATTTCAGTTAAATGAAAGGAAATGCAAAGAGCTCAGGATTAGCTTTGCAAGGAACGAGCCAGTTTATCACCCTATCTGCGTAAATAACGGTCCGCAGACCCTAGAGTCCGTGAACAGTGTGAAATTGCCAGGACTTACTATTAACAGTGATATAAAGTGGAATGTGCAGGTGTCGCGGCCTACTCTGGGACGTTAAGTCGCTTTAAGTTACGGCGACTTGAGGTCCCAGAGTAGGTCTGTGTCGGAAAAAGTTAGAAAGGTCTCAACAAGATTATATTTTCTAAGACAACTAAGAGATCGCATCCTGAAATCCTGAGAGAAAAGTGTTAAAAATCCTGAGTGGAAATTGATAATCGTCCAGGAATGTTCGACCACAAACATGCAAACAAATACATCTGTACCTCTTGTTCATTCTTCCAAGATGAAACGAAGTCAGACGGATTAAACACAGGGCGAAGACTACGATGCTAGAACCGATGTGCGTGTTGGGGGTGTCAAAGAGCATAAAAGGGAGAAACATCGCATCGTTTTATTTGTAATAAATTATGATATATGCAATGTTAATAAATTAAGTACTCCACAATTCATTGAAAATTCGAGTCGACGAGTTTCAGTTTTCGGGAGTGGCTTAACAGAGTAGGAGGGAGCCTGACATTAAAATCAGCGTTAGTTAATTTGAAATACTTTAACAGTATAGGGTGCTAAGTAATATCACTGCACGAAATATCGCCTTTGCCAATCGCCTTTTCCGCAGGGTCTCAGGTGGTAAAGGCTGGTTTTACTTATGCCTTTCATATATTTTCCAAGTCGGTTAATACCGTCCTTTCATTTCCTCAAAGGTGTGATATTTTTCTTTGCGATTACTTCTTAGCAGAAACAAATAAACGTGCTTTTTTGTTTCAGTTGGCTTTACACACTTCTTTCAAGGATTGTCGTTCAGGCAAAACTCTTTGTGGTAAATGCTTCCAGAAGCAACGAGGAAATTAACCAGAAAATGAAGAAGATTATTCACCGCTTGGAGGCAATTGAAAAAGATCAAGAGAAAGTGATAAAGGATCTGCGCGGATCTTTCAACGAAAAAGTTAATGAAGTTGTGAAGCAACTCTACGAATACCTCTCTTCAGAAAACGTAATTGTGCAATTTACATCGCATTCGTCGGGCAAGTTTCCACATCTAGATGACGCTATGTCTTGGAAAGAAGTGGAAGAGGAAATCACCACCGTACTGTCTAGCCGGTTTCAAGAGCTTGTAGAGCGATGGGAGGAAGAAAATCAGGTGTTTGTAAATGCTCGCCTTTTTCTCATGCAAAAGTTTCAGGATTGCTACGAAGGTGTTGAATTTGATCTACAAAATCTCCAAAGCGAGGCCACGGGTGTTCATGGTGGCGTTGGCATTTCAGAAAAGAAAACCTTTAGATTTCACTTTTCTATCGCCCGAAAGGCGTTGATGCAGATGAGGATTTTTACCGTCGGGGCGCTTCTCTTCATCGCGGACGTGATCGATGAAGTGTTCGATTCTGAGTTGTGTGACTCTTTGGAAGATTTTTTTGAATTTGACTTCGAAGATTTTATGACAAAAACTTCCATAAATTTCCTCGCTACCAGAAGAAAGAACAAGGAGCTTAGAAAGTTTGTGCTAGACAAATTAAGAGATGCTAAGCTCTATCTTGATCAAATTGAAGAATGTCTTCCAGCACTGATAGAGGCGGACAGAGAACTATATGAACAGCTCTCAAGTAAGCTGTTGGAGGAAACTCGTTCTAAGGAAAAAACAAAAGATCGCTACCAGCCAATATTGGTTGAGGGGTCACAGCTAAGAGATCAGCTAGCACTATTTGGCATAACAGATGTTTGTGTAGTCAAAATAGACCGAGGAGAATTAGACTGGAAAGAAGAAATGTCATCTCGCCTTGGCAGTGGGGCATTTGCTGCAGTTTACAAAGGAACAATGAGAAGAAGGGAAGAGGTTACGACGGTGGCTTTGAAGGTGTGCAATGAGGCGCTTAATGCCGATAATGCCAGCGAAATCATGCAGGAGATGAAAATTTTGAGGCAGGTTGAAATTATTCGTTTTGTGTTGTTACGTCCTTAATCCTTAATCGCATCCTCCTGATAAACAGTTACGACATGTAAATGATTATATTTTTTAGCAGCCACTATAATTTGCAGTCTGTCCACTTTGAATTGATGACTAAAACGTCTAACTACAGAGCAAAGGCAGTACATTCTCCTCAGTTACTTTAGACCCCAAGTGTTACCTGGCTGGGAATTGAGCTCAGACCTCTACCATTCCAAAGTCTAATTTACCCAGCCAATTTGTCTTAATGCTTTATATGGCATGGCACTTGGCAACAGAAATAGAAATTTCTAAGCTTACTTACAATACTGATTACAACTGTCATGAATAATGACAGGAGGTGGAGAATACCTTTCCGTACTGTGCTTCGTGTAGAATTTACATGCATATCAAACACGAGAGGCAGTGTTTCAGAGTGTTTCATTAAGAGGTTAAACTTGACGACAGGTAATATATTTTTGAGACACTTTTGGAGCGTGCATATAACTTTTCAATTACGGAAACGTTTCTGTAGGAGACGTCAAGACTACAAAAAAAAGAAGTTTCTCATCAGATATAAATCACGTCAATATAATCTGCATGATTTCCTTTGAATTATTATTAATGAGTTGAGAGAATAGATTGAGATATAAATCATATTTGTACTGCATTTGAATTCCTGTGTTTTTGAAAGGCTAACAATGTTGAAAAAGTGATAATTAAGTTATACTCATTATGACACCTTTTTTTTGCACCTGTGTAAAGAAATCATTGGGAAACTTTAAACAAGCTCATCAGAGCTTGCTGTGTTTCCCTTTGCCTTAACCGTATATATTTTTTGCAATAACAAGATTATGTACAATGTATGCATGCGGGTTGGTAATAAAACGTAGCTATGTATTATTGAAAACAAAGTTGAAGAACCTAAGATTAATAATTGCACCTATATTTCTTCTTTTCACCAGAGTGCTAAACCACCCTCACATCGTTCACTTTTATGGCATATCTCTTGTTATGAGCACCTCGAGAATGATTTTTGTCATGGAGAAGTGCAAAGGAAACTTAAAGAACTACATCTTCACAGAACTAAAGTCAGCTGCTGGTAGATCTGAAAATCCTACTATCGTCGGAGACTTATGCCGTTACGCAAAAGAGATAACCGATGGTTTGGCTTTCATTCATGCGATGGAAGTGGTGCACAGGGACCTCAAGTTGGAAAATATCTTGGTATGGAGCTAGAATATTTTATCAGGATAGTAAATATAATGTCGTTTGTTCGTGTGTGCAAATTGAAGTGGGGTAAGGTAATCTTAGGATGACGTCTTCTTCCTAAATGTAACGTCAAAACGTCGGACATAGGTAGAATCCTAATGTCTCAAATTTCAACTAGGGCTGTTTTTTTTTTTTAATTTACTTTTTTTTATTGCACTTTATTGAAAACAACAATGGTAACAAGAAAAAAAGTGCAACGGAAAAAAAGAGGTTAAGACAAAGAAAACACAACAACAACAAAACTAATGTTACAGTACTGCAATTTACGAGTTGTAACATGTCATTTGTTCGATTAAGGCTGGTGTTACACATAACAGAAAATAGAAGAAAATTAAAAAACTACATAAAGAAATGTCCCCCTTCTGCAAATAAACTGGTGGCTGATATCAAGGTATTAGAAAAGTGGGCTGTGAAGTTAGTCTGTGGAGTAACACTTGATTTTTGGGTGATCTGACTCTTGCGATTTGCTCGGTTTTTCCACGATTTAGCACAAAAAGTGTTACCGGAAAGAAAAAAATAACAACGCAAGTATAAAACGGACATGGATCTCAATTAATTTATTTATACGAATGAAATGCAGGTTGAGTTTGTTTTACTGGGTTGGTCGGAACGTTGATTGTGGGAAAAAGCGACTCAGAAGATGGGGCATGAATGTGAGCTAGCCGTAATAAGATCAATCAACCGCACAGGGACGAGCTGTTTGAATGGAAATGAACGCGAACATTCATTCCCAGTGAGAAAACCATAAAGACTGGAGCAAACACAAAAATACCAAAAATGATTTTAGAAAAGAGACAATCCCCGAAAAAGTTAAACAATCTCAGTGAGTTTGAGTCTGATTTAACGTACGTTTCGTATTAAACACCTCTCTCCCACTAAAATGAGTATTCGGGAACCAGGTTTGGTGAAGTGTGAGGATGGGCGATACCTGGAGGTTAAGTTAAGGGACATTTTCGGGGAAAAGAGACCAGTAAATCCTACAGTTTACTGTTCTCCAAAAAAAAAAACGGGAATATATTGACCAGCTCGCAGCCATGCAGCACGGAAGTTATTATTTTTTGGTAATTTATGAGCTTTAATTAATTTTTTCACACTTAAATAGTGAATACAAAACAAAAACACTGCAAAACGTTAGCAAATTACTTAAAAAATAAAAAAAACACTACTAAAACATATCCAAACATATCCATATGCAAGGAAGTTATTAGAAAATATACATTTACATACCTACTTATGGCCTTGGCTCCAACGAGTGTCCTGTAGCTCAATGGTAGAGTGTCTGGATTAGTAACCAGACTGTCATAGGTTGGACTCCTAATACAATTACGTGGTTATTACGCTCTTGTCATAACATAATATATTGTCCCATTAAAGTTGTCTGAAGAAAACACAGTAAAGATTGCCGACGTGGGCCAGGCCAAAGCAGAAATAGACATCACCGGCACTCTTGCAGGAACACCTGTTTATATGGCACCGGAAGTGTTTCATTCCCGAGTGTACGACTCCAAGGCAGACATCTACAGCCTGGGGCTGATAATGTGGGAGATGTGGTACGGACAGCGGGTCTTTGCTGACGCTCCATTAACAACATTTCAAGATTTCTTTAAGTGGGTGGATGAAGGTAACCGTCCAGTTGACAGGCGGGGTTGCAAGATGCCTCCATCCTTCTGGGAACAGTTGATGAAACAGTGTTGGGACGGGAATCCAGATAAACGCCCCTCTGCCAAAGAATGTAACGAAAGAATAGTCAGTTCTGTAAGATCTGAAACTTATGTTATAATATAGAATAAGTAGTAACTAGCATATGTCACAGCTTGTGACAAAATTCCAGATGTGTCAGAAAAAGGATTCAAAAATTAGAGGCTTCTCTGTTGTCACTCTCAAAAGAGGCAGGCAATCACAAACCAAATATAAATGTGATCAAAATGAATTTTGATCAGATCTTTGATAATCCACTAGAAAAAACAGACACAAACAAATAAAAACAAGGATACTTTAGGATAGTTAGTGAGGGAAAATTTACGTTTATGCAGAAAGCCTTCAATTTTCCAAAAGTTAACTACCAAGAAAAAAGTTATAGAATATGCAGATGTTAACATATCGTACTTGTAACGCTGTGAGTTGACTTGACTTTTGTATCATCATGGGGATTACCGTGTAGCACGACATTTTTGCGGGAGTTTATTTTTGCAGATTGGCGATTTCTTGTGTTTTGCGGGAACTGATTTTTGCGATTTTCAGAAAGTACCCAGTACCAGCATTGATAATATTTTCGTTTATATTGAGTACGTGAAATAGAAATACATATTTTCAAACAATAAACCAGTATTTCATTGTATACCATTTTGTTTCTGAATGGAACAATGCGGGGCAAGCATTCCCGCGGTAAATTGTCATAGTTTAGTGTTTATCTTTTTGTTAATTTTTTTTTTAAGTTGTTTTTTTATGTTTCTTTTTCTTTTAGAAAAATGCAAAAAAATTAAATGCAAAAATTGGCTTGATCGCATAAAATTGTACCGTTTTGGTAACTTGTCCAAGGGATTAAAAGCTAAAGTGACAATCAATTAAGAGTTAAACTGTTTTGTACAGAAAAGCGTTTAAATAGTCTAAGGTAGTCTAAGGATAAGGTTCTATGTTTCCATAATGTGGTGTTTCATTGGAAATTCATGACCCACGAAGTAGTCCAATTTAATTCATGGGCCATGAAACACCTTTAACTTTGTTTTCCACGAAAATTTAATGGCCACAGATGAGGTCATGAAAAATTATTTTGCAAGATTCATTGGCCATGAAATGATGTTCATGGTATTTTCAAGTGATTTTCATGGGATTTTCACAAATCTCAGTTTCATAGTGTAGGTATTTACAAAGGGTTCCTGTGAAACATGGACCTAAAGCGAACTGCGTAGCCTGTATATTTATAGTTTTTCTCTTGTCTTTTTCCTGATTGTTGTTCAGTAACAAAAGATAAGTAGCAAAGACAATTTAAAAAGTAGGAAAGTAAAAAGTAGATGAGTTTTAAAAAAAGATGAACAGGAGAGTAAATTGTCTCCTGTGATGAATCATTTGTTTCCTATTTTTAGAGCAATAGACTGCATTGCAATCAAACTAGCTCTACATTGATTTTGGTAATTTGCAAAGACTGAGTAGCGAGGCATTAAATTTTGAATGGAAACTTTAGTTGTTCCAGATTACTTTAATTGTTTTTTGAAATGTTGGTTTATGAACTTGAAACTGATGGGACACTGATTCACTGAAGCAGTGCTAGAACCAGTCACTGATGTTGACAACATCCACCCCTAGAAATCTGATGTTGATGAAGGTCCCCTCTGGGAATCTGATGTTGACGACACCCAGTCCTGGGATTCTGATGTTGATGACTTTCACTCTTGGGAATCTGATGTTGATGACCCAAACCCAGGGAATCTCATTTTGACCAAACCCATTATGGGGAATCTGTTGCTTACAACACTGATGTTGATGACACCCACCCTCCCTTATGAAAGAAACTGATATTGACGACACGTACTCCAGGGAATATGATGTTAACAACACCCACCCTTATGAAAGAGTCTGATGTTGATGACACCCACCCCAGGGAATTTGTTTTTCATGACACCAACCCTGGGAATCGGATGTTGACGACACCCACACCGGGGAATCTGATGTAGAAAATAATGCCCTCCCTCCCCCCAGAGAATCTGACGTTGACGATGCCAGCCACCACAAAATCCGACACTGAAAGAACTTTCTCATGGACGGTGTCCGATCCAGGTTATCTTGAACTAAATCAATGACCTTTTTCTCACACAGTAGTCTGCAAAGAACCTTTGATATATCGGCCAAAAGCTCACGGTCAAATCAAAGGGAAAACATGCCGGGAGGCAAAGGTTATATTTTGAAGCAGTTTTCCAGTTCACATTCTCCCGAGAAAGTACGCCAGGTGAACGCAGTTGGCGTTCAGCGAACTTTGTTTACTGGCCACTAGCTGTCAGTCAACCAAAATTGAGCCAGATCGCACAAAAAATATATCAATAAATCAACAAGTAAATAAAATAAATAACTCCAACCACAAAATTTCCATAAACTTAACAAATTAAAATGACTTGCTTTCTTGTAAAATATCTTATTATCCAGCTCCCTTCGGCGCTTTTCAACGATAAATATCTACAACACTAGCTGGGGGACTATTCCTAGCGTGAGATAAAGTAATGAGCTATGAGTGTCCAACAGGTGAAAACGAAAATTTTGAGCTGAGACACCAGGAGCTACCATTGGCTTCAGCTAATTTTTAGGTAAATTGACCATGTACCTTTTAAAAAATTATACCTCTGCTGTTATTTGTAGTGCCGCATAAAGCTACTGGTATACCTCATTGGAAAGGGCAAAAAATACCGTTTCAAAAAAAGATATATTTCGGTCTCAGGAAACCCATAATATTCCGCAACAAAAAGAAACAAGTCACATTTTTGGAATAATAATAATGATTTAAAAATTTAATAATGAATTTAATTTTGCCAGAAAAATTGTCTATTTTGTGTTAAATTGTAGTAATAAAAGTTTCTCTTCAATAGCTAAGCAAAACAGCCCGCAAGTCGTCCGAAAATATAGAGCGACTAGGAATTTTCTACAAGTTTATTTTCTGACGCTGTCACATCATGCTAATGAGATTAGGCTAATTTGCATTATGAAACTCACCTCTTCGGAGTCACCACGTGAGTTTCTATTTACTTAAAAAAGACGCTTTATTTTTGGTTTTTCATCGAAATATCGAGTTAAAAAACAAGCAAACATGAATCAGCTGTTGAAAGTAGTTATCAAAGTAAGCAAAACTTTGAAGGCAAAAAGCTAAGCGGACTGAGAGGGAAGGAATTCATTGCGTTTGACGAATGTGTGTGGCAGATCATATATAGCTGGCTCGGCGAAAATTGCACGCACAGATTCTCCTGGCCCGTATACAGACGTTGCTTTATTTTTCCCCAACCCCCTTGAGCTAGCGCTCATTTAATTCCCGGCTTTTTTAAAATTTTTATCCGACCCGCGCTCGGCGGACTTTTAAGAGAAAATAGAGGGTCTGTGAACAGGCTAAGATTCTTACTGTTTAATTTTCTTACCTCGATTTTCGCGTTTATTGGCTTGTTATCCTCCAGAATCCTTCAAAATAATTTGCTTGACTTATATTTGGTCGTAATTCGTAGATACAAGCTTTCATTCGTCGCAAAAGCCAAATAGCCGCAACAAAAATCATTGCGTTGCGTGAAAGTAAGAACCAATCGGGGGCTCAGTGGAACAAGCCACATAATTGGTTACATCTATTGACTTCCTGTAGGCCAAATTTGGAGGCAATCGGAAGTAACGCACTTGTATACACTATATAAAGATCCTTTCAGACAGCAATTAAAAAAAAAAACGTGTGTTGCATGATGTCTGAAAAGCTTGGCTTGTTTGTTGTCCATTTCAGACGATGCATTGACCGTTGACTTTTTATAGAACAAGAGAGAAATCATTCGTTATTAAGAGCCCAAAACTGAGGGGGATCAATGTCGAGGGAAATCAAGTCATTGAATACCTAGGTCATCTAAATGAACTCAACATCAGGAAAGATATTAGAACACGGGAGGCTGAGAAGAAAAGAAAGTTAAATCAGCTAACATACCAGGGGTACCTAACGCTAATTTTCGGAAAATATCTGTTCGGAAGACGATTTGAGATCCAGAATCACCTAGAATTTTCGGGAGCCTTTTTTCTGGCTGAAATTTTGGAAAAGGTAAGTTTTGATCCCTATAATTATCGGATCACTAGACTTTCAGCTAGGAAATTCGAACAGATCGATGAAAAATTTTTAGGGGATAAAAATGTCTATATCTACCGTTGAAATACTAAAATACGTTTAACAATGCTATGTTTAAGCGGTTTTGGACTATTTTCTCGTTGGGTGCCGCTGACATACCTTCAAGGACTACCCAGTGGGGTACAGCCACGCATTGAAAATTACAAAGATGAAAGGCTAAAGGTAATACAGCTCCAACCTGTTCCATAAGGAATATGGCGGCCTGACCATTATCAGTTTAAAAAAGTTGGACAACGTAAAGACAATTCGTTGTCCTTACTATTGACAGAAAAGTCCAGGCAACGGAAATGAATTGTTCAGAAGTGACTAAAAGAGAGAAAATATCAGATACGGTGTCAGATGATGGATGATCTCGTCACCGAGTGCTGTTCGAATGCCATTTTTAACTTTTTTACCGGTTGAGCGGGTAGCTGAAGTCACGGCACAAGCACACAGCTAAGAGTGCAGAGTACCGAGCTATTGTGCCAAATTAAGGTCTTACTGAGAATTCAGTTCTCGTGTCTACCAATCCATAAGCATTTTGAGCGACGAATTTCATTGATCAGAAATGGCCACGTGACAGCTGTCCAATGTCCTCTGGTACAAGTACGGCATTTAATGAAAAGAAAACAAACAAAACAAGGACTGTAAACGAGCAAAATACCAGAAAATACTACATATCAAAATGGAAAAGGGAAAAGAAAAAGGAGCTGGCCCTTGCAGATAGCCGAATTACCGCTAAATATGACATGCCCATAGGGACGTGGTGAACTGCTATTTTGACAGTCTAAAAAGTTTAAAATTTGCAGTTTTCGAGTACTTGGGGTTGTTAGATTGCTGGTTGCCATATGACATCAGATACCGTTAATCTTTGTCAGTGCGCCTGAACGAAAACACGAAGAGGTAAGAAACCGACTTCTACAGTGTGGTATTGCTAAAAGGCAGTTGACTGTCAGGAAATTTGTGCAAAGCAGAGACACAATGAAAACTTTTCTTTGCGAAGCTGACCTTGCTATCATGCCGTCGAAATCAGAGGGATTTGGCCTTGTTGCAGTTGAAGCTTTGTCTGCAGGACTACCCATTCTTGTTGGTGAAAGGTCAGGATTTGCCAAAGCAATAGAAGTTGTTCCTCACGGTCATTTGTGTGTGGTGAATTCTTATGATCCTGCGAAATGGGCGAAAGCGATTAAGGCTGTTCGTTCCAGGCATGCAATGCGGCTCAAAGAGATCCTAGGTGTTAAAGCGTCCTATGGAAAGATGTATAATTGGAAGGAGCAATGTGAAGCCCTTGTGGAGAGAATGTGGCAAATGGTGCAGGGTATGATTTGTACTAAATATCACGGTTGTTTTCAGAGTGCAAAGAATGCACTTTCTTAGGCTTGCCCTTTAGGCAAATTAACTATAAACTAAGATGTACTTGCTAAAAACTTACATTTTCACTAGCATCAATGCAGAATTGTTTGTATAATTACGCTGGAGAAGATTCATTTGAATTTAACCGGGCGAGTGATGATAGTTAAAGCGCCAAGTTCCCGATGAGTGTTCAAATCGTTCGAAAAACTTTCCGTCACACATGAACCACAGTAAGGAGGTGGAGAAATTGTTTGCTTTACGTACTGCGCTACGTGTAGAATTTATAAATTAAACAATTAAGAGACACACATATTACACATCGGGAAGAGATTTTAACTAAAGTTGAATAAAAAAAATCGTGTTTGATATAACTTAATTCAACTATGATAAATAGTAATAACGATATACATCATTTTTGTACTGTATTTGAATTCCTGTTAGAAAGTTTGAAAGGAAAACTCAGGGAGAGTTCGATTGTTCTTATTCCGGAATAAGAATAAATTTAATAAATTGTAGAACCCCTCCCCACCCCCCCCCCCCCTTTTCCACTTGTTTTGGCATTTATTTAATTGCAGTACCAGGAAATTTGCCTGAAATAAAATACTGTATGTAGAGTTAAAATGCATGGTCCAAAACTCACGGTAGAAGAGATTTGTAACAGAACTTGCTTTTGTTTATTCTTATTCCGGAATATGATCAATCGAACTTACCTTTAGTTGAGTTTAAACAAAGTTGAAGCATCTAAAAGAGGTTAACTTTACCTCTTTCTTCTGCTAATATGTCAGAATTCTAAAGCACCGTCACATCGTTCAGTTTTATGGCATATCTCTCGACATGGGCACTTCTAGGATTGTCTTTATCATGGTAATGAAAAGTCGATTGTGATACGAAGTGACTCTGAGGATAAGGAGTTGATCATAGGCGTTGTCCGGGGTAGTCCACTGTCAAGCAGCATGGAAGTTGTTTAAAAGCATTTACCTAGACTTGCCTACAAGTCGAGCTCAAATGTTTCACGAGCGCGATGCCCAAGCGGTGGATATTTTATGTTTTCTGCGGCAAAGTTTCTCGTTGGTCCCAACTACCGGAACCGGAAATGAGATAAGAAAGTCTGGCATTTACCGTGCGAGCAGAGGTTTCTGTCTGGTATGGCTTTTGGCGTAGGCGACGCGAACGACTTGGTAAACGCTAAAAGCCATGCCAGAGGGAAACCTTTGCTCGCAGGGTAAATTACATTCCTAGTTTAATGGCCTTTGCTTACACGTAACTATCAAACCCTCGGATCTACAGGGGGGGGGGGGGGGGATGCCACCCCACCCCCTTCAAGACTTTTCTTAGTCTTCTCCTAGAGGAAAAAACATCAGGACCTGATTTTTTTCAGTAGCTGTTCGTTCATTCCTTGAGCACATTTTGAGTCAAGTTCAGTAATGATCAGTTTCTATGGTTACGAGATATGACGCCATAAGTGGGAGGCGGTCAAGCCATTTTCGAGTGAAATTACATGTTTCTCAAATTCTTTCAACAATATATAAAAGTAAATCTTGTGGCTAAAATCATGCAAAGTGCTTATTTATGTGTTATTTTTCATGTCAAGCACAAAAAAACACCATTTCTCGCGGTTTTAACCTGATTTCTAATTCTTGGTAAAATCCAAGATGGCGGCCAAGATGGCGACTATTGTTAGTGACGTCACGGGCCCCCAGCAGCGCCACCACCCTAAAATATACCTCATCTTGTAGAGAAGATTAACCCCCCCCCAGAGTTTTTGATATGTTGCAGTATTTCGAAACGATTTTACCATCAGTGGAAAGCTTTTAATCCATTCACCCCCCTTGTACCACTGTGGGGGTATGAATTGGGGTGTACGTCCAAGGGTTAATGTAGAGTATCTGGACTATCAACCAGAAGGTCAAAGGTTCAACTCTTGTTGAAAGAACTCGGAATTTTCCACTCGACTCGCCGGCGTCACAAACCAAAAAAGAAAATTTTTTGTCTGAACGATTGCACTATTTTTCTGTAACATAATGCATTGTTCCTTTAAAGTTGTCTGAATATAACACAGTGAAGATTATTGCTGACGTTGGCCTGGCTAAAGCAGAAATAGACATCACCGGCACCTTTAGAAGAACACCTGTTTATATGGCACCTGAAGTGTTCCATTCTCAACGGTACGACTCCAAGGAAGACATCTACAGCTTAGGGCTGTTAATGTGGGAGACGTGGTATGGACAGCGGGCCTTTGCTGACGCTGCAAGGACAACAGTGCACGATTTCTCTGACTGGGTGGATGAAGGAAACCGTCCAGTTCACAAGCCGGGCTTCGAGACGCCTCCACCCTGGTGGGAACAGTTGATGATACAGTGTTGGGACAGTAATCCAGACAAACGCCCCACAGCCAAGGAATGTATTGTAGTGTGTAACTGGATTTGAAACTGGTGTCTGATCCCTTAATTAACGGACAAAGTAATAAACTGGCTAATTTTTTAGAGCCTTTGCGGCGTCATTGGGAGGATTCTAAAATTCATTAGACAGGGAATTATGTTATCCCATAGGAATTCGATTAAAATGCGTGCATGTAGCTGACGCTAAGAAGAGGGGTACGCGTAAAAGTATGTAGACACACATTTTTTAGAATATCAATCCAAATTTAAGTTCATCAAAATTCTTATTTATTTTAGTTTTCCTCGCTCTCAAAATAATGATTGCCGCCGATAAATTGGTGTCGGGCTGTTGGGTAGAGCTGAGTTCGCAATGATGACCACTCTTATTAGAGGATAACTAAACGTAAGAGCGAGACGTGAAAAGAAGTGCCGGTTCAGCCTCAAACCGTGATACTGAAAATTAAGTGTCTCTGCATAATTTTCCTCCTCGAAGATATCTTAACCTTTAGCTTATTGCTACTTTACCACGGCATACTGTATTTCGCGGACTGGACTGGACTGGACTGGACTGGACTAGTAAAACGCGGACTTGTAAAACGCGGACTCAAAATTTGTAAAACGCGGACTCAAAATTTGTAAAACGCGGACTCAAAATTTGTAAAACGCGGACTCAAAAATTTGTAAAACGCGGACTCAAAAATTTGTAAAACGCGGACTCAAAATTTGTAAAAAAATTCCGGGAGTCCACATTTCTAACCCCACATTTCTAATCCCCCCCCCCCCCCCCCAAAAAAAAATAAAATAAAAGAAATAAAGTCAGACCCCCGTCATGAACGTTTCGAGTACACATCCCCCCGCTGGGTTGTAGCTCGGGGGGTCGTAGCTTGCAAACCAGTCTATTTTGTTTCGGGACTAGGTTATAGTTTGTTGTGTTACTTTCAAAACTAACACACCATCGATATCTTAAATGCAATTGAGCAAGCCCAAAACAGTTTTACAGGCCCGAAAAGGTACCGAAGGAGCCCCAGTTAAGGGAAGGCCAAAATTTGTCACGCATTATTACACGCACCAAGAGCCTATTATTTATGGGCTCCTGACGCACGCAGCATTCACTCCTTCATATTATATTTTATTTTAGCCTTTTTCCCAGCCTCCACACCTGAAGCATAAGATTTTGAATTTTTATTGTCATTACGTGACACTGGATTAAGTGACATCGACAACGGAAACGAGGCTGTTGACCTTTGTTGACCTTTGAGCAGTAAAATCGCGCCAAAATTCGGAATATATTTTCACGTGGCGGCGCGAAGATGGCGGCTTGTTTTAAGCTTCCATCGCTCGCTAAAAGGCCAAAACCAAAAACACAGTTTCCTGAGTTCGAATGGAGTGAGGTAACTGTAGAGAAGGAGCTCGGAAGCGGTACGTTTGGTTCAGTTTACCTTGTCAAATACGAGAAAGAACACCGTCGAAATGTTATTGTGAAAAAAATGAAAGGTGAATCGGCTGAAGCAAGACGTCGATTCGAGAAGGAAGCGGCGATCCTAAAAACCGTGAAAGGCCATAGAAATGTGACTGAGTTTTTAAGATTTTGCCGAGAACCCTACGCCATAATGATGGAGCATGCTTGTTTTGACTTCAATCCGTTGGGAGTTAAAAAACAGGTAAATTCGCTTGAAGATTTTTTACATTTCGTTGATGCGGAATTCGACTTTACGTCGTTCGCAGATGTCTTGTTACTGTGTGCGCGGGACGTTGTTTCCGGATTGGACTTTCTCCACAAGAACAATATCGCGCACAGAGATCTAAAGCCAGGGAACACCTTGGTCTGCAATCAACATTACAGCAAACAGAATGATGTGGATCTGGCCAAATCCTATGCTGAATGCCCCATTGTCTGCAAACTTGCAGATTTTGGTTTGAGTCGTTCCCCTGACATGCAGACAAGCACATTTTTAAAGCCGAAGACGGAATCACCTTGCCGTGGCACACCTGTATTTATGGCACCAGAGATCCTATTAGAAGATCTAAAGTTCGCTGGTCAGGAGGACCTTAAAAAGGCTGATATTTGGGCTTTAGGCCTCATGATGTTCTCGATGATAAATCCAAATCTTTCTAATCCATATCGTGCTGAATTTGAAGCTTCTGGTGTCCCATTCTCGGAAAAGGCTTTGAGAAATACCTTGAGACAGCAGAAGCTACCCCGTCCTGACGTCAAATACGAGTCTTTCCGGACAACTCAGTGGTGGCAAATTGACGACGTCTTCAAATTATGCACACAATTTGACCCAGAATCAAGACCGACTGCCGCTGAAGTTCTTAGGCTCCTAGATACTAATCAACCGGAGGCATCTCTACGTTTGATGAATTTGTCTGTGAATCAGAGCTCTGCCCAGACACCACAGGATGACGGTACCAACTGCTGTGCGTTCCTTGCCCTAACCATTTGCGACAGATTCTTGAACGAGGTAAAATTAGACGCGAATAATAATAATAATAATAATAATAATAATAATAATAATAATAATAATATATTTTTTTTAAAAAATAATTATTTTATTCTCAACTCTATAAAATGCTTACAATTAAATAATAATAATAATAGTAATAATAATATTAAATATGTTTATTTCTCACATTCTCGCAGCTCACTGATTCAGAATTAAAATGTTGTTACAATACAAAATATATAGAAAATTCCAATTTTGAGGGGGACTGGGTTTACAATAATTGATTAGAAAAGTTAAACACTACTGCTTATTATAATTTACAAGGAATATGGGGAAAAAGCTGGATCGCGGTCTTTCAGTTCTACATTTGGTTAATGTAAGTTAGTTTGTTAATCGAATATCGGTTCACAACTGTATCCATTCATTCATTCATTCATTCATTCATTCATTCATTCAATATGCATCTGTATAATTCTCCAGTTAATATAATTATTATTACTTTAAGGTTAACGAGAAAAGCGATGTTCAGTGGGATGACGTCAAACAAATCGCTGAGGACACTATCATTAATCTACCAAGGATGATCAACGAACACCGAAAATTTGATCAGTATTATGACGTGTCTGAAGCAAAACTAAAACTGAAGGAACTTAAGATCTTGTCTTCCGACTATGAACTATCAGAAGAGTGCATCTCGTCAAACACCGTGTTTTCAGATAATGGCAGAACCGAGCTGATCAATGCACTAACACAGAAGCTAGATCAGAGTGAAAGCGCCGTTGCCATTTACACATGTCACCCTTACATATTCTCAGTGGGAAAGCACAAAGATGCTCTGTTCTTGGTTGACACTCATCCTGTTTCTGAAGATCTTGGAGGGAACTGCAATGGTCTTTTGTTAGTGACACCAGACTGCAGTCCTCGATCCTGTAAACTACTTGTCCAATGGATTCTGAACCGACTACTCAAAGCGGGGGCATCGGAAAAGGAACTTCAGAGTTTGGCTTGGCTAACACCAATTTCAGGTTAGACATTTAAACTTTGTTTAAAAAACTGCTTTACAATGAGGATGTTTGGGTTGGGTAAAAATTGCACAATAACCTGCTGATTGTAATATAGTGCAACCCGACATTCAGAATACTATTGCAAGCAATGGTGCATCTTGAGAAGTGGCCTAAACGGGCCGCAATCTGGATCCGCCATTGATTAAAGATAGATTCTTTATAATTAAAACTAATAGGTCGAGTTGCTTAAAATTAGAAGATATTGCGCACGATCGAGCACGATCGAGTAGGAAAACCGTTTTATTATTCAACTAATTGCCAAACAGGCCTATTTCAGAGCTAGAGAAAGTGAGGTTATCGCGGCTTTGCAAGATTTCGAGCGAGTCGTAGTAACCTAATGTACAAATATCTAAGTATTTCTCTTCGGTATGTCTGTATTACCGTAACAAAGCAAAGCTTTTATTGGATTCAAAATTGAAAATTATATTTTTTTTAGCGATAAACCACTGACAAAAAAACAAAAAAACGGAAACATACATTTCTTTTTGAAGGAACTGGAGATCACCCTCTAGGAACGAAAATGTCGAAACAAGGAAGAAAACAAGTGACAGATGACCAACATGAATTTGCTGCTGTTAACAATGGAGATGCCGATGTTACAGTTTGTGGCCAAAATGTTGACAATGAGGAGCGCGGCACTATCGTGATTGATCTTGAAGCAACAAGCGATGAGGAACCTTTGCCTACAGTAAGTGCACAGACTGAAAAAGGGAAAAAGCTCTCGCAGTATCAGCACAATAATAAAGGCAGAATCATTAAAATACTACGTAGACAATGATTGTAAATTACCGCATCCAGTGCGTTTCTTCTCTTATAACGTCTTATACACTAAACAGACATCGCTAACAAAGTTTAATGACACCGAACCAAAGCATGCAGTTTCGATTTTTTTTCGGCAAGTTAACGTTTTAACAAGTTTGACTGCCTATGTTCTATAATTATCAAATGTTCTATTGAGTTAGATATTCCAAGGAGTTACCAAACGCAATCACAGATAATCTATTGAGTTATCGAACACAATCGAACGTTAAGTGTTTGATTGTATATACCTAAGGACAACCTAATAAATGTGGTTTGTTTAATTTCAGAAAGTAAAACATATTTATCCAAAAGGAGACATTGGAGGTGTAGACAAGTCATCTGAGAGTACGCGTAAAGGTACAGTGTATATCCAAATTTAAATTGTTTTAAATAATCAAATATAAGGTACACATTGTTTTTCACCCTTTCTACAAACAACCTGCGCACCTGGGCGTAAGTGAACTTGGTGGTTAACCTTTGTGGACTCCTATGTCTACCTCTGAAGACATTCTCCTTGAATCTCTCGAGCGCGTGGATGAATGTACTATGATGTTGAGTTTCCAAGAACCTAGCTTTTTTAATTTTACTAGACAACAAAATCGTAGAAATGTGGATCATTCTACGCTCATTATATACCCGCGCCAACTTTGGGAAAAGGAGTGAAGTAGTAATTTTTTTCTAATTTTCGTTCTTTTCTGCATACATGCATGTATTCATACATATGTTGGTGGCTTGCCTGTATTTTATTTTTATTTAAAATTGTAATAATACAGTATATAACTTTTTATTGTAATTTTCAGGTACTGAAGAAGTACCCGCGGAATGTGAGAGAAACGAAAGTGACGAGGAGGAGTTGCCTCTTGGCCCTATCGCGGACATAAAATTCTATGACGGAGACCAACGTCTACCAGTCTACAAGTGGGGCCTAACCAAAGGGATGAATACTGATGATGCGGCTGAAATTCTTTTAAAACCCTTTGCTGATCGCACATTAATGGCGACGCGTGTCCCAACAAATATATCTAAAAACACTGTCTTTGTTGTGGACACGTCGAATCTGTCAAATAAAGCTGATGTAAAGTGCGACGACCTTGGCGCTTGGTTGTGTACAGGCTCAAAGAAGTTTCCGTATTCCACAGACAACTCTGGAATTTGTCACAGATTAGAGGACAAAGATGACTGCCCACCTGACCACGTGTTGCATATAGTGCAACGCCAGTTTTTCACTAATAAAAGCTTACCCTCCTTGCGAAAGTCGATAATCTCTGCACATCGGGCTACATCAACATCGCCTCACGATTTGGCAATTGTTCAATATATGTTTACAGACGGCGAACAAGAAGTCAACATCAAGAGCCATGGGAACTCTAAAGGATCAACACCACGTCCTTTTAAAAGAACCATGCAGAGCACCCGAGAATTTGTGCAAGACAAGTTAAAAGAACATCCCCCTCGTCGAGTCATTCACTCGGTTGTCGAAGAACGAGGGGGAATCATGCAAGTCGAGTCTGCAGGCGAATTTCCAAGAAACAGGGATCAGGTGTACAACATCAACAGACAAGCGAAGCGCCAGAAGGTTGATGTACCCCTTTCCACTGGCGATCCCCTTCTACAGGTGTTGGCAAAGGCGAAGGAAGAACAGCAAGGATTGAGAGAAAACCTCTTTATCAGAGAAATCCCCTTGTTCCCAGAGCCGATAGTTTTTCTCGCCACCGACCAGCAGTTAACTGATGTAGTGCGATTCTGCACCAATCCTGAAGCGTTCTGCATCTTGGGAGTAGACTGTACTTTTCAGATTGCCGACTATTACTACACCTTTACCACCTATCGCAACCTGATGTTAACTACTAACAAGGGAGTCCACCCTGTCTGCATAGGACCCGGCATTTTGCACAAACAAAAGCTTCTAACATCATACAAGACTTTGCCTCTCCTAATGACAAAGTACAACAAAGACACTAGTGGTGTTCTAGCCTACGGAACAGATGGAGAGGAAAACCTCTTTAAGGCCATGTCGCAAGTCTTTGTAGACGCAAAGCATTTGCGTTGTGACATTCACCTGAGGGACAATGTCAAACGAAAACTGAGTGAGCTTGGAATATCAGGAAGTGTGGCCGACGAAATTGTCTGTGATATTTTTGGAAAGGTACTTGGAGAAGTGACTGAGGGTGGACTAGTTGACTGCACTTCAGGTGCCGAGTTCGACATTGCATTGAACAATGTTAAACGAAAATGGCCAGGCTTGCACAAGAATGGTGATCAATTTACAACGTATTTTTTAAAAGAGAACGCGGAAGTTATTCGGGAAAGTGCAACGGCCGACATTCGCTCGATGTGTGGCCTTGGGTTTCCGCCCAAGGTATATACACAAAACGCAAGTGAAAGTATGAACAGATTAGTGAAAGCGGACGAAGATGCCAAGCTTGCAAAGAAACCAGACGGGCTTCCCCCTTCCATAGAGCGAATAAGAGGCGAAGTTAAGAGGCAACAAGACGAGCAGTTCCTCGCAGTCATTGGTCGAGGGGAATACCGATTAACTGAAGATTTCTCCTTCCTTGGGATCGACGAGAAGGGCTTCTATAGAATGAGTCACAAGCAGAAGGACGCCCTGAAGAAGAAATTCTTCTCATCATCCATGTCAAGGTTACGAAACGAAGATTCAGAAGAACAAGGAGCCGCCACAGATACAACGTTATCCATAACTGCTGAAAATGCCCAGATTATTGATATTCCCTACCCAGTGCTAAAGGGGATGTTCAGCAAGGCTGCTACGACAGTGGAAGATCCGTCCGCGCTGTGGAAAGTGCCAACTGGTGAAGGAGGTGACCCCTCATGCCCAATCAGATACATGGTTCACAGCCAAACATCACGTGAGCCTCACACTGTCCTTGTTTATCCCAAAACTGGCAAGGTGCAGTGTGATAAAGGGTGTGTAAGCTGGTCCACGTACAGTTTGTGTTCACACACCCTAGCAGTAGCGGAGAAAGAGGGGGCTTTAAAGGAGTTCCTTAAATGGTTCAAAAGCAGAAAGCGTTCTCCTAATCTGTCAGGCCTTGCAAACGTGAACATGCCTAACAATGCTGGTCAAAAAACCGGAACAAGGAAGCGGAAAGGTGGAAGCAATAAATCCTCAACTGATAGGAACATTGTTCGCAATCGGGTATTGCAGCCTACATCCGCACCCGTCAATGATTCATGCCCATCTGCAATTGACCAAAACACCCCACCTTGGCCGCCAGTGTCGCCTTTGCCTCACATTCAGCTGGGTAACAGTTTCAACGTGCCTCGGACTCCACTAGTCCCTCCAATCTCATCTAATCAACCTTACCAGCAAGCCAACGGACAGCCTCCAACCCCAAAGCGTCCAAAGCCCTTACCAGGAATTTTAGTGTTTGCCAGATTATCTTTCCTCGACAGTAAAGTCACGCGATGCTATGGCTGTGGCGACACCCTGAAGCCAGGCGGGACCAATCCACCTCCACCCGATGACCTCGTTTTGACAACACGACTTCGCCGTCAGTATTTAAAAAAAGGACGTCAACACACATCTCCAGATATTTCGTCGGTATATTATCATGTTAACCCTTATTGCATAAGGGTAACCTTCCCTGCCTTTCAACCAAATTCATGCAGAATACCGTCGGATCTACAGCCTTTTCTTCTACCCGAACACAAGCAAGTAATTTTCGAAAGGCTTGCCGCTATGGTCTAGTTGAATTGTTGTCTGTGAGCCGGGATTATGACATCACATGTTAAAGTTTTTTTGTTTGAAGTAATGTTTTAAAGTGGATAGTATAATATCCGGCAATTGAATTGTTGTCTGTATGATTATGACATCAGATTATGTTCCTGTTGACGTTTCATTCGGAACGTTTTATATAAGAAGAGATATATTCATTTAATAAAGCAAATATTTTAGTTATTTATGTATTTATTTTTATTTCTAGTCCGCGTTTTACAAATTTTTGAGTCCGCGTTTTACAAATTTTGAGTCCGCGTTTTACAAATTTTGAGTCCGCGTTTTACAAATTTTGAGTCCGCGTTTTACAAATTTTGAGTCCGCGTTTTACAAGTCCGCGTTTTACTAGTCCAGTCCAGTCCAGTCCAGTCCGCGAAATACAGTATGCCGTTTACCACATAATTATAGATCGTGTTAACTCAAGTTCAAATTTTAGGGGTTTGAAAAAGCAAATAAGATAATTACAAAAAAAATTACAAAAAAAATTAAAACTACAAGATATACAAACGTATTTACTCATATAATTATTAGCTGTCTCAAGGCGATAGTCAAAGCCAACCGACTTCATCAATTCTCAAACAACAGATTGAATAGGAACAATTTGTATAACATTTTTAATTCCAAAAGCAATCAAACGCGCTCGTTGGGAAGCTTTTTATTATCGCCTCGACATTTAACTTAATATTTATCTCTTATTTCAGCTTTGCTTCCTTAAAAGAAAATTTCGCTGGCTGTATTTAATATTGAGAAAAGGACTAACAAAGGATAATAAAGTGAGTCGTCCCTAAGAAATAGTTTCTGCGGTTGAAGAATGCATCTTACCTTTTGTTGCGCCATTAGCTTTGAATCAGACCGCAATACAAACAAACAAATAGTCAAAACTTCTTTGCCGGTTCTCATCTTACATATCATATTCTAACCATATGTTGGGAATAACCTATATATCCTCATATATAAATTTGTTCAGGTCGGTTAAGAAATGTATTCACTACACGATACAACTATCCTTTGTCAGGATGTACGTGCCTCCAGTTGTATCTAAACAATTGCCACACTTTTGTTCAATTATAATTGGCAGTCAAAAGATCAGAATTCTGGACATGGAGTTTTGCATCGACCTTTTATTCTATATTGGTGTTTGGGTTTCAGATAATTCCGAAAAAGACAAGTTGTACGGTTTAACTCTTAATATTCTTAATGTTAACGCAATTATAATTTTAAAGCTGATGGCCTGACAGTAAAGTTTCAATTCGTTTTAAGAAACACCTCTTTGAGCTTACTTCGGTAACATAAAAAAACAAGTTCATTAGATAGAAATAATTACTTTGCTTAGTAGGTGTCTTCAGCGGTGGAAAGGAAAAATGAGCAATTTCTTTAACGAGGTTCATTTGTTTTAAGCTGAAATCAGTTCTCACTTTTGCTTCCAAGACGTGAATAATAATCAGTCTTACCTACCTCATTAAATCTAGCTTAACTGAGGCCCCGCGTCCTAACACCTTTTGAGTTCTTTGTTCTCTGTTGAACCAGTTTCAGCCAAATTTCACTTAGTTTTCTGCCCTTAAACAAGAATTTCTTTCGACACAATCTTAGGAAAATTTAGTCCCTTCGAACCATCGTTCTGGCTCTCTGTAAATTAAGGAATTCGGTGATAGAGATATTTCCAGAGGGTATTTCTGGTTTTTTCAAAATTTCCTCCACGCGCAGCTCGATCAACTCAATTTCGGTTCGTTTTGTCCTCCGAGCTCTAACACTTACTAGCACCTTTTCCTGCATATGAATACCATGTAAGACTGTTACAAATTAATTAACTTAATTGTTCAATATAAATAGAACCTCTTGTAAGTAGCTTTTTTACCTTGAGATCTGAGATAGCTAAGAGGAGATTGTAACTACGCGTCAGCAAGGTTAAACCATTTTCAACTGTTAACTCTGGTTGTACCAACTCCTTTTTCATATCCTAAAGTCTGTAAAAGTCCCCCTCTACAAGTAACTCGGAAATATATAGTTTTACAGTTAACTAATTAATCTGCTCTTACTAGCAAGCTACAAGCTACTCATGTATGGTGTAGCTTCATGGTAAGCCATCAGTATGCCGGAATTAAAGATTTGATTACAGTTTTAAACAACATGACCCTCAATTTGAATCGACAGAACAACAGAAACATAGTGATATAATAGATGGTTTATTCTACTATTTTAGCCATGGGATCAAAGACTTTTCGAAGGAATCAGTGGAAACTTTATATGGTAGGCTGCGTGGCAGCCGTTTGAAAGACTAGGGAAGGGAAAGGGAGTTTTAGGTGCGAGACCCCCTTTCCCTTCCCTTTCAAACGCCTGCCACGCAGGCTATATATATGGTTGATGTTAATCAGTTGAACGTTTCGAGATCAAACTAAAAAATTGAGGAAGCTGAATTGAATGTTGTATCAGCATCAGGATTATTTTCTACTATTTTTTTCTGATCGCAATAAATAAATACAAGTGTGCAAAACTTCTACCCAAAACGTTTTAGTTTGTATAGTAACTCAAGAGGTTGCCGTCGGTAAATTTAAAAGTTATAGTCGGAGTGACAAGTAATTTCGCCATTACATTCTCTTGAAGTGAAAGACGTTAACTGTTTTTATCTGTAAACAAGAGCGTTTATGACATAGCCTTAGGATATGGTTCTCAGAAGGTAGTTACAAGAGGGTCCCTGTGAAATACGGACATGAGTGAAGTTAGTAGCCTGTATATTTAGTATTTACAGATGCAAGTTTTGTTTTGTCTTTTAATTACTGACAGTTGTTCTTTTAACCATTGGTCAAATTAAAAGGTCTTAAAGATCAACGAATCACTGTTAAGTAAAAAAGTAGATTAGCAAAAAGTGAATGAGTTAAAAAATGACGAATTGTAAATTTTCCCCTTTTTTATTCTTACCTTTAGCGCAGTCTTGTTCCCATTCAAACCAGCTCTACATTAATAATTTTTTCAGTACTTTAAAAGGGATTTCAGTACTGTAAGAGGGATTGTAGGAAGTGGTGAGGCATTCAGTCAACTTTGAATGGGAATTTTGGTTGTTGCAGATCATTTTGTTTGTTATGTTGTAGATGTCTGGTTTCTGAAATAATTCTTGGCTGTTTAACACACTGGAGCAGCGATAGAACCAGTTGCATGACCAGCTCCAGTCTGAGTCCGGGAGATTGTCCAAGACCATTTAGATTGGCTTAACTTGTATTCGCTTGTCAAGAAATTAGAATTGAAATCCCAAATGTGATTCATAATGTGGGCGTTGCTTTTGTTGAAGTTGAAGTTTGTTTGAACCCCTAGAGACAATCATTTTATAGCAACAAAGCCCCACAGTCCCACCCACTGTCATACAGTTATGCACCTATCAATGTAAATCCCGTGGGGGGGGGGGGGGGGGGGAGTGCGGGCAAGGGGCGGGGATTTGATGCCCGAGACTATCCCCCTGTCGGGCTTTTGATCGTGCGAAGCAACCCCGGGGTCGGGACATTTGACTTTGACGGACAGAAGCCTGGTATCAATTCAGAAGGGGTTACCAAGTCCGTCCCTCGAGGTTTTCTGAAAGTCACGCTGTTGGAGAAAGGTGTGAAGTTTTCATTTGTTTTAATCGCCATAATCCGATACTTTAAACTGTCATCTAAACAGTAATGTCTATTTTGAGAAAGTTTTTATCTTCAAGTTCCCATCTGATTGTAAAACTCGATTGAAATCGAATTCCACCATGAAGGTCAGAGGATTTTATATGGGTCACTGATCCGACCTGTTCCGACATGTTGAGCAGATGTTATAAAGCATTTTACGTTTCATTAATATTACAATAGCACGGTCAATCTTCCTAGACTGATTTTGTTGTTCAAAATAAGAGATGCTAGTGGAGAGAGAAAATACTTAATTACAGCGAGTTATTTAACGGAGCTTACGTTTAGTAAGGACGTACTTTTGAAATGTTCTTGTAATTCGTTTTATACAGTATTATAGCCTGCGAACGGCAGACGTTTCTCCTCGCTCATCGCCGCTGAGGGACGTTTCACGAGGAGGAACGTCTGCGACTCAACGACAGAAATTCCATACTGATGACGCAAAATCTGTCCGGAATCCGGTCAGAAGCGCTAATTGGTCGACGGAGCAGTTTCATTTGTTTACGAAAGACAGACAAAAGACAAAAGGCCGCAAAGGTCAAATGTAAACGCGATGAATCCCTAACAAAACAGCCAATATTTGTGGAATATAGTCTTCTCTCGAAGAAGCATTTGAGTTTTGCTGGAGCTCATTCGAAGATGAACACAACACTTTACCAAAATCGACCAGGAGAAACGTAAAATTAAACGAAATTGCATTTGGAACCCCATGACTACCGAATTTATTATGTAAACATTGATTTACGTCATCAGTATGGAATTTCAGTCGCTGAGTCGCAGACGTTCCTCCTCGCGAAACGTCCCTCAGCGGCGATGAGCGAGGAGAAACGTCTGCCGTTCGCAGGCTAACAGTATTATAGTATTGTTTGTTTAGATTTTTTCCCTGGGGTGGGGGCTTTTTTGACACTTTTGATTGACCTTTCGTTTCCCACCCTGGGGAATTTGATCAAAAAATTTTAAAATTTGTCAAATCCTCACCCTTTGCCCGCACTCCCCCCCCTCCCCACGGGGTTTATATTGATAGGTGCATTAGGTTTTGATAGATTTTGCTACCATAATTTCACCATTTGGCATTATTCGTCGCTACGAGGAATTCGCTACGAGCATAATCTGTTTTCTGAGAAAATCACTGATAGCATAATTTTTCACTTGTGGCTAGTTTTGCAGCACAAAATTGATCATGCAACCAATTTTTATGGCCCAGGATCAGTGTTAGCAGGCAAATTTTAGTAAAAAAAACCAATTTTTTGTCTGCTTATTAACACACTGATGGGACCTGGGTCCCATAGGAAGTGACCAAGGACTGTTGCGTGCGCATCAAACTTCCTTGGTCACCCAAGATGGCGTCTTCGACAGCCAGTGCATACAGTGATAATTGCCAGTATTGCTTTGATGAATTCTGTACTGTAGTAAAGTTTCTACTTGTAAATAGGGTAAATGAGTTTGCCAAGTACTTGTCTTTTGCATAGTGTTAAATTTGGGTGTTTTTACCAGATTTAAGTGAATTAAATAGAAGCATAATTTGAGCATTTTTTGTTTTTTTTTTTCCTAAAATGAGCATACCGTAATTCTGGAAATAAGCCTCTCGGCTTATATTTTGCAAAGGCCCTCTTTGAGAGACTTAATGGTTCAAAAATCGGCATGGCTTATACTGGGAGGGAAATGTACGTCTCAAAATCGATTGGGCTAGCTTATATTCTAAATTTAGGATAGTAATTTGAATAAGGTTTTTGCTGAAACACACCTTGAAGACGAAGAACTTACTAAAACTCAGCCAGGCAAGTACTTTGTCTATAAGAAACAAGGAAATCCAAGCCAAGAGTTAAGAGTGAATGCAAACAGCAATATACTGTGACACTTTTTGGCTGCAATCATTTGGCACACGTAATAAAGTTCTTTGGCAAATGCAAAAATTTATGTGTTAAGGTACAGTTTTTGTCTTGTTTTATTGTGAATTTGAGGGCATTTTCCAAGTACAAGCCCCCGCGGACATATATTTGCATGGGCGATTTAACGGAAGGTTTTTTGCGTTACGAGTTTGGGGGGGAGGGCTTATATTTGGAGGGGCTTATATTATCGGGATTTTACGGTAATTTACAAAAACCAGCCTAATTATTGGCATAAGTTGGCGAGCATTTGTTCTTCCCATGATGCTTCTGCGCATCGCATTTCTCTTCCATCTTCCCATCGTCCTCCACGGTTATTTATTTTTTTTTGCGGTGGGGGGTGCAGCAGGGGTTAGATTATGAAAACAAAGCAACGATTCGAAGAAATGGACTTTACACTTTAATATTTCAGACGGAGTAATGTAGCGCTGACATAGATAGTACTTCAATAGCTTTTCTTCTAGCAAAAACCGGCCAATAAGTTCTGCAAAATGGCCCCTGGCAAAGCGAAAAGCGTAGATGAAATTACTCTCATGCAACTGTGTGACATGATGAAGATTTTTGCTATAACGGACGAGGGATTGTCGGAGAGCCAGATGAGGTCTCGATTAAGAGATGCGTTAAACCAGGCAGAAAAGACGACCAACTGGTCAGTAGGAAAGGTAAGGTATTAGAGAACGATCGAGTTTTGACCGTTATTCAGTAGCTTACATTATGCCACTTCGCGTGTGCGTTGTGGGGTCATGCGAGTCGCAAGGCGTTTAGTTTATGCTAGACCTTATGAAATACCGATCAAGCTTTAAATTTATGAACAGTTTTTATTTCATTCCATTTGTTTGGTGGAAAAGAATCCTATTTTTCTTGCAAGAACTGGTCTCCGACCGGAAGCTTATTCACATGATATTATCCATTGTGAAACCGAAAGTCTTCCGCTTTCATCTCACCGATCACGTGACAATTAAACGTTAATAGAAGGAGCAAGATCACCCATATATTGTGGATTCCTTGAGTTAATGTGCACTTCTTTGTCCCATTTTTCCAATATAAAAGAACTTTTCAAATTAAAAATAAAGGAAAAGAAGGCTTTAGTATACAACACCCAGGCATTTTTCCTAATAACTGAACAGTTTTCTTATAATGAAAGCAAACAGAGCGAGGTGACACCTGAGGTAAATTCGGCTATCTTATGCACGTCCACTCAGTGTGATCATATTGATCATATTGAGATACATTGTTGTATACAATACTGTTGAAATTGAAGTGATTCGGCTATTCCGAATGAACCGGTATAACCCCATATTCAATTCCAGTGAAGTTGTCTAACCTGAAATTTTCCCGGTACTTTGAAACAGTTTTCTCGGAAAAGATCACCCGATTCTGGCACCAGTCAGCAGGGCTCAAAGTTTAAATTTGAGTTTGGGAGCACTTGTGTTACCAGATGTAAATTTTTAGGCGCACTGCCGAAATTTTAGGCGCACAGCTGAAAATTTTAGGAGCGCAGCTTATAATGTTGCGAGCATCTATTTCAGTAAAAAGCTTAACAGTACCACGTTTATTTGTCATCTTCAGTTTGTTACTTTTACTTCAGTCCTGTGATTGATAAAACACAGCCGATTTGCTACGCAGTAATACCGTTGTGATTTTTAATACTAATTTCTCTTTTTGACAGTACAGTTGTGACTAAAGAAAACTTACACTTGTAAAACAATTCAAAACTGACAACAATGAGTGTGTCGAACGAGAATGAAAATTAATCTTTAATGAATTTGTTAAATGCACAATGACTTACATATAACTGGAACAGGACTTAAAAAACTTTCTTACCTGGAAAAAAGGCTCTTAATCCGCACTGTTTTCGTTTTGATTGACGTTAAAACTGAACGTTCGACATGATCGTCCACTACGCAAAAAGTACGTGTTTCGTTCGTAACATATATTTGCATGTGTCAGCGGTGTTTATTACAAAACAGAAGAGTCTGGTATGGAGTAAAACATCGAAACGAAAAAGAACATTCGAGTTCGTAGAATCCATTGGAAGAAAAGACCAATTGAACATACACCATCTTTCTAGTTCGAGTTCGTAAGTATAGTCGGAAGTAAGTCAGCCGCACTGTGCCTTGGGTTTTACGGCGCACAGGTGCGATTACACATGAATTTTTAGGTGCACAACCAAAAATCCAGTCGCATATGCGACCAGTTAGTCGCTAACTTTGAGCCCTGCAGTCTGGTGCCAACTTTCCTTTTGAAAATTTTAATGTACTTTTATGGCTCTAGTAATACTCTGATAATGCCGGAAAATACTTACTTTACTCTTTTCAGGCTTTTTCCATTTTGTCGAAGGCCAAAGAAGAAGATGACATTAAAAGACAGGCCTTGCTTGGCTTTTACGCCAAAGCCCAAGACATTCTGAGTAAAATGGACGAACCGATGTTAACTTTACTTCAGAGGCACACAAAAAATGTGAAAGAAGTTTTGGAGTGGCACGAAAAGCAGCTGAAGCAGACGCACTACTTTCTTCTTGTGTCTGGTAAATGATTCATCCCCCGAAAATAGTGTTCTGTTTATTAGCTATAAGTTTCATATCTGATGACGATTTTTCCTGACTCAGCCAAAAGCTAAATATAGATCACAAATAATATGTAAATTAAGCCAAGCCACTAAAAGTAGATGCACCCGCACATTACTGAACGTTAATTTGAAAGAACAGTGCTTGTCATCGACAGTAATTTGAATACAGTCATGTTTTACGAGAAAAATAACATTCCCCCCCAATTTTTTCCCGTTAAGTAGTAAGTTATCTGCATTTGAATAGCGCAAATGTTTACGGGGATAAATTGTCTACTAACGTATTAAGTTGTTTTGGCATCATATTGGTTATCTTGTCCAAAAAGCTGCAAAAAGTTACCACCAAAGCCCTAAAATAACGAACCCTGAAAGTAAAAAATATGAGACCGACCGTATGGCTGCTGCTTGCGAAGTTAAGCGTATCGAGGATGGTATAATTTTTTTCAGTTTCGGAACTATTACGCTAGATGAGTGTCAATACGACTGAGAACGACTGAAATTTCAACTCTGATCTGTTGTTTCATGTCTCAAATAAAATCAAGGTTAAAAAATATCGCATTCTCCCAGTTAAATGTTTGAAAGTCTACAACGCCTAGCTGCATCTAGTTTGTTAAGAGAGTGAGACGCCTGCTTGCTAATGATGGGGACTTGTACTGCTGAGAACATCTGGTACAATGGGGAGGGGTGATCTCTCTCAAAGCCGTTATTGTCTCGTCACTCAACGCTCCTTCCAAGGGAGGATATACCGTATTTATTCGATTGAACGCCTAGACGTTTATCAAATTTTTAGCGTTTTCAATGCGGCGTTTATTCAAGAATGGCGTTTAATCAAGGGCGGTAAATCGTTTGTAAATATTATGTAATGTAAAGGTTCCAATGTCTCTCTTATTTCGCTGAGATAGACATCGTAAATGTCTGGATGGTGTAAATTACCAAGTTGTATAGCCTGTGTACAGACGCCCCCCCCCCCCCCCTCCCCCCCTCCCTCAGAAAATATCGGGAGAACGGGGACGTCTGTACACAGGCTACAAGTTGTCCCGAGGTTTTTCTTATTTTCATTAGGTGCGCGGTTTATTCTAGGACGGCGTTTATTGGTAATTTTCCTTCCATCAGCGGCGTTTGATCGAGGGCAGCGTTTAATCGAATAAATACGGTAAGGCTGGGAGGCGGCCGTTCTGGCAAATGCTTCCAATAGGATAGTTCCGTTTTGGGTGGCATAAAACGCTATTCAATTTACTGGGTACCGCACTGGCGGACTTGTCGTTTTGGTGTTTTTGCAGGTGAAACGTCCTCTGGTAAAAGCAGCTTGGTAAATCTTATTCTTGGAGAGGAGATTCTGCCGTGTTGTACCACCCCCACAACGTCCACCATATGTGAACTGAAGTATGGAGAGAGACCTGCAATGGTGGTGCACTTTAAAGACAAGGATCCTGAGACAGGAGAGACCACTAAAAACATCCCATTTGACGAACCTTTTGAACAAAGTAGTTGTCGTAAGCAGATCTCGATTTTTGTTCACAAGAAAGGTTCATCGTTTAAAAAGGTTGAACTTTTCTGGCCTCACGACCTTTTACAAGTGAGTAATAATCTAACTGGACTGAGTGGAGTCCAGTTCTGTCTGTATAGTCATACTACGCGATCGTCCGATTTGTTTAATCACGAATATCTCTACAGACCGAATTGGAGGGTACATAGTCACTTAAGAGATATTTCGGGAGTATTTTGCCAGAAGTTAAAAAAAAAAAAAGAACAATAACAAAAACAAAACTGTCCTATTACACTGCACCTATTAATGCTGAAACTCAATCAAGGTAGCTGATAGTTTCATGAAGATTTCCTAGAAATTTCTACAATTGCTAAGATTTTGTAAAAAGTTTGACTTTCAAGGAATTTATGTTTTGGAATAGAATGCCCTGAATTCTGAGCACCTTGCTAAAAAGCAGACATAAAAAATTCGAAAGTTATTATAAATCTTTGGGAAATAGCCTGCAGCACAGCCATATTTGCAGTGGTTTCCGGAATGCGGAGAGAGGTGTTTAACCGACCCTTGCGGGCTAACCCCGAGACGATTTCTTGCTCTCAGTTGCTTTTGCCCCCGTAAGGCCTATTTGCCTTTTCCCTCGTTCTCAAGATAGAATTAATTACTGCGCTTTTCACAAACATGCGAATTCTGAAGTTCAAAAGCCAACTGACGATTGCGTTTTTCGCTGCCGTCAATCATCTTAACGGACCTCTTAGGAAACAAAACTTTACTTTAACGGGTTCAAAAGGTCAAGGTTTGTGATTTGTGATTGGTGGATTTCGATCCGTTTTGTGTATTTCTGTGTTTCAAGGTTCGTTGCTTGTGATCGTAATTATGATTGACGGCAGCGAAAAACGCAATTGTGAAGGCGGCTTTTGAACTTTAGAGTTCGCATGTTTGTGAAAAGCGCAGTAACTGGTCTAAGATGTTCCATACGCTCATATCCGGGAAATGATAAGTCTTCATTAATACCATCCTCAGATAACTTTTGTTGCTGAATTATAGAAAGGAATAGTGATCATTGACAGCCCTGGCGTTGGAGAATCTGACGAAATGGATGAAATGGTAATTCAGTATCTCCCAGAAGCCTTTGCTTTTATATATGTCGTCAACAGTTCAAATGCTGGTGGAGTTCAAAAGGACAGAGTGAGTGCTTAGATTAGTGTGTGTTCGCTCGGTTTACACGGAAGCTGAGAGTATTTGCGGGGTAATTATTCTGGTCAAAAGAACTGACGGCCGATTCCTAAGGAAATTTCAACAAAAACGCGTGGATGATGAAGCTTTTAAAAAAACTGGACTTAGATTTGATCTAATTAATCCCATTTCTGAGGGTGGCTTCTTTAGTTTAAAATCCAATTTTGGATTGTAGTAAAGAAACATACAGTCGTTTTTGGATTCAACGATACAAATTTAGATTTCTCTGAAGAAGCAAACTAAGTCAATACCACATTTCCATTCAGAAGAAGTCAATTAATTCACTTAGTATAGAGTGGGTGATGACTAAATAAGGAAACGCGAATGGCTAAGGTTTTGCACCAATATTTTTTCCGAGGGCTGTATTTCGAAAAAGAAAGGAAGAAGCACTCTATAGTAACTCGGAATAGCTTGTATTTGGTTGTCTGTTACAGAATAGTATTTTTTAGGGGCCACCCCAAACATGGACCACGCCCATATTGGCCTCCATTTGCAGTGTTTAATTCCAATTTTCTCTATGAAGTTCATCGCCCATTTCAACGAAGCTCTTTTAGGAAAAATTTGTTTGTCTCTTGTCCCCTTGTTGTCTCCTTTTTCTACGTAACAATTATAATGAGGACATACATTTATGTTATTGTGCCAACGTTAATTTTCTCTCGCAGCTTGTAAAGCTGCTCCAAAGCGTAAGGGACGTGTCAATCGATGTGCCAGGAAAAGGAAAAGAGGATGTTGGATTATCCCTTGATATGCAGGAACAACTGTTATCCAAGTGTGCTTTGTTTGTGTGCAACAAATGGGACACCGTTCCTGCGATAGATGTGCCAATCGTTAAAAAAGAAGTTATAGAGAAACTCCAAAGGGTCTGGCCTGGTGTTGATCCCGATTCACAGATCATTTACATGTCAACCACGAACGCTAGTTATGTTCAAAGCCTTCTTGGTGTTATCTTCAAAGAATTTTCATCTTTAATAGAAAGATTGAGGTCATTGGTCTTGCAGAGTATCGAAGCAAAGCTGGAACTTCATTGGGAGTAAGCGTTATTGTACATGTTTTAATTTTGTTCGTCGCCACGTGCACTGTGAAACTTATGGACGGGTGTTAATATATTTCATTGACGAGTAAGAGTAGTCCTGTAACGCCGCAAAATGTAACATTAACGCGAAATGTAACAACTTTTGACGCGAAATGTAACATTAACCCGAAATGTAACAACTTTTGACGCAAAATGTAACAACTTTTTAACGCGAAATGTAACAACTTTTTGACGCAAAATGAAACAATATTTTTAACGCGAAATGTAACAAGCAAAATGTTGCAGCCTTGAAATAACTGAGAGACTTGGACATGAGCCTTGTAGATAAAGTGTAAATTGTCTGATGGTTACAAAAACAGTTTATTTATAAAGTTTTCTAATAATGAATGATTATTTATAAAGTTTTCTTTTAAGATAGATATGAAATTTCTCATTTCTTACCGGACTTCCAGTAAATGTGAGAAATTTCATACCAACCCACTCCTGCTGCCTTAAAATTTAACCATGCCAACGCCCATTTAACACTGTTGATTATCTCACGCAGTCGGATGACTGCTCCGCTACACTTTCCTTTTAGGGAAAAGGGGAGGAGGTGGGTAAAAACAGACAGCGTCGGATAAAAACAGAAAGCGTCTTCATTCGACGAAAGTGTGAAAAGAATGATCAGCAATAGATACTCGCCTCGATTTCATACGGGCTCAACTCCCTGGAGGGAGTCTGCTAAAAATGTACCATCCTAACCCATCTAATACGTCCTAGATGTTGTAACGCCAACTTTCTTTTCAGCGTCACACATGTGTACAGAAAGATATATTAAACAACAATTCGTTCGACTGTTTCAGGATTTAGTTACTATTATCGAAAAACGTTTTTGTAAGTTTATTTGACATTATAAGAAAACTTTATAAATAAACTGTTTTTGTAACCACCAGACAATTTACACTTTATCTGCAAGGCTCATGTCCAAGTCTCTCAGTTATTTCAAGGCTGTAACATTTTGCTTGTTACATTTCGCGTTAAAAATATTGTTTCATTTTGCGTCAAAAAGTTGTTACATTTCGCGTTAAAAAGTTGTTACATTTTGCGTCAAAAGTTGTTACATTTCGGGTTAATGTTACATTTCGCGTCAAAAGTTGTTACATTTCGCGTTAATGTTACATTTTGCGTCAATTGTTACATTTTGCGGCGTAACAAGTCCTCCACCCGTAAGTTTTTTTCTAGTAACGTAACGCCCCTCCCCAGTGTAATAGTAGTGTGTTAGTAGAGTAGCCAGAACCAGTCTATCTAGAATACCCATCGCGCAAGTCAACCTCGTCCCAGGGCTCTTAATATGGGTAAATCCGTGGGAACGAGGTTGCAAACAAAGTGTAACAAACGTTTACGGTTAACGGCAAACGGCAGACTCAAGTTGGGAATTTCTCAAAATAGGAAATTAGCAGATAAAAACAGTCTAAAATAATTCTAGTGAGTGAAAGTAAAGTGAAAATACTTATTTTTTGTATAAATAAAGAACTCTTTTTAAAACCTTAAACGCTATTTAACCGTTACACTTTAAGGCCGTTCTTAAAGAGGAGGGTCACGTGGCACAAAGTTACGTTTGCCGTTGACATGACTCTAAATCTCTCTAATATCAACAGAAGACTGGATCACGAATTGATAAATATATTTGTTTGTAGATGGCTTTACAAACTTTTTTCAAGGATTTTCGTTCAAGCAAAAGTGTTTACAGTAAACGCTTCCAAGAGCCCCGAAACAATCAAGGAGAGACTGGCCAAAACTTTGAACGGCTTAGAAACAATTGAAAAAGATCAAGGTAAAGACATAAAAGACCTCCGCAAACGTTTCGAAGAAAAAATTGACAGTGTTGTGCATCAACTCGCACACCATCTCTTGTCAGATGACATAAAGAAACGCTTTACAGAGTGGTTCAAAGAAAACGTTCCAGATAAGGATGCGTCCTGGAAGGAAGTTGAAGAGAATGTAAACGCCGCTTTTTCCAAACGTTTTCTGGAAATTGTAGATCAGTGGGAACAGGAAAACAAAGTGTTTTCAACCACTTGTACTTTCCTCATGGAGCAGTTTCAAAATTACGTTAATACTGTCGAATTCAAATTACAGAATGTTCAAAGGGAAGCCGTAGATGATGACTCCAACAATCCAAACAAGGTAGTCTTTAGAATTCAAGTTTCATTTTTGCAGAAAGCCATTTGGAACATAAAGAATGTTACTCTTGGTGTCATAGGGCGGATTATTCGCCTATGGATAAAGGCATCGATCGATGACAACATTAAAAGGGATATCCAGGCTTCCGATGTAAAACTCTTGTACACAGATTTATTAGAAGAGGTGTCTAAAGGCATCCTCACTGATAGTATAAAAAAGAAGCTTCAACCGTTTGTGGAAGACAAATTAAAGGATGCTAAGCTCTATCTTGATAGAATTGAAGCTCGCCTACAAGAGTTGATCGAGGCGGACAGGTCACTTTATGAGCAACTCAGGAAACGACCGGCTCGCTATCAGCCTGTGTTTCAGGAGGTAACACAGCACAGGGATCAGCTGGCAAAATTTGGCTTAAACGAAGTTTGTGCTGTAAAAATCGATCGCGAGGAATTGGAGTGGAAAGAAGAAACGTCTTCCTGCCTTGGCCGTGGTGCATCTGGTACCGTTTACCAAGGAACGATGAAAAGAGATGGAGAGGTAAAAAATGTGGCCTTAAAGGTGTGGAATAAGGCGCGTGATGCTGCAAATGCAAAAGAAATCATGGAGGAGGTAAAAAATTTGAGGTAATGATTGTACACTCACTAGTCCGAAACAGCTACACCTCCACATATATACTTTCTTCTATACATTTGTGTTAGTACACTACTTGCCTGCAATGTTTCTCGGCAGTATCATAATATGGTCAGTTTCCTTGCAGATTTTCAGCTAGCGAAAAACTGTAGTTGAAATCTATCGTCCGACGAGTGTTACATATTTTTGTTTATTTTTGCTACCAGTTGGAGTCCGTGCAAGTTAAGTAATTCGACTCTTTTTAGGATTCTTCTATAGCTGCTGTCGGTGATCTCTCTCGTCATATTGTTGAGTTCTGCAGTTTTGACGAAACAGCTAGGTTGCCACGCCACTGTCTTACGTGACGTCATCGTGGATAACTTTTGCTGATATTCCATCAGTTATGATTGACGTCAATGATAAAATACCGTGGAACTGAATCGATATAACTAAGGGCCAAAGAATTCTGGCAACATGTGCCAATAATGATAATTAATAATAATAAAATGATAATGATAATAATAATAATAATAATAATAATAATAATAATAATAGTAATAGTTAATCAATTAATTAATTAATTATTAATGATTTATCTTCGTCTTCTCTGTTAATTAGAGTGTTAAACCACCCTCACATTGTGAAGTTTTATGGCATATTACTTGACAAAGAAACTTCACAAACGGCTTTGGTCATGGAAAAGTGTAAAGGAAACTTAAAGAGCCACATCTTCAGCGGTCCAGAGTCAGTTCCTGGCAAATCTGAAAACCCCGCTGTCTTCAGAGACGTACGCCGTTGTGCAAAAGAGATCACCGATGGTTTGGCTTTCATGCATGCGATGGGAGTCTTACACAGGGACCTCAAGTTGGAAAATATCTTGGTACTAATCGTATAAGAATACATGTATTTTTTCACGATTGTATTATAACCAATTATTGGATGAGGTTTTTGTGATATCCAGAATAATCAAGGTCGAGGTAGTGGTTATCACCGTAGCCGAAGGCTGAGGCTGATAACCCTTACCTTACATTGAACGAAAAAAAAACTCTTTTTAAAGAATATTTCAGTGCCATTAAGATATTGAAAGTATTTGAATTATACTCGACTTACCTCAGATCAGGCCGAATTTTAGTAATTCTGATACTACCTCTCTGAGGCAGTATCAAAATTACTAGGTCCCACAAGTCAACAGTTACCGGCACCTTTCAAACGATTTATTTACAGACTCAAGCAAAACTGACTACAAGAGAATGACTGGACAGTCGACAATTTGAAATAAACGACGGTTAGCTCTGTGACAGAAGACGGATCGAAACGCACCAATGACATTAGGAGTCTTCATAGCTAATAATATCACGGCTTAACTGACAGACGACCAATACCCAGAGTATCAATACCCAGAGTTTGATACCATGAATTGACTTGATACAACTCCCTTTGACTCTTAAGATGACCAACGCACACTGACAGGTTGTCGCAAAAAGGTTAGCCACTGTCAACAACAGTCCTATGTTCAGGACTACATTCACCCGTAAGATCATGCTCCACTTTCTAATTATGGGCTGTCTCGCTTTCTTGCCCATGTCAATTTCAATCATTTTCAGCTTGTAAAATAAACCCTGATTTCAGGTAGGCTCGACCATATGAGTGCACCCAAAATTACACTGCTTTGTAAGTACTTCACGTTGCGATTTTAGTGAGCGGCCTGCCGCCGTGAAAAGTGCTGTCGGTTCACCATTATTGTTACTGAGAACCTGTTTACACGAGTCCAGACTAAAACGGACAAAAATTTGCACGGATCCGTCTTTCGTTTACATGAGACCCGCGGAACTCTGCAATTCAGTTTTTAACAGCAAACCGTACTGCAATCTGTAGCATATTTTTTTCAGGCTTTCTTTTCGCAACTGCTTATGTTGCGTCTATAACTGCGATGATCTTCTTTCATATAATCCTTTAACCCGCAGTTCTCATATATGATTTTTATATATTCATAACTTCATCATCATCCTTTCAGGGGGGTTTATAACGAACCAGCAAAATTGGTAGAGCGCTGCACCGGTATCGCAGAGGTCAAAGGTTCGAATCCCGTTGAAGCCGAATTTTTTTCAGGCTTTCTTTTCGCAACTGCAAAAGTTGCGTCTATAGCTGCGATGATCTTCTTTCATTTAAGAATTTGCAGGATTCCGTATTAACGGGTTGCACAGGTGAAAATCCGTCCTTTAAAAATTTGTCGGGACCCGCGTAAATGGGGTCTGAGAGAAATGAAGAAAAAAGTATAGTCACTGCACTCTTCTAAAAGTCTATATTCCTTGTCCCATTAAAGCTGACTGACGAAAACACAGTGAAGATTGCCGACGTGGGCCTGGCTAAAGCAGAAATAGACATCACCGGTACCTATACGGGAACACCTGTTTATATGGCACCTGAAGTGTTCCATTCCCAAGTCTACGGCACCAAGGCAGACATCTACAGCCTGGGGCTGTTAATGTGGGAGATGTGGTACGGACAGAGGGTCTTTGTTAACGTTGCAGCAACAACACTTCAAGATTACTTTGATTGGGTCGATAAAGGAAACCGTCCAGTGGACAGACAGGGCTGCAAGCAGCCTCCATCCTTCTGGTGCAAACTGATGACAGAGTGTTGGGGCAGTAATCCAGCGAAACGCCCCACAGCCAGAGAATGTAACCAAAGAATAGTCGGGGTCTGATACTAATGCCTGAGCCGTTATAGGATAATGTGATAAACTAGCATTTGTCAGAGCTTTGTGGCAAAATTCAAGAAGCTTCAAAAGAAGGATTCAAAAATTCGTAAGAGGCCAGGTTTCTCTATTGTCAATCTCAGAAGAGGCAGGCACTCAAAAACCCATAGAAATTCGATAAAAACGATGAATGTAACCTGTAACGCCTATATTCAGAACTCGGAAATAGATAGTTGTAGTTAGCAATTTATCTGCTATTATATTACTACTGAGCTACTCTTGTACAATGTAGCTTCATGGTAAGCAACAAGAGCTTTATTCTCTCTTGTAATCAAATCTCGAATTGTTTTAACAATTACAGTTTTTGTTAACAGTGCTTTCAGGAAAGCAATAGATAACAACAGGTTGAAGCTCCTGATGATAATTTTTTATTGTACTTTTTGATCTGAGGCATGGCTCCAAGAAGTCAATGAGTTGTCAAAGGAATCATGGAGTCTATAAATTAAGGTTGATGTTAGTCTAGTTAAGTGTTTTGCGATCTTTCATAATCGTTTCCACTGGAAAAATAAAAAAAAACAGACCCCAACAAGGGAAACAAATAAAAACAAGCATACTTTGATGGTGAGGGAAAATTTACGTTTAGGCTGATAGCCTTCAACTTTCCAAAAGTTAACTACCAAGAAAAACGTTATAGCTATAGAACATACAGAGTTTGTTAACATGGCGTATTTGTAACGCTGTGAGAGTTGTGTCAGCATCAGGATTATTGATGCGGGGCCAGCACAGTCCCGCGGTAAATTATGATAGTTTTGTTTATGATTTTGTTATTTTTTTTCAAGTTGTTTTTCAGGTTTCTTTTCCTTTTAGAAAACTGCAAGAATTAAAAACAGAATTTGGCTTGATCGCATAAAATTTTGCTTTTTGGTAGCTTCTCCAAAGAATTTGAAAAGGTTCTTGTGAAATAATATATGGACCTAAAGCGAACTAGGTAGTCTGTATATTTGCAGTTTTTGTCTTGTCCTTTTTCCTGACAGTTGTTCTTTAATGAAAATAAGCTAAGCAGTATAAAGACAACTACAAAAGTAGAGTCGTAAAAATAGATGAATTTTTGTTTCAAAAAAGACGAACAGGAGGGCAATGGAGGCTCTTGTGACAAATTATTTGTTTCCTATTTTTAGAGCAATAACAAGGCCTCCTGTTTTCAATCAATCCAGCTCTACATTGATTTCCGTGATTTTGCTATAACTGAGTAGCGAGGCAATAAATTTTGAACGGAAACTTTTGTTTCAGATTACTTTAATTATTTCTTAACTGTTGGTTTTATGAACTTGAAACTGATGGGTATTAGACACTGAAGCAGCGCTAGAACAAGTCACTGATGTTGATGATACCCACCCCATGAAATCTAATGTTGACGACACCCAACCTAGGGAATCTGATTTTGAGGACACCCATACCGAGGAATCTGTTGTTGGCGACACCCACCTCTGGGATTCCGATGTTGACTACCTCCACTCCTGGGACTGATCTGATGTTGACGATACCCACCCCGGGGAAATGTTAACGTCACCCACCCGAGGGAATCTGATGTTGACACCTACTCCGGGGAAACTGATGTTAACGTCACCCACTCGAGGGAGGGAATCTGATGTTGAAGATGGCCAATCCCAAAAATCCAGCGTTCAAGGAACTTTCCCATATACAGTGTCCAACCCGGTGAATTGTGCTGAATTGAGTGAATGAACTTTTTGCTATTAAATATTCTGCAAAGAACCTCTGATATTGTCTGTCCAATTAAGGCTGAAATCAGGGCAGTTGATAGCCAATCAGATTTGACAATTTTGTTATAGTGATGATCAATCCCTTAACCTCCACTGAGGGAAGTGATTTCTTCTGTTTCATTTTCCCAAGCCTCGCAGCCAAGTACGAATGTTCATTTGTCGAAATTGGTCCAATAAACACTCAACTAACACAATAACGTTAAGCTTAATTTGACTGATAGGTTTCAAAAAAAAAAAACATCACTTAGCTATAACAGAAAGCTACAACTATAATTGGAAGCAAAACAGCTAATACGAAATATGTTTTCTGCTTGACATTTGAACAGGAAAGTACGTTTTTAAATGGCGGGTTTCTTTTTAGGCTGAAAAGGAACATGCAACTACTGGCAATGGAATGTGCTTAATAATAAAGCATGCTTAACTGATAAATTTGTAAATTTATTAAAATTTGTCTGTACATAGATTTGCGACTCACATCAGGTTGAAATAACATGCATGTTCAGCAAATAAGTTTGGGACTACTGTTACTCGAATTCCACCACGTGTTTTTGTGTTTTATGACCTAATCACATTTTCAATGGCAGGATCCAGGGAGGACATTCCAATCATAAACTCTACAAGTCTATGGAATATTTCACCACACAATTCCCATTTCAGCCTAGGATTAGACCCCTTTAACAGAAACGTTTTACACAACAAAACATCAATTTTCCTAGGTATTGATGTCTAAAGATGTACATCTCTTTAAATATATATAAGCAAGGAATTATATTTACCTATTTCTTATTTACAGCTTAGTTTTAATATGTACAATTCAGAAATTCAAGCTTTATAACTGCCCAATATAGTTACTCCAAATCACAGGGGCGATCGTATTATATAACATAAATTGTTTATCGACTGACAAACAAGCATGTTAACACAGACTTAATTCATAAACAATAGCTTAACTGTGACCCACGTTAAGGTTTTCTCAGACATAATTTGTGATAGGAGACTTTAAAAAAAAATTTATAAGTAACATTGTCGCTAAAAACACGCCTTATCAGGTTGACGAAAGATGCTTTCAGCCAACATTTTTATTACAATTAATCAGTACTTCAAGTAAGAGTTTTTTTTTCTCAGCATAAAGCGTAGAAACAAAGAAAGGGCGTGACCCACTCCACAAAATATCCAATTTTGAAACTTCCAAAGCTCAATGCCTGAAATGGAACAGTTTGTTTCTGGTCTTATTTTTCCAAAATTTCCTGGAATTTTGCGCTGAACCCAATTACGTTAGGAGAAATTTTGGTTCAAAGTTTCGCTTTCAAAATTTAGCCGATTTCAGTTTTTCTAAAAACCTTTCACGTCTTGGTTTTGGTCTTTTCAAACTTGCCAGAATCATTGGTGGAATGGATCGCGGACAAGGAATAAAGGACTTACAGCATAAATGGTGCAAAATAACATAACTGGCTAATAAACACTCATTTACTAGATATACTGGAATACGAAAAAAGTGTGTTAAGCGTGAATAAATTGCAAAAAATGGAGCTGATGATCTCGATGACCAACTCAAATACACACGGTGTAGACGATTGTGCTAGCGCATAAAACATTTGTTGGAGTTAATTTCGACCCAACATATCTAATCATTGGAACAGCCAGACATGGCAACGGGACAACCAGCCTAAGAAAACAGCTGGTAATCCGCGACGTAAGCACTGGTTTCCCCGCGAAATGGCGTCTGAGGAAATGGCGCGGAAATATTCAATACCGATGACGCGTCACTACCCAGATGATTCCGATTGGTCGAAGCTAATTTTCCTCACAGCACGACCAATCAGAAGCACTGCTAAGATCTCTCTTTTCTTAATTTGAGTTTCAAAAGACGTGAAACTAGAGCAAACGACGTTTTGTATAGACAAATTAAGGTATTCGTCCATTTTACCAGGAAATCCCAATTTTAATTTTTTTGTTTGTTTGTTTTTTTTCATAATTTTAACAAAGTTGAACTTCTACACTCAGAAAACTAGGTAAGACCAGACTCGATAATATATCTTTATCTTCTGATTTAGTGGACAATTTTTACCATGAAAGTTTCTTTGTTTGTGTAATAAAAAACTATACTAGATGCAAAGGGAACAAATAATTAAAGAGGATAAATGCCTTGCCTCTTATATGAACTTCGTGCAACTAAAGGATAAATAATAAATAATGCGATTATATTCTTAGTTACCGTTTTTACATAACAAACTCAATACGATTACATTAAAACCAAACTATATACCAAATACTTAATTCCTGCACTCTTAGGTCGCATAATAATATCCACACTCTATATAAAATTAAACCACTCTGTTTAATGCAAATTACGTACTAAATAAATGTACATATACTGAGTTAGAAAAAATTATTGTATTTCGAACATACAGCCCGCTGATGCCCTAATTTGTCAATGACAGAAATTTGAAAATAAAAGAACTTCCGTTCAATCCATTTTATTAGGAAACTGGAACTACGAAAAATAATTTGCGTCACAATCATTTTTGTATAACTTACAAATCATGCAAGCTTTTAATGGTGAGAGGTAACCATTGATTGTTACGACTCAATTTTTCTTTGGTTCAATAATTACTCTCCTTTACTAGTTTCATAATTTACATTCTAATAATACACAACCAACAAAGGAAAATAATGCTCGAACCAAGAAAATAAACATAGCAAAGAACCACAACATGAGCAATTTGAAGCTTCTGTTACGCAATTCGCCAGCGATAATGGTCGCTTATTGGAGGCCTCAAAAATGGCCTCATATTTCAAATGACAACGACTTCTCGATTTGCACTCATCCGTTTTGTCGATAACAGCTGAACTTATCCAGCATCGTGTTATCGCTAATACAGATTAAGTACCTGTATTTTATGAAGCCTATACTATTTTCTGTCGAGCATTTGGTAACGTGAATAAATTAAATTAAATAATTTATTTCACTTCACATATTCACAATGTGATAAATTAGGCTTTTAACTGGTAAGTTTTATATCTTAAGCAATGGAACTTATACGTTACCACGAACTTCTTTGATAGTGGGGGTTCAACTCATTTCAATCAAGATTTCTTGACTGACAAAATTAAATCTCTTGAGGTTGGAAGGAAAGACGTACATCTCCTACCCGCACTGAATTATCTTGTGCTGCACCCCCCTGAAAAGAAGGGTCTTGGTGTGGGGACCGGGGGAGGCCAGTTCAGACGGTGGTGGTCTAGACGATTGAAATCCTTCACCACAAAGGAAATGTCTTTCACCCACGTTGATCGCGAAGCAAAGACCACAATTTTTAGAGACCGTGCTGTCATGTTATACGATGTCACAATCAGACAAAGGAATAACTGGTCTCCTCTCATCATCATCCTCATCATATTCTTCAGTTTTCTGACCATCATAGTTGATGTTATCAAAGTCTCTGTTAATATTTCCTTTAAATGTAACCGCCCTCTTGCTTTGCTTGCTGGTTACCATCATTGCTTTGTCGTTTGTAGTCGTTGTCAACGGTGTATACAATTCTGAAATCAAATTTGAAAACGTATTAGATAAGTGTCATGGAAAAATTTGAAGAACTTTCCTGTTTCCTTTTCGTTTTACTAAGATCAAATGAAAGCTAATGCGCAATACTTTCCTGTGTCAATGCTTTTTTTAGCCCCTGGGTGAAAACCAAAAGAAACTTTGTGACCATTCAAATGAAAGCTGCTGAACAATATAATGCATTTCCCGTGCAACTCAGTTTATTGGTAGCAGTACAAGGAGGGTTCTATGTTGTGAGTCTGTAGATGGAACTCCTAAGGGAAAAGAAATGGTTCTGTGAGCAAGCGGCAATTTTTTCTCCAAGGATTTCCAAATTTTTCCAAAAGTTATTAATTCGTTGCAAGAAAAATAAGCCTCATTTGTATTGAGGGTCTTTTAATTGACTTACTGAAGTCATGGTGAACGCTTTTTCCTTGCAATGACAACCAAGACTACACATACAGTGACAATCACCACGAAAACACCGGCCAGAATCCCAAAGATAAGTCCAAAATTTGGTTTACTCTCATCCGAGCCAGTCTGTTTGTCAACAATGTTCACAGACGGGTTTGATGTATAATTCACAATAACAGGTGACAGACGTGTTGTTGCTTCTGTAACTGGAGGCTTTTCAGTTGAAGTCGGAGGCGAGGCTTTTAGGAAGAGGAGAAAATAGTTACTGAAAAATTTAATCGGCTATAGCATAGTATAAAGAGGAGAAAACAGTTATTAACAAATCTGATTGGCCATAGTATAGTATAAAGAGGAGAAAACAGTTATTAACAAATCTGATTGGCTATTCGCCCCATTTAAGAGAATCCAAGACAGTCTTGGATTCTGGATTCCACACTGTAAGTTCCGGATCCCAGGTACTGGATTCTAGAATCCTTGTCAGTGGAACTTGGAATCCGGATTCCGACTCCACAACAAAAAGTTCCCAGGTTCCGGATTCCAATATTCCACATCTCCTTAGATATGGCGAGGCTATAGTTTGCTATGACCACAACGCGACTAAGAGGGGTAGAGAAAAACAATAAACTAACACTATGAGTACGTAAGTGACTTACTTTCTTCACATGTTTTCCCGGGAAAACATGTAAAGAAAGTAAGTCACTCATTAAATGTAAATGTAAATGTTTGTTTGTTTGTTTGTTCGTAAATGTTTGTTGTCAACTTATGAAAAAAGACACTTCAATATACATTTTTTGCCAGGGGCACCCAACGTCAATTCTTGGAAAATATCTGTTCGGAAGACGATTTGAGATCTAGCATTTTCGGAACATTTGTTGTAAAATTTCTTGCTTGCCTGCCTCTCCTAAGATTTTCGAAAATCTAAAAAATGGTATAATTGCCCATTTTTAACCGATTTTTACCCTAAAAAGGGCACCTAGAATTTTCTGAAGCCTTCTTTCTGGCTGAAATTTTCGAAAAGATAAGTTTTGACCCCTATAATTTTCGGATCACTAGACTTTCAGCTCGGATATCCGAACAGATTTTTGGGGATAAAAATATGCCTATAGAGGATATTACATGGCCGCGCGGAGATCCGAAATTTCTCTTCGAGTGTTTTCAACACGAGAAGAGAAATTTCGTATCTCCAAGCGACCATGTAATGTTTTATTTGTACAGGTAATAGCATGATTTGTAGAGATATTCGGCATAATTACTACGAGTGATATTTCGAAATTGTTATACGTAATTTCACTCGCCTAACGGCTCGTGAAATTTGAGACACCAATGAAATACCAAATCATTTTACTTAAATAGTTTTTTGGTGTGAAAGGTGCGATTTATTATGTAGCCATAGCAACGATGATATTTTCACATGTGAAGATAACATGTTATTTTCACATGTGAAGATATCAAGATTTCGCGCGAAAGTTCACTTGGTATTTCATTGGTATTTATATGATAAATATCTACCGTTTAAATACTAAAAAACGTTCAACAATGCTATGTTTAAGTGGTTTTGAACTATACTCTCGTTGAGTGCCAGCTTACAGAGATGTATTGAAATAGTGTACTTTTAGGGTTCTATTTTTGGGAAAAAGAAATCCAGGAACCATTGATTGTTTTGTCCCTTACATTGTAAATAATGCATTTAAAGGCTAAGAGAAAATTTACCCTTTTGGTTGCTTCTAACTCTGATTTTGTCTCTGCTAATGTAATACTAAACCAGGAGCCCATCAAATCAACATCCTTGATATTAGCCTGTGCCACTGATGGAACTAAACTCTGGGTCAAGTCTGTCTGCAAAACAGCGGCAAAATCCTAGTTCTGGGCCCCTCGTGTGTGTATCAGGATTTACTAACCAGGTTTAGAATACATCTGCAACACCAGCTACCTTGATTTTTAATGTTCAAAATATTAGGTAGTATTACTATTTTAGTATTCTGTGTTGAGATTGTTAAAAATTTGGAAGACTACTGTAGATGTCTTCAAGACTGAATTAACTTATGCTATGACATTGTGTCCCTAGAGAGGTGGTGTTATCAGTAGATTTCAATTTTGTTTATGTTGTAGTTAATTTTTACTTTTTCATTGTTTCTAGGTATGGTTATGTATGCTAATGAATTTAAAACAAAGGAAAACCAAAAATTAACTGAAACAAAAAAAGAACTGCAACATATACACTAGCACGTAATTCACCTAAATGTCACCTTATATCTCATTAAGTCGCCTTAAATAGCACAACATTTTGACCAAATTTTCCTAAAGTCTATGCATTACCAACAACGCTACTTCTTGGGGTAGAAAATTTCAAGTGTGATGTCCTCATTTCAGACCGTCAATACGAAGCTCACCAAACTAAAGTCATTTTACCTAGGAGTGCTGGTAACATTACCAGTTTAACCTGATACAAGAGCCATAATGGCTATTGCCTGATATTATTCAAAGAAGTGGATCTTATTTAGAGATGTTAATTTAATTGAGGAGGGGAAGAATGGCGTTACCTGGAGAGAAAAATATCGAAACAGAAAGAAAAGAACCAATTACAAACTCAACAAGCAAACTATAATCAAAAGACGTGAATTTTAAATAAACCATGCATGAGTTTCTAAAGGCCCCCAATTTAGAAATTTTACTAGCAACTACCTTAACGTCCCTACTCACGATTTATTGCATCGGGTGCGAGGGGAGGCCTTTTTTGCAGTTTAAGCAAATCACAATTTGGTATCCATAGTCTCCTGTCCAAAGTTCTGCTGTGTGTCTTTAGGATCGGTTGATAATATTCGTGACTCTACCACCGTATTGAACTCAATAGTAACCGTATCTCTTCCCTCTTTGCCTTCCCTGTCCATCCCATCTACACCCGACATCTTGAACACACTGTAATTAACGACTGTCTAAATTCAGGGATTTTTAACTCGTAGATTATTGGGGTTGACAAAGGAGTTGGTACAGAGACCATATGTGTCACCGTCAAATTTTGTAATGGCGTGGGGAAGCCACGAGAACACAGCGGCAGTAGACACAAAAAGCAAGGTCTTTGTCAGGCGTCGGGTTTATACGGGAACACCTGTTTACATGGCACCTGAAGTGTTCCATTGACAAATCTACTGCACAAAGGCAGACATCAGTACAGCCTGGGGCTGATAATGTGGCAGATGTGGTACGGACAGCGCACCTATTTTGCTGACGCTCCAATAACAACACTGCAAGAATTCTTTGACTGGGTGGGTAAAGGTAACCGCCTAGTTCACAGGCAGGGCCGCAAGAAGCCTCCATCCTTCTGGTGCAAACTGATGACAGAATGTTGGGACAGTAATCCAGAGAAACGCCCCACAGCCAGAGAATGTAACCAAAGAATAGTCAGGGTCTGCAAGATCTGAAACTAATGCCTGAGCTGTTATAGGATAATGTGATAAACTAGCATTTGTCAGAGCTTTGTGAAAAAATTCCAGAAGCGTCAAAAGAAGGATTCAAAAATTCGTAAGAGGCCAGGTTTCTCTATTGTCAATCTCAGAAGAGGCAGGCACTCATAAACCCATAGAAATTCGATAAAAATGATGCTAAGAACCGACGACCGAACGACGCTAAGAACACTAAGAACAAGGTAACGCGTAAACCTATTTCAATTAAGGTTGCTACCGTAAACTATGTTTCATAGCCTGCAGTGCACTGTGGTAAACCGTTTTGTAGCGGGAAGTTTAGTCTTGTTCACGGTCATTGAAATAATGGAGACCATTTGTGAAAAGGCGTTCAAGAGAGCTTTCAAGTCAAATGGCTGCTAAAACAACTTCATTTGTTGTTCGTAAAATGGCGCAAGTTCCATTTATGTAAACATTAGATGTCATTGATTCATAGGCTTCGCAATTTACTGTTGACTTTTCATTAGATCTATATACTAAAGAATGTGCTGTTTGTTTCAAACTTCTTTTGCACCGAATTATATTTTTTTGCCTCTGGTGGTGTTGTTATACTTTCATTTTATAAATGAAAGAATTGTGCAAGCTTGAAATTGAGTCCATTTGTGCCTACCTTGAGCTACCTTTCAACCTGCTTTCAACCAAAAAAAGCAGATTCCTGTATGGCATGTATGCTGTTCAAACCATAACTTAAGATACATCCCTAACAATAGCCTCTTACATATGATTGGCAACTATTACTTTCGAATGGGGATGTGTAAAGTTGTCTTTGCTGCTATTGATGTACTGTCGATAAAATGCACATTGTATTTTTTGTGACTGAGAAAAACATGAGAAGAAGCAGTGGCAAGTTCTCCGTAAAACCCCATACATTTATTATGCAGACATGTCTTGACTCTATGCATATTAAACTATATGTGAGAAAAAGTATGAAATTGTTGAATGTATAATAAATGTATGGGGTAATACAGAATCTTACCGAGACAGTTCACAGAAGAGTGAAAAAAAATTAATTACTTGTTTACATAAATACTGTTTTGAGTTTTTGAAGTTTTGACAATATATTCTAACTTCTACAGTTTACCATAAACTGCTGCTTATAAGTGCTGGGCGTATTCATCTTTGAAAAGGGTTTTAGTAGGGGTTATAAACGGAAGGGCTTATAACCGGAATAGAAAAAGCACTTTGAAATAAGCTATAGCTGTGGCGGATAAAAATACATTTCGTACTCACTGGTTTTTGATTAAGCTTAAAAATGTCACAATAAATCAAATTCAATTCATTACATCTGGAACAGATACTAGAGGGGGACTTATATCTGGGGAGCTTAATAATCCGATGTGTATTTTGTTTACAGTCTTATAAAGGTGGTTTGCGGCATGTTATTGAACATCTCACCACCATTCCTCTAATCTTATTAAATAGCAAACTCAATGATAACCTCAATTCCTCTTATACTGTATACACAGGGCTTCTGATATTTCGCGCGGTCGCGGACCCGCGAAATTCAGGTATTTCCGCGAAATCCCGCGAAATTCCCCAAAAAACGCGAAATCCGCCAGAAATATTTCCAAATACATGTCGGCAAAACATATTTAATCCTTATCTTGGCTGTTAGACCGGTTTTATTCACACCAAACGTCCAAATTTAGCTTGAAACTTCGTCGCTGCAACGAGTAAACAACGTCCCAAAACTACCAGGCGTTTTTAGATGAACGTTGCGAAAAACTGGGCACTAACCATAATGTTAATAGCTATAGCATTCGCTCATTTCTCGAGCGAACTGTTGTTGAAAGAGCAAATGATTATTCCTGTTAAAAGAAACGTTCACCAACGCTGGTCATATCGACGCAAAATTGATCGATTTTAGCGAAATTTGCCAAAAAAATCCAGCGAAATCGGCTGTTTTTTACTGATTGTTTCTTAGCGAAGTTTCCCCCCGAAATTTCCCGTGAAATCGGCCGATTTTTCTAAGAATTTGCCCCCGAAAATCCTTCGAAAATTGACTTTTTTCCGCTAAAACCCCGCGAAATCGGCTGATTGTTCCGCGAAGTTTGACTTTTTTCCCGCGGAAATCCCGCGAAATGGACCGATTTTTCCACGAATTTTGACTTTTTCCCCGCGAAAATCCCGCGAAATCGGCCGATTTTTCCGCGAATTTGCCCCTGAAAATCCCGCGAAATCTTGCTTTTTTTTCCGCGAAATATCAGAAGCCCTGTATACATGATCAAAATTTTATACAAACCTAAGAGAAAATAGCCTGCGAGAGCGTCCGTTTTTTTCGGCTCTAGTTTCACCCACTGAGAAAAACTGGATAAAACCAGTGCCGAAAAAACAGGATACTCTTGCAGGCTATTTTCTATAGGCTACAGACAAAACAGTGTAGTCTCATAATATGGTTTCTGTAAAATTTGTCATTCATATTTAGTTTTTAGTACAAAACCTGTGAATATCAAGAGAAAATTTATGGCAACTCTATAATAAAGAGCCAGAAATAAAAATAATTTTTTTTCAACAGTCACTTTGCTCAAGATTAAATTAAAAGCTTTGAACCAATGAAAAAATGATTGCTAGCTTAATGAATATTCATTCGTTTATAAGGAAATGAGCCAACTAACCTCAAAATATCTCTCCTCTAAAAAGCCTGGTTGGTTAGTCATGTTTCAAAATGTTGTAGTGTTCTCAACCCAGGACAGGCAGAAAAGAATTAGACTGAAACATGAAAAAGTTGGAGCTATTTACCATGGTATGTTCTGCCTGGGAGAACTCACTTGTCTAAGTGTCTTTTGTTTAGGGCTATTTTGTGCACTTAATAGCTCTTGTATATAGTTGTAAAAATGCAAGTGACCCCGTCATCACAATTATTGTGCTGTATTTGCATTGGCTTGCCATGACACTTTTGAAAAGGAAAACTATCACCGGCAGGACATAACACTCTTAATGGAGAGAACCTGGATGGATATTGATATAAAAATGCCATTAAGATGGTACTTTCTGTGATGCAAAATGAGATAACAAGAAGATCCATCCATACATTCTAAAATCTATAATCTGAGTCTGGTGTGCATCATCACTTTGACACCTAGTAACCACTAATAAAGGGCACCACTGATTGCATTCACTTGCAGGTTTCTCTAAAAATATAAATGAGATAAACACCTCAATCACAAAATACATAAAAATTTATTTAGGAATAAAACAGTTTAAAAGAATTCTAAAAAAGCCATGAAAGCCATTATTTTTTCACCTTTTCAAAAGGTTCCAAAGAATTGACATCAGGGACGGATCCAGGATTTTTTTTAGGAGGGGGTGCACTCGTCTCTTGCTCTACTTCAACACCAATAAACCACATAGTTTTTTTTCTTTTTTGCAGAATACCAGTTGTTTTAGAAAACCGCAGGTCATCTCAGGGGAGGGTGTGCACCCTCCCCCTAGATCCGCCCCTGGACATCTTATCAAAGAGACCCATGGCAAGATTTCAGGATTTGACGATCTTCTAGAATAGAATAGATTTATTTCTTTGTAATTTTCATCACTTTATTATTTCTTTGATATTGGTTACCATGCCTTATGATAAAGCAAAGGAAATTGAAATGATTGAAAATCTGGCGGTAACGTACGGGAATGTGAGGTGTTTTCATAATTTATATGCTTATTTAAGTCTATCTTCCCATCACTCCATACTAGTTTAAGCACAGGCAGACCACCCTCTGTTAGTGGGGGCCGTTGTTGATTGAAATCTGAGCAACGATCTTTTGTTATGAACAAATTATACGGTGGATATAATTTGTTCCAAAATGCAGAATTTAAAGCAAATTTTTCGATAAAAGTTTGAAGAAAATGTTAGCTGAGTCATGTGTCATGTTTTTTTCGCCGTCCCGTGCTGTTTTAAGCGCTATTTTGCGAGATGAATATTTGACCTCGGCGGTTAGAACTAAAGAAGGAGACAAGGCAGGCAGCAATCAGTCGCCGGCGCGTGACCCAGTCCAATTTAAGCTGGAACTGACGCCAAACTATTTAATTTCGTACCTCGAAAATACTGGCTCCCGATCCACTAGATATGTATCCATGCCCCATCCGAATGAGAGCTCAATCCTTCCAAAATTTCTCGAGAAAAGCGATCCTGAAAGTGCGAGACCAGCTTTCTCAACATGACCGGTGCAAAAATCTCAACCAAAGGCATTTGAGGTATGCGCGTCGATTCAAATCCACCGATCAGCGTATCGCGACCGTTGACAGTTCAAACAAACATCCCTGTGCGGGGCAGGGTTGTGGTTTCCTCCCCTCCCTCCTCGCGCGCCGCGGCCCGCGAGTTTCTCTCGCGCCTAAAACTACCCAAACGCCTGCCACGCAGGCTAGGTCCTGACGAACACTGCCTGAGAAGTCCCATTGAATTCTGCAAAGCTGATCGTACTACGTGAAAATATACTTTGCAAGACATCAACACGACACCAAAAGAACCCAAAACAGAGCGGGGGTTGTAGCCGTAGACAACTGTTTCGCCATTTTTATGGCTCGTCAGTAAGGCGCAACGAACAGAGAAGCTCTGCTGTAAAATATCCACTCACTCTCATTTAGAACCCAAACAATGAACTCAAACACTCACAGAATCACGCCATGTCACGTGTCTCCGAGAGGGCAAGAGTCCAAACGTCATGTTGATGTCTCGCAAAGAAAATGTAGGATGGACAAAACCAACCTTGGAAACATGGGCAAAACCATGCAAAAATGAACAGCATATAGGATCTATAAAAGACCTACGGCCCCCAAAATAAGTAATACAAAGGACCGCAAACGAGTATGCCGCAAAACGTAGGATCTATAGAAGACTAATCTTGCACCCAGATCTCCCACGGCCAACTCACTTTTCAGTGTAAAACAGAGTGAGATCTAGCATTTTGATTGGCTTAGCCGTTATGGTATATGAGCTATTATACCATACTCTCCATATATGGTCGGTGTACGCGCCAGTTTGAAATTGGAAGCTAGCTGAGGTTTTTTTTCGCGAAGGATAGAACGGCGCCCGAAGCAAATTGTTTTAATTCATTTCTGAGCCGCAAGCCTTAGCGACCGAAATATGGGGGAAAATTTGTCCCCCATCTGATCAGGAAGCCATTGTTTAAATTCAGCCAAGCATAGACCGTTGACAGCTTGAAACCATACTTGAGGTGAAATGCGAATCTCCTTTCGTGACCTCCTACTGAAGCTTTATTCGACATATCTTTCAACGGATCATTTTAGCAGACACTACAGAAATAATAAAGCTGAGCTGATGAGACGAACACAACTAAAGAAAAGAACCTGGTGAAATAAAAATCACTCCGAAACAGCGCACCACTCGGAAAACTTGTGGCGGTGTAGAGGAGTTTTGCACAAATTATCAAACCGGGGATACCTCAGAATCAATATGCATTTATTTACCACAAATGAACGAAGTGCAGCGATTTAAATAAATTTGATTGAATTTAATTAAACTATAAATTTAAATAATTTTTATTGTAGCTTTTTCTGGCGAGTAGAATTTAAAGCGGGACTATTCCTTTTTTTTGAGAAAAGGCCGGTGAAGTTTTCTATTTCTTCCTGTTCGCGGCGTAAAAAGGCTCTTATATTTTTCTTATGATACAAACTTGTAAGGTCACCTATACGATGTTCATTAATTATGACTGAAACCATTTATTTCGTTCAAAACGGACTTGCGAGCCATAACCAATAAAAACCAAGTTCCCTTTCACTAAGCGAAGGCGACACACCCGATCGCTTGCTTTTTCAGGCGACTCACCCAAAAGAGCACGTGCAGACGGAACTTTGGTCATTGTTTTGAATCCGAAGAATAAGTTCAATTGCGAATTTTACAGCGTCTAGTTGAAACGCAATTTTAGCAATCCCCAAACAAAATAAAAACATATTTGGCAAGACGTTTCAAAAACTATTTTTCAAGCTTTCTAGGCCGCCTCGTTCTTTACAGAAAGATTTATTAAATATACACGTTTTACAAAGTCTTCTTGCACTAAGCGAAGGCGACTCACCCGATCGCTCGCTTTTAATCAGGCGACACACCCAACATAAAAGGCACGTACAGAATCCCCTGAACCATGTACATTTTATGAATCTGTTTTAGTTTCGGTGAATTAAAGCTCTCTGGCTGTTAATGAAAAATAATAGAGACCGTACGCGTTCTTGCAATGGTGTTTTTTTGAAAAACAAATAGGGGGGAACCGCGATGGACGCAACCAATCAACTAAAATTCATTTCGATTCCGCGGTAAAAATTATAGAAAAGAAAAAGAAAGCTGCTAAGATTCAGAGACTTACAAATAACGAGCAACACTCAACCCCCTCTCTGTGAAGTACATTAGGACGGTAGGGGTATGGGTAACACGAGCATGTGTTATTTCTAACGCGTTTTAGTCACTCATTTCGTTGTTGATCAAAATCAAGAGCTTTTGTGAGGTTTATACTTCGAATATCCCTTATTTATGGTTTTGTAGCACAATTTGCCACCAGTGGGAGTAAGTTGGCCTATCCGATATAGTACTAGGAAAACGATTGTTTTCATAGCCAGTGAACGCAGGCAACAATGCAATACTACGCATAATTACAGACTACAAGATAATTTTCCCATTAATTAAAACAAATTAAAGATCTGAGCGTGTAACGACAACTATAAATCGCACTGGATCATGATGTAGCATTTAAACTTCGGCAAGAAGCAAAACAGCGGTAAAAAGATAAAATATGTAGCAATTTGGCCGTTAACTGTGTACGTGTATTATTATTTTCCAGAAAATGTAGCACGAAATTAATAATAAAAAAGCTTTTCGACTTCTTTATAAGGGTACTTCTTGCAGTAACACAAAATTGCCTCCAGTGGAAGTTGTGCTGGGCCTGTTTCTTCCTAAACACTGTACGATCACTCCCGAGCGCGCCACATTAAATTTGGCGGGCATTTAGGAGGTTTTGGCGCGGATATGTTCGAGGCAGAAATAAATAAATTAAAGGAGAAAAATCGAACATTGTCCTTACCTTCAAGGCGTCTTACGATTAAGCAAGTCATAAAAAAAAACAGAATTAATGTGTCGTAAGGTAAACCTACTGATTTAAGGCTGAAATGGCCTCGCTTCTGAACCAATGTGACGAAGGAAGGCTGGCCATCTCAGTTTGAACTCTGCTAACCTGTTCGATCTGTTAAAATTTTCTTTCAAATACCAACAAGCTTCTACGGGATATGAGTTTGAATCAACACAGAAATTCTCGACCAGGATACCGTAAAAAAGAATTCACGTATACTCCATACAATGATGGCTTGATCGGGATGATCCGATCCGGAGAATAGTTGAATAGACCGCGCTCGACTATATTTACCCCGGCTAATACTGTTTTAACCATATTACCAGACAGTTGCGAAATTTAGGATTGTTTCATCGCCTCTGTGAAAATCACTATCGATGACAGCCAGTCTGACCCCTGCTAACCTGCACGAGATCGGAGGTAAAATTATAACAGGAAATTGAGCATAGCAACCGTCACTCAACGTAATTAGTAAAGGGACTTTATGCGGCTCCTCATGGAATACTAGAAATGTAATTTCATCGAAAGAAAAAAGACAAAAACAAACAAAATAGCCACAAGAGCTTGTTTGAAAGTTTGTCGAAAAACACATGAAAACACATGGAACTAAAGTACCTTGACCAGCTACGAAAGAAGGCAAGTGTTGTTTCTTCATGATCGAGAAGCCATTCGCCGATGGAGTCACTCGCCGATAGATAACTGCGGCTTGTTTATCCGACATCAAGAATATAGATCACAAGTAACCAAGCTACAAATACAGGCTATACAGCCATTCACTAGAGCAATCGAGGCGGCAGTATAGCTTCTTTTCTCGTTCAGCAAAACCAGCTTGTGGCTTCAAACAACTTCATAACAAGCGACCGAGGTAATAGTTTTTCTCCGTTGTTCTTACTTTTATAACTGCACCGAAAATCCAAATTCACAGTAATTTTGACGGCTGTCACTTAAAAATTCTTTTCCTTCACATTATCTGCCTGGTTTTTTTAGCTGTTCTGCTGTGTAAAATCCTAGAATCCCGATGAGTTTTTATAAAACTAATGTTCATCGCTACAATGTTTTGATTTTTCATTCATGCAGTAAAGGCGAGTCCGTTCGCGCGTTGACAGTTTTGATAGACGTGTGACATGTGAATAGCGGAAGTCCCTTGCCTTTTCCGGTTTGTTCTAGTCGGGGAGATTCAACGAGATTTTGTGGGCGTTTTTAATAAAACAATTATTCCACTCGCGCTTGTTGGATATGAGATGATTATAGCCAACTCGGCGCTACGCGCCTCGTTGGCTATCTATCATCTCATATCCAACGCGCCCTCGTGGAATAATTAGGGACTTTAAGATCCGAGACGCGACGGCTGTAAGACGCGACAGGAAGTAGATTTTCAAAGAGGAGACATGTTGCGCATGCTCAAGCCGTTGTCCTGGTGTCACCACGTCGCGTCGAGAACGTGGGTTTTGCGAGTTTGACGTTCTGCACAAAACGTGAGTATATTTGTTCCTGTGCTTGAATTAAATGATGGTATATTCCTCTAAACATGTAACATCAGCCTTCTAGGATCATTGGACGTAATTTCTGGCGACATTTTAGATAGCAGAGATGGAAGGATTTTGATCATTTTTAAATTTCTTTCAGGTCTACGAAGCTTATAAAATGGCAGCGCCTTCGACTTCGACTTCGAGCGAGGCTTGCAAGTAAGTCACGAGCTAAAACTGGAAATAGTGAATGCTGGAGTCTTCTGCATACTCTTCTCGTCTCTTGTACCGTTGCAATTCTCGATTTATTGCGTTCATCTGCGGCTAAAAGCCAATTTTAAGCCTGTATTATTTAATTTAATTTTATTAAACTGCGTGTGTTTTTATGCTTCTCTTTAGTTCAGTAATGTTTTGGACTCATGATCATGAAGCCATTCTATGCAGAGAAGTCGTCAATGTAAATCCCTACAGAACTAAGAAAGGGTCAACACAAAGAAGTAGAATGTGGGAAAAAATAGCAGACAACTTGAACAAATTCACTGTGCCGAAATTCAGGGTTGATAAGCGATCAGTCCGAGACCACGTGGGAATCCTTGTTTACAAGCATAAGAAGAAACTACTAGCGGAGGAAAAAGCAACTGGGATAACTCCCGATGAGCCAACGGAACTAGAAAACCTCTTGGATATGATCATCGCGTTGGAGGAAAGTGGCGAAGCGGAATTACAGGAAACACAGGGAACAGCTAGCAAAAAACGTCAATACGATCGGGCTAAAGTGAAAGATGTTAGACTAAAAGCGATGGAGAAGCTGTCAGAGACGAAGAAAAGAGGTTCATCACAGGATGAAAGCGATGACAAACCGAAGCGTCAACCAAGAAGTGGAGGTGATGCTATCGAACAAAGCACAAACAAAGCATTTCTTGGACTTTCTTAAATGATGCCATGGCTATTTCTGCGAAAGAGTCGCCGAAGAATCAGACTGATAAAGAGCGGTTTGCAGCCGCGTCGTCTTGCATCGCGACAGAGATCTTAACTTTACTTTTCGCGCGCAAACGACGGCGTTCTACAGGTCCAGTCCTTTATCAGCCACCGCGTTCTAGAAGTCGTCGCGTCCCAGATCTTAAAGTCCCTATTGTTAAATACGCACTCAGTGATCTTGGTAATTCAAGCAAACTGATTGGTTAGCTATCTCGGACTATGACGTTATATTCACCGCGCTAGGCGGTGAATATAAAGCCGAACAAAATCGCTGTCGTGAACTGGGTGTTTTGCCAAAGTTTCATAGTGAAGCCTTTTTGAAAATACACGAATATCCAAGTGCTGATGACTTTGAAGGCAAGAAAGGACTTCATGATGTTTAAACAGCGTGATTTATTGTGAAGTGGTTTACTGTAGCTGACTTTTTGTACGCTCGAAGCTATGTTTACCACTACAGAGGAAAACGAGGTCGCTTTGTCACTGTTTTGTGATTTCGGGATTTTCTCGCAAGACCAATTTTGCCTATAAATAGAGGTTAATTTATGGAGAAAAGAGGAACGCAAATATTTTCGAAAAATGTACGTGCCAGCAAGTTAACAAGGCAAAGAACATTGGAGATAAACAAACCTCACCTTGATCGTAGCCGCTGTTGACAGCATTTGCAAGAAGCGACAAAGAAAACTTTCTCATTCACGGTGAGTTGACAGAAACAAATAAAGCTCTACTTTTCTTCTCAGAATTGGGTAGTAATTTAAATTTTCGGCGTTTTCCTTTAAACGATTGATGCTTAAGCTTACAAAACTCGATACAAAAAGATTAAAACTATCATTTGCCATGTTTAAAGATACTGTAAAGATCTAACTTTTGCGCATCCAATCCAGGCTCAGTTAATATTGTCGAATAATCCCCTCGACTTCGTCTCGGGGATTATTCAACAATATTAACTTCGCCTTCTGCGAATAATTGTTAATTAAGGGCGGGGAGGAGGTAAACAAGGTGCATTATGGTCTATGTGAAAATGGCGAATGAAAGGCGTGACAAACATTCGTTCTTTAAAATCGGACCTCAAAAGAAACCTACTGCTTTTATCTTTAACAGCTAAGAAAAAAGCGGATTACTGAAACAGCAGGCCGTATGAGTTGCTTGATACGAACTCTTCCATGAAGCCATCCCATTCTTTTTTCGTTGAGCTTCGAATGCGTTTCCTGATATTAGGTCGGTCGGTCGGTCGGACTGGAAAAAAAAAAACTAAAAAAAAAAAAAAAATCACAAGAAGTCTCGGAATAGGAGGCCCTGGTACCCCAGGATGACGTTGTCACATATTTGGATTAACAAAATGCACAATATACTGTAAAAAATGTTTTTGTTCCTGTTTTTCTCCATGCCGCATGTTACCAGGAGCCGATTACTTGATGTTACTATGCTCATTTTTCAGATTAAAATAATTATTTCAAGTGAAAATTGGTTTAACTAAGTCTTTACTTTTTTTTTTTTTTTGGAAAATGCCAAACATTTGGGTCGGCCGGATGACGCTAAACGGAGATAAAAAAGAGGATGGCCTTATACTATTCACATTTAGTTTTACCCAAACCCCCAGTGCATAAATTAAACGTTTTTAACCCCACCCACCATCAGACAGTAATAATTAAATTTCGCTAGGAATTTGCAACTTCCCATGACGTTTCCGCGCATCACATTGCGATGAACTTTACACTTTAGCGAGACATACTGAACGAGCAGTGTAGCGTGCTGACAAAGTTCTTTTAATCAATATATAACTTTTCGTGTACCCAACGCCGGCCCGAAGGTTATGCAAAATGGCCACTGGTAAAGCGAAAAACATCGATGAAATGAAAATGAAGGATCTGACTAAAATAATGGAGGTTCTTGGTGTATCAGACGATGAGGTGGAGAACCTAAGCGACGCGAGGTCTCGAATAAGATCCGCCTTAAACGCGGCCGAAAAGACATCGGACTGGTCACCAGGAAAGGTACGGTATTTTAGTGTAAGTGAAAGTTTCAGAACCGTAACAAGTTTGGCCGTGGTTCATCAGTGTCTTTCAAGAGGAGCGACATTTCGTGATCACTATGAAGCTATGCGACGTCAAACTGTTTCGGGTTACTGCTAGACATAAGGACTAGACTGGCTGTAAATTACAGTTTTTATTTGATTTATTTCATGTAATGATCAAAGATGCACCCGGCACCTTTTCCCTTCTGTGATCATGAGCAGAGAAGCTCTGCATTTTTGTACCGTCTGATGAGGCACGATTCACGAAACATTTGTGGTACAAATTGTACTGATGTACACTCATCGAGAGTCTTCCTGCTTTGTTTAAAAAAACAATCCAATTCTTGTCTAGGATGCACTTTTTCATATGGAAAAGAATCCTCTCAATATTTTTCTTGTAAGAAATGTGCCCCCTTCCGGAAGCTCATTCACATTATCTATTAAATGTGAAAACGAAAGTCTTCCGCTCTACAAGCCATCTCACCGATCACGTGACAAAACATTAATGGAGGAGTGGAACAAGATCGCGAACATGGCCAATTCTTCAAGTTAATGTGCCCTTCTTCGTCTGATTTTTTCCCGCATAAAAAAACTTTTAAGGTGCAAAGCAAAGGAAAAGAAGGCGAACTCTTCAACACCCAGCCATTTCATGAAACAGTTTTCTTACAAAGCGGGCAATGCAGAGCGATTTGAATTCGGCTATCTTCTGCGCGTCACCCAGTTCTCGTAAACTGAGCTAGAGCGGTGATCATATTGAGCTGAAATCTGACAACACTGTTGAAAATGAAGTGATTCGACTAATCGTAGTGTGAACCTGTAAGAACCTCAAACTCCATTTAAGTTGTGTAACCTGAAATTTTGACAGCACTTTGTGACAGTTTTCTCGGAATATATAGATCACCTAATTCACGCACTGGTCTGGTGCCAACTTTCCTTTTGGAAACTTTAATGTTGCTTTTGTAGCACTATAAAAAGTAATACTCCGATAATGTAAAATACTACTATACTTTCTCCAGGCTTTTTCAATTTTATCCAAGGCCAAAGAAGAAGATGACAGAAAAAGACAGGCCTTATTAAGCTTTTACGCCAAAGCCCAAGACCTTCTGAGTAAAATGGACGAACCGATGCTAACTTTACTTCAGAGGCACACAAAAAATGTGAAACAGAATATGAAGTGGCATGAAAAGCAGCTGAAGCAGACGCAGTACTTTCTTCTTGTGTCTGGTAAATGATGCAAAAAGTCAGTGTTCTTTTTTTTCATCCATAATTTTCATATCTAGTGACGATTTTTCCTGAGTTGTACCCAGCCGAAAGTTAATGTAGATGATCATAAATAATACTGTCTAACCTCCACTAACGGCCACCTCTCCACAACGGCCATTTTGTGGGCGGACAGTCCATACATTCACTTTTGTTTCAACCTCTCTACAACGGCCACTTGCTTCTGTCCCCAAGGTGGCCATTGTAGAGAGGTTCAACTGTATATAAATTAAGCCAAGCCACTGAAAGTAGAGCTCCCGCACATGACTAAACGTTAATTTGGAAACAATAAGTTGTACTTTTTTTTCCATCTTGTTTTACATTTCTGCTCAAGTGTCTCCTTCTCACTTTCGCTCGGAGCGGAAGAAGAGTATTCCTGCCATCTTGCGCTGTAGAGGTTGTCTCTCGCTTTTCACCGGTCTTCGAAGCGGCCCCGGGTAATCTTTCAATGTTATGACCTGCCTACCCCTTCCTCTGCCAGGCATCTTCTGATTCTAAAAATCAGTGTGCGACTCTTGGGCTCATTGTTGTAAAAGGAACTGCTGTAAAACTTTGTCACTTTCTTCAAATAGACAACAGTAACATGACTGTTTTGAGTCCATGAGATGTGGCATTTTTATCTGGAAAGGGCTGGATTCAGAAACGAAAGTAACGCGTCCTACGCGTGTCTGTGACATCACTTGTTTACGAAGCAATCAATCAATCAATATCAATCAATAATTTATTTACCCACGTAAACGCCTAAGAGCACAAGTGCTCGTTCAAAATCCGCACGTGCATTAAAACTACAGTTATAATAAAAATCTAGTGTTAAAATAATAATAATAATAATAATAATAATATATATATATATATATATATATATATATATATATATATATATATATATATATATATATATATATATATATATATACAAACAATCTATAATCTATAATCTATGTACCCATGAATATAAAACATTATAAAAATCCCCCCCAAAAAATTAATTAATTAAAAATATAAAAAATTACAGCTGAGTCGACCTTAGTTTAGACTTAAAAATATTAACATTATCAGCCAGCTTGACATCTTTTGGAAGTTTGTTCCATAGTTGAGGGCACTTGTATGTAAAAGAGTTTCGCATAAAATTAAGATTATATTTAGGAACGCAAAGATTAACACCATTTCCTCTTAAATTGTAGGATGTCTCTCTTATGCTAAAAAAGTCTCTAATGTATTTCGGCCCTATATTCCTAATGCATTTAAATAATAGGATCAGAGATTGCTGCTTTTTCCTACACTCTAAAGTGTCCAACTTACATATATTCAAGAGTTCTTGGTACGACAATAATTTCCCGTGCCCTGTCAGTGTCCTTAATATATAATGATTGGCGTCTTCAATTTTATTGGCCTGGACTTACCCCACCCCTAACAGGAGGGGACTACAGTGTTATAGATGTGGTAAAATGAAAGACTTGTATTATGCTAGCATAACGTCCATAGGTACAAAATGCCTAATTCTCCTAAGTGCGCCGGTCTTCGCATATGTCTTTTTTAGCTGACTAGAAGAAGCACTCGTGCGAAGTGAAATTCATGCATCTTCGACCATCTTCGACCATCTGTTAAACTCATATTTGTGAATGCCAACGAAGGAGAAATTCTGCAAATACGTTAGAAATGCAACTCATGGAAAGAAATGTTACGTAAACCAAGGATCAAGGAAAATGATTTTGACCGTCCCGGCAAGGTTTTCCATTGTTTTGATCGTCAGTGAGTTTGCAGAAAGATGATTTTAGACACACATTTTTAGTTTCTCTAACGATTTTTTCAACTTTCTTTCATTTTATTTTTATTATTTCACCGCGCTCTCAATGCAAAAAGAGAACACAATTGTTGGGTAAAGCTATAGCGGTTTCCTTGTTTACATATTTTGCCTCATTAGCATACGCTTCTCATTATTTGATGAAGTTAGGGCCTGTTTACATGGAGGTGGGGGACCCCAGATAGGTGAGAGAGGATGCGGCGGGTCACCCCACCTATCATGTAAACGTGATCAAATTAAAATGAGCGATTATGTGGACAGGCGGGTTACCCACCAAAGCAGGTTTCAACGTTTTCAAATAGGTATGCTTGAGAGCTTTCTTTTTAAAAAAAAATCAGAAGAAAATATTATTTCTGTCGAAAGATATCGGGGGTAAAAGATTTTTTCTCGTTAATTATCTTTATTGATCGTTGACAACATCTGTCATACCCGTGTCATATATCAATTAACTTGCCTGTGAACTAGTAACGTGATACCGAGTGCGTGCTTCGACACAACACGTGCAAATTGTCTTCGGGTTGTTTGTAGCCTTTAGTGTTATTCTCCGTGGATATTTAGCGTGTGCTTCGGTAAAAATGCCGCCAAAAGAAAAAAAAAAAAAGGTCGTGTCCGTTTTCGTCATCGAAACCGAGAGCGAAAAAGAAATCGAAGAGCAAGTTTGACAAAGAATGGGCCGCAAAATTGGCAGAGAGCGATAAAGGCTCATTTTATCAGCAAGAGAAGTGGCTCGAGGAGTTGGATATTCAGAAAAGCGAAAATGCTGCAGTTACTGAGAGTGCAAGCTGCTCCAAAATCCAGCTTGAAGAACCAGATGAAGAAAGCCAATTAAGCTCATCGACCCCATCTGCTGATGGAACGTGGAAAACAATAAGCGGTCGAGCTATCGCATCAACCGAAAAGCTGCTTGAGAAACTGGACGAGTCTGTATCTTGTCGATTTTGCCATGGAAGCCCTGGGGGGTACTCTCAGAAAAATTGGGTAGGGGTGTGCGACCCGCTTCCCAAAACCCTTACCCTATTTATGACCAAAATCTGCGATTTTCCCTACCCTATTTATGACCTAACCAAAAATTTGATACCCTATTTTGTGAAGGGCTTTTGTTGCTTGTATTTTCTAGCCTACAAAGCAGCCGGTGGAGAGGAAGGCAAAGCGCGGATGGAAGGAGGGGGGCATGATAAGGAAGTAGCTTTTTCTAAAAAAGTGCATTCAAGACTACAGTGCAAAAATCGTTACCCTATTTATGACCAAAATGGCGGCAAAATAGGCAAAATCGATACCCAATTTATGACCAAAACGGCTGAAAAACCCTACCCTTTGGGACCGCACATACCTATGTAGCCCATATTAGGGAGTACCCCCCCGGGCATGGAAGAGTCCAAGTCACGGAAAATGTAGCGACTAAGCATGGACTTGGTTCTACCTGGAGAATCCAGTGCGTGAATGAAAGCTGTCCGTCGCACAAGACAAATTCTGTTTTTAATTCTTCCGAGAAGAGCAGAGCGTTTGAAATAAACCGGGCCTCAGTTCTTGGCCTTCGAGCAATCGGTGGTGGACATTCGGCGGCTTAAAAGTTTTTTAGTTTCCTTGGCCTGGCGCCGATCAACAAAAATGCCTGGGCGGATCATACAAAAAAGATCGAAGGAGAGGCAAAACTTTTGCTCGAGAAAGAATTAAACCGTGCTTCTCGTGGTGTAAAAGGGTGGAAGTTTTCCAACGGAGAGGGGGGCGTAAGGGGGGTCCGAAAACCGCAAAACCGCACAGAAATACGCCAAAAAATCGCAAACCGCATCGGATTTTTTCCCGAATACCGAAACCACGCGTACATGTAGGCCACAATATGAAAGCTGACGTCAGCAAGACTTGTGATATATTCTGATGACATTGTGCGTTATAACGCTAACGATATATTGTACTACATAACCTGAGATCAGGCCCAATTTGAGCGGTTCTCATACATTCTCTCTAACGGCTACCGCTGAAATTGGGCCTGATACAAACTATTACAAGTTTGTGCTCGTTACGGCCAGATTTTGGCCGTAACGCTGATTGGCTGTTAGAATAATTCCACAAGATCTGATTGGCTGTTGGAAAAGCCGGAAGTTGAAAGCGCTTATTCCTCGCGTGGTTGTGTTGGTGAATGATCCGTCGTCGGCGGAGAGAAGGATCGATTTTGCTGTCTTTTTTATTGTTTTATGGTCTTATGGTAGGAAAATATGGCTTAACATGTGCCATGGAAATTCAGAAAATTCATATGGTTGTTCATATCTTCTCAGGATTTGCTTTATTTACGGAAAGTGAGTGTATCGCGGAGTTGAATCCCTCTGCAAGATGTTGACCGCTAACAAGGTGCATTTTGATTAACAGATAAAAGCTATTTTTTAAGTCAGCCAGTCTGCATTTTTTCCACGCGTGAAAAATTTGCATACTAGAAAAACAAGCAACGGACGTAATTCTGATTGGCTGATTCGGCAAATGTCAATCAATCAAGAAAGTGGGCGGCAGACATTTCGTTAAAGGTTTGTATCAGGCTCTCTTTTCGTTTCGCCTTGCCCGCCGGAATGTAATTTTCAAAGCGAAACGAAAATAGAGCCTGATCTCAGGTTAGTACTACACTACTAGGTATACCTATCGATAGAGTGCCAACGAGCAAATCATGCGTATTTGCTTAGGAATAAAATTCCTTTTTTTTCCCCATTTGACCGTTTCTTGGTCCCTTCCTGTTGCAAGGATTATTTTCTTGAAAAGTTCTCAGATTCAGTCTGGTGGCTTTACAAACCTGCTATGTAAAAGTGTGAAGTGCCTTGAAAGAATAAAGTCAGCTTTGCAGAGGAAGCGATCGGGAATATTATTAAGTCCAGCTACAAATCTACTGTCGGTTCGGTTTCACATTGTTGATAAATATTTGCACAGTTTAATCATTTAAACCTCCTTTCAAATTTCCCAAGGCTTTTTGTTATCGGATTGAAACATAGAATGATTCGCTGGGCCATCTGAAATGTTTCCAAGGACATGCGATGTACGGCACGTCGGTATTTAATTTTAGTTCATTATTTTTATACTGAACTCGGCCACGTTTCGAAAAAAATGGCGTTGTTTTCTTTTCCTTTGTCGTTCGCTTTGGGCATGTAATTCGTTTTTGTTCCCATTGTTTTTGTTTGCTGGTTAGATTTTTTCCCCAAAAAAGATTTTCCAACAGAAGGGACTGCTTTCTTCGTGTCAAGCTTTCCTCATCTCCTTGTGTAATCTGATCCTTTTTAGTGGTGAGAATATTGCTTGCTGCACATAGAACACTTTTGCTGTTTTACAAACTTCTCTTCGTTAAAACTTAACATTATGGCCCCTAAAATTAATAGAGTATATCAAGTGCTCATTTCTCTTGACTGCGGTGACCGGGTTTGACGAAAAAATTTAGGTAAATAAACACAGGAACAGGGGCACCCAAAGAGAATATAGTTCAAAACCACTTAAACATAGCATTGTTAAACGTATTTTAGTATTTAAACGGTAGATAAAGGCATATTTTTATCCCCTAAAAATTTTTCATCTGTTCGGATTTCCTAGCTGAAAGTCTAGTGATCAGAAAATTATAGGGATCAAAACTCGCCTTTTCGAAAATTTCAGCCAGAAAAAAGGCTCCCGAAAATTCTAGGTAACCTTTTTAGGGTAAAAATCCGTTAAAAATAGGCAATTATACCATTTTTTAGATGTTCGAAAATCCTAGGAGAGGCAGGCAAGCAAGAAATTTTACAACAAATGTATCGAAAATTCTAGATCTCAAATCGTCTTCCGAACAGATATTTTTCCGAAAATTGTCGTTGGATGCCCCTGACAGGAAGTCACGACGGCGGGAAGTGTGTGAAATTTTGTTTGTTATTCAACTTGAGCCCGTGCACCAGGTACTGCCTTTTGATTGGTTCACAACTGACCACTTGGTCTCAGGGGAATCTACATTACATTAGGTCACACTTTTTCAGCTCGATCGAGAATTTTTCCGCCTATTGCCCAGTCTTGCGCGGCTCCATTCTGCTGCCGCCTCGCCATCCGAGCGTCTTCGCTCGGATGGCTCGTTGGCAATTATACTCTATTTACCACTAACCAAATGCCAAGTATACTGGTCATGTACTTGAACGAGTATTGATATCTCCCTTGACTTTGAAAAACTGTGTCACTGATCCTGTACGTCTTACACTGGGTGACTGATTACTTTGGACGTCCCTGTGCTAGTTGTGGAACGCGGAATAAATGTTTCTTCTGGAATTGTGACCTTCTTGTCTCGTAAGGAGTTCACGTTCAGTGGAGAAGACGATTGTTAAAACGTACAGCTCTTCTGAAATTCTCCTCTTCCTTTCCTTCTTCATAGAAGATTGCCACGCAATTAATTATTACGTCCTCTTCGCTTTCAGTTGCGACCTCGACGACCTCAGTTGCCATTGTGGCGCATTGAATCAAAGCAACGAGAACACGAGGTTGTACGGCTGTACGAGCTAACATTCCGCATGGAATTTCACGAAGTCGACACATCATTGGCCAAAACGGTTAATCACATTAAGTATTAACTGGAAAAGGCCGTAATTGCAAACCACAGAGTTAAATTGTAAGCTGATATAATGAACGCTTATGCGTTGTAAAACAAAACACTTGGCTCGCGCTTGCAAAACAACCGGATGCCGACCGTTCTAAAGAGTGTTATCACCGCAGACACTTTTTTTTCACCGAAAACCGCGACTTAAAGGTGGTAATAACCGCAAACCGCTTAGTGTTTTGAAACCGCAATACCGCGAGTTAAAATAAAGATTACCGCAAAACCGCACCAAAAATAACGCAAAACCGCATCACCGCAAACCCTTACGCCCCCCTCAACGGAGAATTAAACTGTTCACTTGCTTGCTGCGAAAGTTTGTTCCTGTTACATGTTACCTGTCAAAGTCCTATTGTTAGAGAAAATTGATCCCTCTCTGATATCAATCAGAATAAACATTCAGGTGTTGTTATAATCTCATTCCAGGTAGGATGCCGCCAAAAATGTATTTTCTATTTTATCTCCGAACGCAAATTTTGCCGATCGACTCGTACGTTTTGAACTCCAAGTCGGCAGTCTTTCAATCAATTTGGCTAAAATTTGGCCAGAGTGATGCCATATATCTCTTCTACAAAACCGTGTCTGCGAATTTTAATACTCCTTTTCATTTTAAAGCTAGAGCTTTTTTTCCACAGGGAGTGTTGACTAATTGCCTTCTCCAACTTCATTTGCTAATAAAAGAAAAACAAACGCACTTGTCAAAAATCTGAGACACAGTTTTTTAGTGGAACGTGTTGAGAAGCGAATGCGGTGTTAATTGTTTTTTTCCGTTTATTTCCGGCGTGAGTGGAACATGATTTATAGAGACGTGTACTTTTACACAAAGCGTTCCAATTTCGAAACACATTTAAGTAAATCGTTTTTGTTAGTTCAAATCCATAATCTGGAATTATTAAGCTTTTAAAAAATTTATGGTTCATAGGGGTTTTTATTAAAACAACTAACGCTACAGCGATCCGCGCGCGGACGGTCCTGAAGGGTGGCTGATACCTTAAACTAGCTGTACTCAATTTGGTGGAGAATAAAGAAATAATCAGAGGCCCACAATCGAAGGGACTGATGAGAAGATTCGCAAAATCTGGCTCGCTGAAACTCGGCACACACTAAGACAAATGTATCATATACCAAACCTCCTACTCTGAGATCAGAATATTCCCTCACCACTTCGCAAGTTGCTCGAAACCAATAACAACCACACAATCTCAAACGATATTTCGTCACTTGGCGGTTCCTTTTTATTCCCCTCAGCGACTTTTCAAACTTTGATCCTACGACACCTTGTCAGATCTTTTACACCGTAAGCAGCAAGAAGTTCGCCCTCCATTTTGAAAATCATTGATGTATGACGTGACGTCACACTGGCAGTGATCAGTAAACCGATGTTTATATTACAGATTGCCCCTCCCTCCTGGTTTTACCGCTCAAAACAAAGTTAAAAGTAATGTTACTCCCCAGTAAGCAACTGTCACGATAACGTATAACTGCAAAAGAAGGAATAATAACATCATCGCGCTCCAATCCTAAAACTCGCGACTCGCAGTATTCTAATTTGCATGAAAGGGCTTGTAGTTGCTAAGGCAAGCAACCTTATCCGAGTGACAGTGCAATTTTTTTTACCAGTACAAGAGTAGGGTAGCTTTACTAGGAGCTTCAATATCCTGTAAGGAACGCTAAAGAGCTGGGCCAAGCGTGTCAAATCTCAGTCTCACTAGTGAAATTCTTTTAGGAGAACCCCTTGTCTGAAGGAATCCAGTAGACGTTTACTTTATTCCCGTAGTTTCATAAATTATACGTTTACTATTACTATCAGTTTGTATTTTCATGTTAATATGTTTTTTAAGTGTGGTGTTGTATGTGTAATTCATCGGAGATACTAGCCTTTGGATACTCTAAAATCCGAAGTTAGATAAAGTTATGTATGTATGTGTGTCCAAACAGCAATTCAGATCCAACATTTTGCTGAAAACTATGGAAACAAACCCCAAAGGTTATTGAGTTGCTTTTAAAAATAAGAGAGGAACATGCTAACACCTTCAGCTAGCGATCGATCAGAGGTCAATATCTGGCAGGCAAAGGTAAGAAACAATGCACAGGAAATCACTCAGAAAGAATGAGAGCGAGAGAGAATGAGCTAGTCTTGCGTACAGTAAAAGCCACATGAGCTGCCAATGAAAGAAAAATCGCAAGAAAACACATGCTCAATCCACACTACGAATCTTCCAAAACAGACTTTACCCGTTAATATACATGTAAGGACGTAACATGATGGACTAAGCGACGTATCAGCAAGGATGGTTGAACGCCTTGTGGTATACCATACGCCCATTCCTCTTTTTTACACTTTACAAAAGCTAAAATACGTTTTGTTGAAAGCGTGACGGAGTCAGGCCAGTCAACTCTTTCATAGTTTTTTTTTTTTTCAATTTTACTATACATTCACCGAATTAGAATAGAACAACACGATAAATCCACTTCGCTTTCAATCAGTGATCAACAAAATTGTGGACCTCTGGGCCCTGTGGGGGGTGCGTTCGTGAAGATTAAAAGGCTCTTGCTTCTAATAGCGGAGTGGAGTGGAGACTTAATATAGAGACGGTAACAATTGACAGTTACAATAAGAACTGATAAACTTGTGGCCCTCTTTTAACATAAAATCAATAAAATTAATTAACAATTAATGAATGAGGCTGAGTATCTTATGAAGAATTATGGAGATCGAGGAGGGTGTTATCATACCCTCCGAGATCTCCAAAATTCTTCATATGATACGAAAGCCGAATTCAATAATTGTTTTATTATTCATTCAAATAATTCCTAGTTTAAAAACATAGCTAAAACATGGTTACCTCCATCGATGTTAAGTTCATCTTCGATAGTGCACGTTTAGGGTTGTTCAGCTCCGCAAATATTCTCCAAATAGCAGATGTCGCCCTTCAAGTTGTCTTCTTGCTGTTCTTGCCATGCACGCTTTTAGCTATTATTTCGCCTAGTTCTTACTCTTGAAACGAGTGAGATGTCCGCCATTTTTGTTTTCACAACCAAAACAACTCAACCTCGTCTCCAGGTCTTCTCGGTTAACGGTGCATTATTTTATAACCTGCAAGGACGCTGCACTTTTGACGTCACCGGTTGATTAATCGCAAAATTCTTCCAAATTTGGTGATCAGTAGCTGGTTATGGTGAATTAGGCGTATGATTTTAGCCAGTCAGAATTGGGGAAATATTTTGAATGAAGTGTCACGCCATTCAAAATAGATCAAAATAAAAATCAAAACCGTTCAATAGATAAAGTCGAGAATCTGGGAAATGAAAGGAGGCACATATACAAAGACCCTCGCCAAGATTTAGGTCAGAGGAATATTTCGTATACGAGATATCCAAGAAACGTTTTACCCAAACTTATAAAGATTTGTATGGAGACGCCATGCTGGTGCTCACCTGGATGAGCTCCAACATGGCGGACAGAAACCAACAGAAACATCTGTTACCGAGTTTTGCTACAAAAGCGTGAATTTATTCTTCGAGAGACTCATAAACATTAAAGTAATACTTTTTCTAATACACGAACTGTTTAGCTAGCAAAACTTCCTGAAATAAGTCCTTTTTTTAACCTACATGACAGCTCTCTTGGCCGTCATGTAAATGCCGCGTCACGCCAAAGCTTAGAAATTCAAGCGTACTCTATCACAAAACCAAGAACCCTTTTAACGCGAAAATTTGTATGAAAATTAGTTTTCAGCTGCTCTAATACATCGTGAAAGTAAAATCTCGGTAGGATCGATAGTTTTTTAGATTGAATTTTAGTGACGTCATGTGAAAACCAACAATAATAATATCATTTAAAAAGGTTTTGATAAAAAGATAAAAATTCACATAAATAAAAACTATAATTATCTCAAAACAAGTAAATTTATTTTAAAAAAACTAATTAAAGTCTTATTTTAAAAACTATTCAATTATTTTAAAACAGGTAAAAATTGTATTTAAAAAAATATTTGTGGTCTTAGTTAAAAGATTTTCAAAATTTCCAGTCTCTCTTTACCTTCTTTAAAAAGCCATCCAATAGATTGGCTACTGCCCTGATCATTTTGGTCATTTGCAGGAGAAACATCCTCTGGTAAAAGTAGCTTGGTCAATCTTATTCTTGGACAGAACATTCTACCGTGCAGTACTGCCACCACAACGTCTACCATATGTGAACTGAAGTATGGAGAGACACCAACAATGGTGGTGCACTTTAAAGACAAGGATCCTGAAACAGGAGAGACGACTAAAAAAATTTCACTCCACAAACCTAATGATCAAAGTACTTATCTTGAGCAGATCTCGACTTACGTCCACGAGAAAGGTTCAATGTTGAAAAAGGTTGAGCTTTTCTGGCCCCATGAACTTTTACAGGTAATTATTTTATATTTTGTTCTCAGCGGAATAAGGATTTAGAACACGATCGGCTACAAACACTGAGCTGCTAAAATTTCTACGATCAGCATCTGTTATAGAAGAGCGCATTAACCAACCTAAACAATTTCACTGTACGGCCTTACCATATACCATGTACCATGCCATGCTAAACTGCTCCACCAATAATAGCGGAACTCTCTAGCGCGCGTAGCCGAGTACCACGGGTAAGAAAACTTAGTTATCTATGCACCCGAGAAATTTTGGTGGTCACGTGTGCGTCCGCTCCGTAGGGAAACCAATATGAAATGTCACATTTCTAGCTTGAATGGGAGCCTGTAAACTATGTTTAACTTGATAATAGATATCTTATCATGGTAAATTGACAGCTGTCAAAACAGGGTGTCTGCTGACCAGCATCACACGAGGTACCAACCCAGGTGCCCATCCATCGAGGGGTTTTTCCGCTGAGCAGTTATAAGCTTTACATTGATCGCAGACTCAAGTTTATGTTTTTAGCTGGTCCTCAAAAGTCATATGGTCCTCCACTAAAGTTAAGTACAGATTTGTGGATTTCTTTGTAACGGTTCCAAGTTCATACTCCAAAGTAAATTATAAATGCATAAACGGAAGGCTCGCTTTAAGCTCTGGCTAAATCTATATGCTGAACCAAACCAAAGGTGCTATGGAGGTTCCTGCAGATCACTACGAGGAATTTTATGAAAACTATATTCTGAAGATCTCTTAGAAAATCCTAGAATTATAGGGAAATGGTGAAAATTTTGATTTTTTTGGAATTTATGGGATTTGTTTTGCAATGGTATACCCTGAATTAGCACCAGTTGAAATAAATTTAATTGTAAAGTTACAGTGAATAGAGTAGCCTTAAGTACAGCCTTAAGTTGTTTTTGAATGCGGAGAGAAATGTAAAACCGCCCTCTTGCGAGCTAACCTTGCTCTCAGTAACTTTTGTCCTTCTGAGGCACATTTGTGTTTTACCTTGTTTTTAAGATAAAATTCAATTGTTTTGCAATAATCCATATACTCTTATTTGAATTACAGAAAGGAATAGTGATCATTGATAGCCCTGGTGTTGGAGAATCTGACGAAATGGACGAGATGGTGATTCAGTATCTGCCTGAAGCTTTTGCTTTTATATATGTCGCTAACAGTTCAAATGCAGGGGGAGTCAAAAAAGACAGGGTAAGTACCTGGATTATTGTGAGTCCGTTCCGACAATTTACACGGATCGAAGCTAGGCCTGTCCCGCTTGCGCTCGTAAAGTGCTAGAAAGTTGTCTCCCGAAATGCCAAAACGTTGCTAAGAAATTGCCAAAAATCTAAAAACTTATGCTAACCAGTTTTCTAAAGTTTCTACCTAAATTTCGGGATACTTTTAAACAAAAGTGAATTAAAAAGCTCTATTTTTTGTTTTTCGCAATAATTACTCACATCAGTCAAAAACTTATCTTTAAAGAGTTTTTCACTTAATATGGGCGAAACTTAAGGATACCATGCTAAGCGAATTTTAATACGTTGTATGAAAATAAATCTTTTTCTCTATTTTTGAACGAAATGTGTATTAAAGTTGTTTTATTAAAGCTTACCTTGTACAGACTGTCTTACAGGCCTCTTAGGATGCCGAGAACCCGTAAGCGACACACACACTATTAATTATTCATACGGCAAAAATTTAAGAAGACGTTAACGAGAAATATTCTTTGTTCTTTTGTTCCATAAATGAGCTAAAAAAAATGTGCATTCAATTCCACTTAATTTTAACCTTACCTTTTCTGTGTTTTCTTGTGTTTATTTATGCTGACTGCATTTCAGGCCCGGTTAGGCACGTTTAACTATGCCTTTTCAGACCTGCGAAACGTCAAGTTGGAAAGGTTATGTGTTCAAAAGGTTGATAAACATTCAAGAAATTCGCATATAAATTGAATTCTTCTATGAAATCGTTGACTTTTTCATGCTTGATATGTGCTATAAACCTATATTTTGCTCAAATATTGCTCAGAAAGGCAAAAAATTACTCGAGGTTGCTTGAACCGCAACAATTGCTTCGAACATCAAAAGTTGCCGGGCACAATCGGGGCAGGCCTAATCGAAGCTAAGAGCATTAAATATTCGATATTAGCGGAAACGGGGCAATTATTCTAGAGAGCAAAAAAATAAATAAATAAATAAAGGCGCCATTACAAAGGGAATTTTCTTAAAAACGCACTTGGAGTATGAATCCTGAAAAACTGTTCTTATATTTAACCTAATGAATCAATTCAGAAGGTGGCTTTTTTGTTCCGTAGGGTTAGGCTTAGGGTTAGCTCTAGAAGTAAATCGTGTTTGGATCATGATTCTAGAATCCAGATTGAGTTTTTGCGGAAGAAGCGAATCCTGAGAATCTTATATTGTATTCTCCAAAAAAATAAAAACATCTTAAGTTTTGTTAAACTCAGTCAGTACCATATTTTCTTTAGAAATGGTCAATTAATTCACTTAGAGCTGGTAATATTAGCTAAATCAGTGAACAGCAAACGGTTAAGTTGAAGCGTTGCTTTTAGTTATAGTAAGCAAAAGAATATGTATATGATGCAGGTCTGGATTTATCGATGGTCCAATTGCTACTGCATGTATACAGTTGAACAAAGCCAACAACAACAAAACAACAATAATATTGTGGAAATCATGAAATATTATGACAAACCAAAAATTAAATTCAAGATTAAGCGCGTATAGGGATTAAGGGCATCAAGGTTACTTAAAGGTGAAAGTTAACTTACTAACCTTTGGTTCAAATGTCCCGGGGGAGACTCTCATATATGAGCGGGGATGGTCGTCGTCTCGTTTAGGGGTGCAAATTAATTGCAGATTTCAGTATCACTTATCATGGAATGCCAATATTTTTACGAGGACTGTACTTCTCCTATTTGGTTGTATGTTTGAGAAAAGTATTCTTAGGGGCCATGTCAAGCCTGAGCCACGCCTAGATCGACCTGCATCTCGGGTGTAACTCCAATTTTCCTTTGAACCTCTCCGCCTATTTCAACGATGCTAATACGGTACAAACTTTCGCGCCCCAAACTGACTCTTACCCCCTTGTTGTGGTCTTTTGCTACGTAATAATGAAACTTTAAGTTATCGTGTCAACGTTAACTTTTACTTTTTACAGCTTGTAAAACTGCTCCAAAGCGCGAGGGATGTGTCAATCGCGGTGCCAGGAGAAGGAAGAGAGGATTGTGGTTCATCGCTTGATATACAGGAACGTCTGTTATCCAAGTGTGCTTTGTTTGTGTGCAACAAATGGGACTACGTCCCGGAGGAAGATGTGCGACCCGTTCAGAATGAAGTTATAGAGAAACTCAAAAGGGTCTGGCCTGGTGTTGATCCGGATTCACAGATCATTTACATGTCAACCAAGAAAGCTAGTGATGCTCAAAGAATTGGTGTCATCTCCAAAGAATTTTCCTCTTTAATGGAAGGATTGAGGTCATTGGTCTTGCAGAGTATAGAAGCAAAGCTGGAACTTCATTGGGAGTAAGCTTTATTATGCATTTTTTTTCCACCCTTACTGTGAAACATTTAATGTCACAAAATATTTGAGGGCAAGGAAGAATAATGCACAATTTTTGTACAGAGGAGTTTCTGTTTAGTGCTCAAACACAAATATAATATTGGTTGTCAAATCAGAGGAACGGACACGTGTGTAGCCTGCGAACAGCAGACGCATTTCCGGTCGTGAGAAGTACGTCTGCTGTTCGCAGGCTAACACGTGTGTACCAGGTGTAAATTTTCGAATAAAAAGTTACAGGATTGATTACACCCGCGGATTTATACATGCCATTTTTTTGTTGTGTGAAGGGGAAGGGCCCGGGGGGTGGGGGGATGGGAGAAGAGCGTAGAAGTTATGGTTTGGTAGAGGTTTGACGTTGATTATTTCTGAATTCCGAAAGGAATTTCATGTCACACTTGGCACGGCTAGTGCTTAAGCCTTCAACACTGGAAATAGCTGTTCTCTCACAATACCATCTGCATTCGCTTTGTTTCTTCGACTTCTTCGCGCTTCCCTTTCGGTGTCGAAGAAATGTGCATTGCTCTTTGTATAGTGTGCAAACTACAGACCTCTTATACGGTTATTAGGGTGAAGAGAGTTGAATTAGAGATAACAGTCAGTATGAGTTCACTTCCTGCAGGCTAAGGTACCAGCTGAAACAACTGAAAAGTAACACCTTCAAAAACTAGTCCGCGTCAAACCACACCATCCCCTGACGACAACTTTTATGACTCATATGTTTAAACAGATCAAAAGCTATTAAAAAAAAGAATAGTGCCGTACCAAGAGTAGTTATCTTCTTTTTTTCTTGACTTTTTAAGTCTATATCTATCCTGTTGAACCGAAGGATTTTTACAAACATTGAATATGTGTTTTAGCAAGTGACATAAATTCAATTTGTTGAAATTTTGAGAAAGAACGTAAAAGATAAAGGTTTAGCGAAAATGATTTCTGGCCCAAATTTTTCTGAATCAAGACTGCAATATTTTTTGTTATAGATGGCTTTACAAACTTCTTTCGAGGATTTTCATTCAAGCAAAAGTATTTGTGGTAAACGCTTCAAAGAGCCCCGAGGAAATCAAGGAAAGACTGGGCAAAATTTTTAACCGCTTAGAGACAATTGAAAATGATCACGGGAAAGCCAGAAAAGACCTCTGCGACCTGTTCAGCGAACAAGTTAACAGCGTTGTGGATCAACTCTCGCAACATCTCTTGTCAGACGACGTAAAGAAACGCTTTACAAAGTGGTCCAAAGAAGAGGCTCCAGATGAGGATGGGTCCTGGAAGGAAGTTGAAGAGAATGTAAACGCCGCTTTGTCCAGCCGTTTTCTAGAAATTGTAGATGAGTGGGAAGAGGAAAACAAAGTGTTTTCAGCTTCTCGTACTTTCCTCATGGAGCAGTTTCAAAATTACTTTAATAATGTCGAATTCAAATTACAGAATGTTCAAAGCGAAGCCGCGGGTGATGACTCCAGCAATCCAAACAAGGTAGCCTTTAGAATTCAACTTTCATTCTTGCACAAAGCCTATTGGACCTTTTGGAACATAGCGAATATTACTTTTGCCCTGGGGAGATTGGTTAATGAAGTACGCAATCTCAGGCTACGAGAAGCGATCAAAAGCTTTAACGATTTGGCTTCAAATGTTGTACAAATCTTGTACGAAGGCTTATTAAAAAACTTGTCTAAAGACATTCTCAATGATAATATAAAAAAGAAGCTTACACCGTTTGTGGAAGACAAATTAAAGGATGTTAAGCTCAATCTTGATAGAATCGAAGCTCGTCTGCAAGAGCTGATTGAGGCGGACAGGCAACTTTATGAGCAACTCAGTAAACGATCGGCTCGCTATCAGCCTTTGTTCGATGTGGCAAAACAGCACAGGGATCAACTGGCAAAATTTGGCTTAAGCGAAGTTTGTGCTGTAAAAATCGATCGCGAGGAATTGGAGTGGAAAGAAGAAGCATCTTCTTGCCTTGGCCGTGGAGCATTTGGTGCCGTTTACCAAGGAACGATGAGAAGAGATGGAGAGGTAACAACAGTAGCATTGAAGGTGTGGAATGGGGCGCTTGATGCCGCAAATGCAAAAGAAATCATGGAGGAGATAAAAAATTTGAGGTAATGATTGTACACTCACTAGTCCGAAACAGCTGTACCTCCACATATATAGAATTTTTTCTGTACATTTGTGTTAGTACAGTACTTGCCTGTCATTTTCCTCGGCAGTATCATAATATGGTCAGTTTCCTTGCAGATTTTCAGCGAAACTGACTGTAGTTGAAATCTATCGTCCGACGAGTGTTACATATTTTTGTTTATTTTTGCTACCAGTTGGAGTCCGTGCAAGTTAAGTAATTCGGCTCTTTTTTCGATTCTTCTATAGTTGCTGTCGGTGATCTCTCTCGTCATATTGTTGAGTTCTGCATTTTTGACGAAACAGCTAGGTTGCCACGCCACTGTCTTACGTGATATTCCATCAGTTATGATTGACGACCGTGGAACTGAATCGATATCACTAAGGGCCAAAGAACTCTGGCAACATGTGCTTATGATAATAATTAATAATAATAAAATAATGATGATTAATAATAATAAGAATAATAATAGTTAATCAATCAATCAATTAATTAATTATTAATGATTAATCTTTGTCTTTTCTGTTAATTAGAGTGTTAAACCACCCTCACATTGTGAAGTTTTATGGCATATTACTTGACAAAGAAACTTCACAAACGGCTTTGGTCATGGAAAAGTGTAAAGGAAACTTAAAGAGCCACATCTTCAGCGGTCCAGAGTCAGTTCCTGGCAAATCTGAAAACCCCGCTGTCTTCAGAGACGTATGCCGTTGTGCAAAAGAGATCACTAATGGTTTGGCTTTCATGCATGCGATGGGAGTCTTGCACAGGGACCTCAAGTTGGAAAACATCTTGGTACTAATCGTATAAGAATACATGTATTTTTTCACGATTGTATTATAAGCAATCATCGGAAAAGGTTTTTGTGATATCCAGAATAATCAAGGTCGAGGTAGTGGTTATCACCGTAGCCGAAGGCTGAGGCTGATAACCCTTACCTTACATTCATGAACAAAAAAAAAATTCTTTTTAAAGAATATTTCAGTGCCATTAAGATATTAAAAGTATTTGAATTATACTCGACTTACCTCAGATCAGGCCGAATTTTAGTAATTCTGATGCTGCCTCTCAGGCAGTATCAAATAACTAGGTCCCACAAGTCAACAGTTACCGGCCCCTTTCAAACGATTTATTGACAGACTCAAGCAAAACTGACTACGAGAGAATGACTGGACAGTCGACAATTTGAAATAAACGACGGTTAGCTCTGTGACAGAAGACGGATCGAAACGTACCAATGACATTACGAGTCTTCATAGCTAATAATCTCACGGCGTAACTGACAGACAACCAATAACATCTCGAATTAATTTACCAATCAGGTCAATACCCAGAGTTTGATACCATGAATTGACTTGATACAACTCACTTTGACTCTGAAGATGACCAACGCAAACTGACAGGTTGTCGAAAAAAGGTTAGCCACTGTCAACAACAGTCCTATGTTCAGGACTACATTCACCCGTAAGATCATGCTCCACTTTCTAATTATGGACTGTCTCGCTTTCTTGTCCATGTCAATTTCAATCATTTCCAGCTTGTAAAATAAACCCTGATTTCAGGTAGGCTCGACCATATGAGTGCACCCAAAATTACACTGCTTTGTAAGTACTTCACGTTGCGATTTTAGTGAGCGGCCTGCCGCCGTGAAAAGTGCTGTTGGTTCACTCATTATTGTTACTGAGAACCTGTTTACACGAGTCCAGACTAAAACGGACAAAAATTTGCACGGATCCGTCTTTCGTTTACACGAAACCCGCGGAACCGTGCAATTCAGTTTTTAACAGCAAACCGTACTGCAATCTGTAGCATATTTTTTTCAGGCTTTCTTTTCGCAACTGCTTATGTTGCGTCTATAACTGCGATGATCTTCTTTCATATAATCCTTCGCCCCGCAGTTCTCATATATGATTTTTATATATTCATAACTTCATCATCATCCTTTCAGGGGGTTTATAACGAACCAGCACAATTGGTAGAGCGCTGCACCGGTATCGCAGAGGTCAAGGGTTCGAATCCCGTTTAAGCCGATTTTTTTTCAGGCTTTCTTTTAGCAACTGCAAAAGTTGCGTCTATAACTGCGATGATCTTCTTTCATTTAAGAATTTGCATGGTTCCGTATTAACGGGTTGCACAGGTGAAAATCCGTCCTTTAAAAATTTGTCGGGACGCGCGTAAATGGGGTCTGAGAGAAATGAAGAAAAAAGTATAGTCACTGCACTCTTCTAAAAGTCTATATTCCTTGTCCCATTAAAGCTGACTGACGAAAACACAGTGAAGATTGCCGACGTGGGCCTGGCTAAAGCAGAAATAGACATCACCGGTACCTCTACGGGAACACCTGTTTATATGGCACCTGAAGTGTTCCATTCCCAAGTCTACTGCACCAAGGCAGACATCTACAGCCTGGGGCTGTTAATGTGGGAGATGTGGTACGGACAGCGGGTCTTTGCTGACGCTCCAGTAACAACGCTGCTAGAATTCTTTGAGTGGGTGGATAAAGGCAACCGTCCAGTTCACAGGCAGAGCTGCAAGAAGCCTCCATCCTTCTGGGACGAGCTGATGACAGAGTGTTGGGACAGTAGTCCAGAGAAACGCCCCACAGCCAGAGAATGTAACCAAAGAATAGTCGGGGACTGATACTAATGCCTGAGCCGTTATAGGATAAAGTGATAAACTAGCATTTGTCAGAGCTTTGTGGCAAAATTCAAGAAGCTTCAAAAGAAGGATTCAAAAATTCGTAAGAGGCAAGGTTTCTCTATTGTCAATCTCAGAAGAGGCAGGCACTCAAAAACCCATAGAAATTCGATAAAAATAATGCATGTAACCGACGCTAAGAACAAGGTTACTCATATATTCAGAACTCGGAAATAGATAGTTGTAGTTAGCAATTTATCCACTATTACCAGCTGCTCTTGTACAGTGTAACTTCATGGTAAGCAACAAGAACTTTATTCTCGCTTGTAATCAAATCTCGAATTGTTTTAACAATTACACTTTTTGTTAACAGTACTTTCAGGAAAGCAATAGATAACAAGAGAATGAAGCTCCCGATGATAATTTTTTTCATTTACTTTTTGAGAAATGGCTCCAAGAAATCAATGAGTTGTCGAAGTAATCAGTGGAAACTATAAATATAGGTTGATGTTAGTCTAGTTGGGTGTTTTGAAATCTTTCATAATCGTTTCACTAGAAAAAAAACAGACACTAACAAGGCAAACAAATTAAAACAAGCATACTTTGATGGTGAGGGAAAATTTACGTTTAGGCTGATAGCCTTCAACTTTCCAAAAGTTAACTACCAAGAAAAACGTTATAGCTATAGAACATGCAGAGTTTGTTAACATGGCGTTTTTGTAACGCTGTGAGAGTTGACTTGACTTTTGCGTCAGCATCAGGATTATTGATGCGGGGCCAGCAGAGTCCCGCGGTAAATTGAGATAGTTTTGTTTATGTTTTTGTTTTTGTTTTTTTTTCAAGTTGTTTTTCATGTTTCTTTCCCTTTTAGAAAACTGCAAGAATTAAAAGCAAAATTTGGCTTGATCGCATAAAAATTTTACTTTTTGGTAGCTTCGATCTCCAAAGAATTAAAAAGTTCTGGTGACATATGGACCTAAAACGAACTGGGTAGCCTGTATATTTGCAGTTTTTTTTTCGTCTTTTTCTTGACAAATGTTCATTAACCCTTTGAGTCCCAATAGTGTCCAAGATCAATTTTCGCCTAAAATTATCCATACACTGTAAAGAGATAAGTCATGAGAATTAATAAAATGATCACCAAAAACAAAATGTCTTGATCTATTATCAATTCTCTCAACTAACTCTTTAAGGAAATATATAGAGATCAGTTTGGAGAATTTGTATGTGGATATTGGGGCTTAAAAGGTTAATGAAAAATAAGTTGTATAGTTGAGCCTCTCTTCAGTGGCCACCTTCAGGACAGCAGAAAGTGGCCGTTGTAAAGAGGTTTAAATAAGAGTCAATGTATGGACTGTCTGCGTAAAAAAGCGGCCGTTGTAAAGAGGTGACTGTTGTAGAGAGAGTTTATAAACAAGAGTCAATGTATCGATTTTTTGTCCACTGGGACGAAAAAAGTGGCTTTGTAGAGAGGTGGCCGTTAGTAACCTGCGCAAAAAAATCGCCTGATCGCACGTTAGGCCGTTAGCGGAGGTTCGACTGTGTAAAGAAAATTACAAAAATAGAGTAGCAAAAATTGATTAGTTTTTTTAAAAAAAAGACTAACAGGAGGGCGATGAGGGCTTCCTGTGACAAGTTATTTGTTTGCTATTTTTAGAGCAATAAAAAGGCCTGCTGTTTTCAATCAATCCAGCTCTACATTGATTTCCGTGATTTTGCAATAACTGAGTAATGAGGCATTAAATTTTAGCTAATTTTGAATGGAAACTTTTGTTCCAGATTACTTTAATTATTTCTTAACTGTTGGTTTATGAACTTGAAACTGATGGGTACGACACTGAAGCAGCGCTAGAACAAGTCACTGAAGATAATAATACCCACCCCATGAAATCTAATGTTGACGACACCCAACCCAGAGAATCTGTTTTTGAGGACACCCATACCGGGGAATCTGTTGTTGGCGACACCCATCTCTGGGATTCCGATGTTGACTACCTCTACTCCTGGGACTGATCTGATGTTGACGATACCCACCCTGGGGATATGTTAACGTCACCCACCCGAGGGAATCTGATGTTGACACCCACTCCGGGGAAACTGATGTTAACGTCACCCACTCGAGGTAGGGAATCTGATGTTGAAGACGCCCAATCCCAAAAATCCAGCGTTCGAGAAGCTTTCCCATAAACAGTGTCCAAACCGGTGAACTGTGCTGAATTGAGTGAATGAACCTTTTGCCAATATTCTGCAAAGAACCTCTGATATATCGGCAAAAAACCCGAACGGAAATCAAAAGGAGAACATGCCGTGAGGCAAAGGTTGTATTTTGAAGCGTAAAGTAGGTCAGGCGAACGCAGGTGGCGTCCAGGGAACTTTGTTTACTGACCACTAACCGACGTCGAACCAAAATTGAGCCCGGATCAAACAAAAAAAAAAAAGACTAAATAAAACAAATAAATAATTAACGTTCAACCCAAAATGTCCGTACATTTTACAAAAATAAGTTGAAAACGAACTTTTTTTGCATATTTATTTATAAACCAATCTGTAGCAAAGGAAATTGATGCTTCAATTCGTATATCTTACTTTCTATTTAACTACTAATGATAACACTAATCACAGTGAAAGTGATGCGTTCTTAACCACCTCGGGAAAACAAGACAGCCATTTCTCTCACGAAAAGGAATCACATAGTGGCATGTTAGACCAATTTTGATACATTATATATCATACTTGACTTGGAGGAATAACAAAAAAAAAAGTCTTATTCGTAATGGTAACAGGACTGAGTGGAGTCCAATTCGGTCTGTAATCATACGAGTGATTAACAAAATCGGACGACCGCGTAGCGGGAGTCCGATTTGTTTAATCACGAGTATGATTACAGACTGAATTGGACGACACGAAGTTCTGTTACCAATTAATCATAACTTTAACAAAATTTGTGATATAATAGGCTATTTTTAAAATCAAAACACAAGAAATTCGAAATTTTGTTTTGCTAGCAGTGAAAAAAAGCCATTTAAGCGCGCGCGTGATGGCGCGTGCTGTCCAATTAATCAGACATGACGCGTACTGTTCTATTAAACTGTCCAATTAAGGCTGAAATCAGGGCAGTTGATAGCCAATCAGATTTGACAATTTTGTTATAGTGATGATCAATCCCTTAACCTCCACTGAGGGAAGTGATTTCTTGCGTTTCATTTTCCCCAAGCCTCGGAGCCAAGTACGAATGTTCATTTGTCGAAATTGGTCTAATTAACACTCAACTAACACAATAACGTTAAGCTTAATTTGATTAATAGGTTTTAAAAAAACAAAACATCATTGAGCTATAACAAAAAGCTACAACTATAATTGGAGGCAAAGCAGCTACTACGAAATATGTTTTCTTCTTGACATTTGAACAGGAAAGTACGTTTTTAAATCGCGGGTTTCTTTTTAGGCTGAAAAGGAACATGCAACTACTGGCAATGGAATGTGCTTAATAATAAAGCATGCTTAATTGATAAATTTGTAAATTTATTAAAGTTTGTCTGTACATAGATTTGCGACTCACATCAGGTTGAAATAACATGCATGTTCAGCAAATAAGTTTGGGACTACTGCTTCTCGAATTCCACCACGTGTTTTTGTGTTTTTATGACCTAATCAAATTTTCATTGGCAGGATCCAATCATAAACTCTACAAGTCTATGGAATATTTCACCACACAATTCCCATTTCAGCCTAGGATTACAGCCCTTTAACAGAAACGTTTTACACAACAAAACATCAATTTTCCTAGGTATTGATGTCTAAAGATGTACATCTCTTTAAATATATATAATCAAGGAATTATATTTACCTATTTCTTATTTACAGCTTAGTTTTACTATGTACAATTCAGAAATTCAAGCTTTATAACTGCCCAATAAAGTTACTCCAAATCACAGGGGCGATCGTATTATATAATATAAATTGTTTATCGACTGACAAACAAGCATATTAACACAGACTTAATTCATAAACAATAGCTTAACTGTGACCCACGTTAAGGTTTTCTCAGACATAATTTGTGATAGGAGACTTTAAAAAAAAATTTATAAGTAACATTGTCGCTGAAAACACGCCTTATCAGGTTGACGAAAGATGCTTTCAGCCAACATTTTTATTACAATTAATCAGTACTTCAAGTAAGATTTTTTTTTTCTCAGCATAAAGCGTAGAAACAAAGAAAGGGCGTGACCCACTCCACAAAATATCCAATTTTGAAACTTCCAAAGCTCAATGCCTGAAATGGAACAGTTTGTTCCTGGTCTTATTTTTCCAAAATTTCCTGGAATTTTCCGCTAAACCCAGTTATGTTAGGAGAAATTTTGGTTCAAAGTTTCGCTTTCAAAATTTAGCCGATTTCAGTTTTTCTAAAAACCTTTCACGACTTGGTTTTGGCCGTTTCAAACTTGCCAGAATCATTGGTGGAATGGATCGCGGACAAGGAATAAAGGACTAACAGCATAAATGGTGCAAAATAACATAACTGGCTAATAAACACTCATTTACTAGATATACTGGAATACGAAGAAAGTGTGTTAAGCGTGAATAAATTGCAAAAAATGGAGCTGATGATCTCGATGACCTACTCAAATATATATACACGGTGTAGACGATTGTGCTAGCGCATAAAACATTTGTTGGAGTTAATTTCGACCCAACATATCTAATCATTGGAACAGCCAGACATCGCAACGGGACAACCAGCCTAAGAAAACAGCTGGCAATCCGCGACGTAAGCACTGGTTTCCCCGCGAAATGGCGTCTGAGGAAACGGCGCGGAAATATTCAATACCGATGACGCGTCACTACCCAGATGATTCCCATTGGTCGACGCGAATTTCCCTCACAGCACGACCAATCAGAAGCACTGCTAAGATCTCTCTTTTCTTAATTTGAGTTTCAAAAGACGTGAAACTAGAGCGAACGACGTTTTGTCTTGTAAATATAATAGACAAATTAAGGTATTCGTCCATTTTACCAGGAAATCTCAATTTTAATTTGTTTGTTTTTGTTTTTTTTTTTCATAATTTTAATAAAGTTGAACTTCTACACTCAGAAAACTAGGTAAGACCAGACTCGATAATATATCTTTATCTTCTGATTTAGTTGACAGTTTTTTACCATGAAAGTTTCTTTGTTTGTGTAATAAAAAACTATACTAGACGCAAAGGGAACAAATAATTAAAGAGGATAAATGGCTTGCCTCTTACATGAACGTCGTGCAACTAAAGGGTAAATAATAAATAATGCGATTATATTCTTAGTTACCGTTTTTACATAACAAACTCAATACGATTACATTAAAACCAAACTATATACCAAATACTTAATTCCTGCACTCTTAGGTCGCATAATAATATCCACACTCTATATAAAATTAAACCACTCTGTTTAATGCAAATTACGTACTAAATAAATGTACATATACTGAGTTAGAAAAAATTATTGTATTTCGAACATACAGCCCGCTGATGCCCTAATTTGTTAATGACAGAAATTTGAAAATAAAAGCACTTCCGTTCAATCCATTTTATTGGGAAACTGGAACTACAAAAAATAATTTTGCGTCACAATCATTTTTGTATTACTTACAAATCATGCAAGCTTTTAACGGTGAGAGGTAACCGTTGATTGTTACGACTCAATTTTTCTTTGGTTCAATAATTACTCTCCTTTACTAGTTTCATAATTTACATTCTAATAATACACAACCAACAAAGGAAAATAACGCTTGAACCAAGAAAATAAACATAGCAAAGAACCACAACATGAGCAATTTAAAGCTTCTGTTACGCAATTCGCCAGCGATAATGGTCGCTTATTGGAGGCCACAAAAATGGCCTCATATTTCAAATGACAACGACTTCTCGATTTGCACGCATCCGTTATGTCGATAACAGCTCAACACATCCAGCATCGTGTTATTGCCAAGACAGATTAAGTGCCTGTATTTTATGAAGCCTATACTATTTTCTGTCGAGCATTTGATAACGTGAATAAATTAAATTAAATAATTTAATTTCACTTCACATATTCACAATGTGATAAATTAGACTTTTAACTGGTTAGTTTTATAACTTAAGCAATGGAACTTATACGTTACCACGAACTCCTTTGATAGTGGGGGTTCAACTCATTTCAATCAAGATTTCTTGACTGACAAAATGTCTTGAGATTGGAAGGAAAGACGTACATCTCCTACCCGCTTTGAATTACCTTGTGCTGCACCCCCCTGAAAAGAAGGGTCTTGGTGTGGGGACCGGGGGAGGCCACTTCAGACGGTGATGGTCTAGACAATTGAAATCCTTCACCATAAAGGAAATTTCTTTCACCCACGTTGATCGCGTAGAAAAGACCACAATTTTTAGAGACCGTGCTGTCATGTTACACCATGTCACCGTCAGACAAAGGAATAACTGGTCTCCTCTCATCATCATCCTCATCATATTCTTCAGTTTTCTGATCATCATAGTTGATGTTATCAAAGTCTCTGTTAATATTTCCTTTAAATATAACCGCCCTCTTGCTTTGCTTGCTGTTTACCATCATTGCTTTGTCGTTTGTTGTTTCATTGTCAACGGTGTATACAATTCTGAAATCAAATTTGAAAACGTATTAGATAAGTGTCATGGAAAAATTTGAAGAGCTTCCTTTTTCCTTTTTATTTTCGTTTTACTAAGATCAAATGAAAGCTAATGCGCAGTACCTTTCTGTGTCGATGCTTTTTTAGCCCCCGAACTTTGTGACCATTCAAATAAAAGCTAATGAACAATATCATGCATTTCCCGTGCAACTCAACTTTATTAATAGCAGTACAAGGTGGGTTCTAGGTTGTGAGTCTGTAGATGTAACCCCTAAAGGAAAAGGAATGGTTCTGTGAGCAAGCGGCACTTTTTTCTCCACAGATTTCCAAATTTTTCCCAAAAGTTATTAATTCCTTGCAAGAGAAATAAGCCTCGTTTGTATTGAGGGCCTTTTAATTGACTTACTGAAGTCGTGGTGAACGCTTTTTCCTTGCAATGACAACCAAGACTACACATACAGTGACAATGACCACGAAAACACCGGCCAGAATTCCAAAGATAAGTCCAAAATTTGGTTTACTCTCATCTGAGCCAGACTGTTTGTCAACAATATTCACAGACGGGTTTGATGTGTAATTCACACTAACAGGTGAAAGAGGAGTTGTTGTTTCTGTAACTGGAGGCGAGGCTATTAGGAAGAGGAGAAAATAGTTAATGACAAATATAATCGGCTATAGTATAGTCAGGGGCCCATCAAATGGAGCCTCCATCTCCCATACAAGCCCTTGGAGTCAACCCTTTCCCGAGTAGATTTATAATTAGAACGGTTCCCAGGGGAGAATTCACGCGCCGACGGTGGGAAGAGCCAATCACAACGACGAAATGACACTGCTATTGTACTTCATCAAACAGCAGGAAATTCGTTGTTGACAGGCCAAACACAATCATAAGCTAGTCAAACGTGACTTTAGCGTTTTCATCCCTCAGAGCTTTTTTTTTTCTTTCTAGCGGGTAGATTATACCGTGGAGAGTTTTAAACTCTGACTATGTTAATCTTAATTTTGGTTGCTTGTCTCACATTAAGAGGCCATGAAGCTGGTCTGTTACATGCATAATGATTAACTACTACCTGCAGTCTGTAGTTCTGACAGGATTCCTTTTCTTTAGCCAATTTTTGTGAGCGTTAAGGTTCTTATTTCGGCTAAATGACTCAATATTAATCAAATTTCTAGTTTTTCAAGGCTTTTTTTTCCGAAATGCGTTTATCTGAATAAATAGTTGTAGTCCTTGTGGTTGTTTTGTCCGTCAGCTAATGTGATGATTCCCTGCTATGTTTTGTAACGCCGCGTCCAGCCATTGTCTTCTCGCAAAAAAGTGATTTACAGATGCGAATTCGAAGGAAGGAATTGACCCTAAACTTCTACATTAACTGCTGAGAATTGTCCTGTTAGTCAGTCATAATTCTTTTGACGCAGATACAATCCATTTTGTTTTTCTTGAGATAAGAGGGTCTTTGGACTGGAGCGCGATGTCACAAATTCCTCCGTTAGCAAATTACTTTTGAGTTAGCTTTACGGTCGAGCAACTGTTGTCTTCTGTTCAACTTTTCAAGTGCCAGTTTTATCAGGCAACTCTCATGGTGATACAAGTCAGTTGTAAAGGAAGACTGCAATTTCTCAAATTTCGGAACTGAAGCATTCCTCGTTAGTTGCTACTTAGGTCATCGCTTTTGCACGCGGTGCTTAACTGGCGAAATCCACTCCACGGTGATGGCAAAAATCAAATGATCCTAGCACTTTTTCGGCGCTGATCATCGAAAAGTTCCAAATCGTCCACAGAACGCTTAATCGTCAACTCTTTTCAAGGTGCATGCTTAAATGTGGGATGTATGACGGCAAAAAAAAAAAAACACTCGCGAAGATAACCTTTCCGTGATCCTCAGTTCGCTGCCTTTGTCCCATCGCTTCATGCTCAGTCTCAGTCGGGTAATTCATTAACTTTTATTTCATGATACCCAGATCCCAGCGGCTGTAAAATTGTAAAAATGGACGTAAAGGAAAAAAGAAAAACGATCGAAGGACGGGCTTCTGAGTTCTACTCCATCCAATTTTATTTTCTCACGGTGACACACGAGACTCACGGAAATATGACACTTTTCGCGGGAAACTAGCCGTTCTATTTATAAATCTACTCGGGAAAGGGTTGACTCAAGAAATTAATGGAGATGGAGGCTCCATTTGATGGGCTCCTGGTATAGTATAAAGAGGAGAAAACAGTTATTTACAAATCTGATTGGCTATTCGCCCCATATAAGGGAATCCAAGACAGTCTTGGATTCTGGATTCCACACTTTGAATTCCGGATTCCCGGTACTGGATTGTAGAATCCTTGTCAGTGGAACTTGGAATCCGGGATTCCGGATTTCTTGAGCTGAATTCTGGATTCCAAAGCCCAGGATTTCGGATTCCACAATAAAAAATTTCCCAGATTCCGGATTTCCTTAGACGTGGCGAGGCTATAGTTTGCTATGACCATAACGCGACAAAGCGGGGCAGAGAAAACCAATAAACTAATATTGTAAGCAAGTGAGTGACTTACTTTGGTTACATGTTTTCCCATCCATTTGAAGATAAAGCCCGTTCGGACAGCTGCAGCTAAAACTCTTGCCTTTGGAAAGCAGGCAGAGATGAGAGCAATTTCCGTTGTCCTCGGAACAAGGATTAACAGCTGAGAAGAATAAAATATAAGATTTTCGTTAATGATATTTAACACTACCAAATTTCCAACTTAAATCCTATGGTTGGCAACTTTTTTCTAGCGAATGATTGGCGTTTGAATTTACCATGACCCCAGAATATCAAATGGTTAATTTATAGTTGTTATAATAGCGTTTTGAAAGCGATCTTCACTTCTCTTACCTTGGGGCTGTCTCTGTGGATGGTAAATGTGCAGATCCTTGGGCGAAAAAGCGTCTTTCACTAAAACCGTCACGTTCTTCCCTGTGAACTTATTCGCTTTGTAGATTTTCTTTTCATCGATCCAGTACATGTGATCTTCAAACAAAGTCACTGCCGAGGGATCCTTGATGCCCTGATTCACCACTTGACGGACTTTTGATCCGTCTAAGTCACAGTGCTTAATGACTTTCAGTTTAGCATCAATCCAGTAAAGTTTCCTGGTCGTATAATCAATCGCTAGATCCACTGGCCATTCAAGGTGGACACCGCTGATCAGGATTTTGCGGTCGCTGCCGTCCATGTTTGCGCGTTCAATTTTAGCGGGGTCTCCCCAGTCCGTCCAATAGAGAAGCCTTATGAGACAGAGCATAACAAATATAAGTTTAAAATGATGAATATATAAATTTCATGACATATACGTTTCTCAGTTCGTTGAGTTTCAGATTCGGATTGTGATACATAAGATAATGGGCTATTCAAATAACTCTGCACAAGTCGGTTTTATTCTAAACCTCTGCGTGGACTATCTCTGTAAGACCCGCATTAAAATATAAAGCTTGAAAACTAGCAGTGAATTTAGTATCCAGCTAGTTGACAGGCATCCACTCAAACAACTGAAAACAAATCATACAAATAGAGCATGACATGGTTCATAGTATAAACCCCACGCCAACCGGTAGGAGGCAACAGGTTGGCTGTTTACAAGTGCGCGTGGACGAGGATCTAAACTATGCTGGGCAATCAAGAATAAATCCAGCAATTGGTCAGAATGAAACTTGAACCAGGCACGGCCGGATTGCGAGATCAACCAATCGACCACTAGACCAGCTTCCTTAACTCTCAGGTGAAAAAAAAAAAAAAAAAAAAATAGCGTCTATGGCCTCACCCTTCAGATGGATCCAGAACAAGAGAGCTTGGCTTCTCAATACCGCCTCGGATCAGCGTGCGACGAAAGGAACCGTCTAGCTCTGACACTTCGATTGAATCTGAGTAGAACAAACAAGACAGAGCTTTTAAGTGAAAGAATATATTTTCTCCTTCTGTTCCTATTAGCGAGGAACGAGTAATACTTTTAACTGATAAGTTTAGTTACGTGAGAAAGACTACTCGACAATACATAATGAGGAAATAAATCCAAATAAAATAAAGTAATACAAGATGAAATGAAGAGTGTTGGCTACTGCTCAGCTGTAGTGAAATGCTGGTAAGGAACTTCTTCCCGCATGCACTTAACATATAATGTATCTACGACATTAAACATTCAACCGGCGCGCCGTCGTGTTTTCCTTCCTGATGGCTTTGCTTATATCTTTTGCGCACCCAGTCTGTTTTTACAGCTCGACCTGTGAATACCTCTACGGTGCTACTCAGATTGCTAAACAGAGTAAGCTTAACGAAATATTACGCGTACCTTGACTGGCCCAGTAGATCTTTCTCCCGACCCAGTCCACTGCAATCTTTGATAGGCGCTCCAAACCCTGTTCCATAACATTGATAATTTTCGAGGAGGTGTTTGCACCGATACGGGCGCGTTGTATCTTCTTCTCTGATTGTTCTGTCCAGTAAATCATGCTCGTTTTGATGTCAAAGTCCAGCGACACGGCGTTCTTCAGTCTTGCTACAGCATCTTTATATTCCGAACCATCTGTCTTTATTTGACGAATGTTTCGGAGGTTGCTGAAGATGAGCGAAGGGCGTGGACCTAACAGTAAAAAAGACAAGTTTAAATAAGAGAAACTCATTAAGCAACACCAAAGTGATATAATGAACGATCAAGTGTTTCTTAGCAATTGAAAGCAATGTGGTTAATTGGTTTTAAATTCTCAGCAGGTTCAAGAAGTGAGGTACTGTGGACCTCCAATTGCCTAAAAGATAAGGATCATATTGGCTTGCAAGAAAAATAAAAAGCGTAATGAAGTAACACAGAAACGGACTTTCTCTGAACCTTTTTTGGATTTCATCGAGGCAGGAACAAACGTTACAATAAAAATCGGTAAAATAATAACCGTAGCTTTGCAAGTTAAAAAAAAAAAATTTCAACAACTACCTTTCGCACGGCATTTTCTGCCATCAGGATCCAACTCGTAACCTTCAATACATGAACACTTAAAGCTTCCTTTGGTGTTGTAACAACCCTGACTACACATTCCTGGTATTTCACACTCGTTAATGTCTGGCAAAATAGAAACGAGGACATCGATGGTCAACATTCACGACGGATAACGACAACAAAGTATTGAGTAATTAGAAATTAGGCTTCTACTCAGACGTTGTTAGGGACTCGTAATGCGTTCCTAATTGGAGCTACATTACAAGCTAAGGATGTTTATTAAAGCATCACTGCTTTTTTCTCTGAAAATGCAGCGATCTTTTATGCTCTGGTAGGAAAGAAGATACATGTATACAGTTGACGGAGGCTTAATACTTTTCGACTACCTTGAACGCGGCTTTCACACAGCAGTTTTTACATGCCCAACTCGTCACACTATCAATAACAGCTTACCGTCTCTAAAACATTTTAGGTATGGACTTGAATGCTAGTTTCCAGACCCTCACCTTGACAGCTCCTTTTATCATCGGCCAGTTCGTAGCCTGCGTAACATGAACAGTAGTACCCACTCTTCGTGTCGTGACAGGTGTGGAGACAGTGGCCGTTGAAACTGTCGCATTCGTTTATATCTAAACACATGTGAAAGAAATTCATTATGTTTTAGATCTAAATCCATTCATCTTCAGATTATATCGGCGAAGACTTAACTGATTAAGTGCTAGTTCAAGATCTGCGTCATGTTTTCTTGGGTTTTTATGGCGCAATTTTTGTTGTTGTTTTGGGTAATACACTTTCATGGTTTTTCCGGGATGGTCACTACCAAAGGAACAAATAAATAATACTCCCTTTAATCGTCAAAATAAAATATTGGATATTAGTTAGTGGCATTGAATCTTATCTAGAGAAAAATATGAATCCTTGTCAAGGAGAAAATTAAAGTGATTAGCCTGTCAGCAGGCGTTCAGACAGTGGGTATTGCGCTGAGAGGGAAAGGCTCGAAGCGAGATTCCATCCAAAGTTAAACTCTCGGAAAGGCAAGAATGCTAACCAGAGCTGAAAAGAATTCTTGCGTTGCCTCTTCAACAATCACATCCCCTCCCCCCTACCGCTCATGGCCCAGGGAGGGGGAGGGGGGACGGGGAGTTCACGGCTAGTTGCCAAGTTCTTTTGTACTTACCGCATTTGGTTTCATCCTCCCCGTGGGTGCAATCTGGGTGTTTATCACAGACTTTACTGTCATCAATGCAGGTGGTGCTGCTGCCACAGCGAAATTGGCCTGGCTTACAGAAAGTGGAGGGCGTGGTGGCTGAAAGAAAGAAAGCGGTTTTGAACCGATCATTAAAACGGTTTGCGACAGTTGTTTTCTTACAGCTTGTGAGAGTACAGCCGTCTGCCACCATTCTTTCACTGCCCCCGTATCGCCCCATGTGAGGGAATCCAGGACAGTCTTGGATTCTGGACTCCACGTTGTGGATTCCGGATTACAATTACTGGATTCCAGTATTTGTTAGTAGAACTTGGCTTCTGGATTCCGGATTCCAATTGATAGTGGGATTCCGGATTCCAAAACCCAGGAGTCCAGATTCCACAAGTAAAATTTTCCGGGTTCCGGATTCCACAAGCAAATTTTCCCACATTCTGGATTCCACAAGCAAAAATTTCCCGGATTCCGCAATCCATTACATGTGGCGAGCCGCAATTGGAAGTTTGATATTGTAAGCAGCGAAAGCCAACTATATACCAAAGCTAGGGTTTTACTAAACAGCGTCTTGTCGGGCTGTCCTCAAGAGAGAATGCTCTCTTAGTGTCCTCATAATTACGTTTTGATGACAAAAGCTTTGACGCAAGTTTTATTTTGTAACGTAAGCTATCTAAGCTGGCGATAGCTTCGTACATCAGGAGACTACTTTTTATACATAGACTACGTCTGGCAAGTCCCTGATTAAATTAAGGCTTACGTTAATAATGCAGGACACATTATTTTTACATAACTAATAAAACCTAGCATAGTTTAACCTAGTTTTAACTTTGTTTTAAACTATTATTATTTTAATATTATCTTGTTTAACTTGTCAAAAATCACTCCATAGTCTGCTTAACACAACATACACTACAAAGCGTCTTTAACATTTATTTAACGGACTTAGTTTACCACTCAATCGAAAAGAATTTTTTTTTCTCCTGAGACTTGCATGCACGGTACTTACGAGTATGGTTTTGAGGCGTTGGCTCCGGCCGCGACGGCGTTAAAGTTGTTGAAATCGTGATCGTACTTGTGACAGACGGGGTTGTTGGAGCTGGGGTTTGAAGACAGTAGCCCAGAAAAATTAGTACAAGTTCAGAATAAATTAGCATTAATTGAAGAAACAAAGCCATGCTCCCCAGAAATAAATAAGTGCAAATGAGGCATAAATAATAGTCCAGGCTTATAGAATACCCGCGTTAGTATGAATTAATAGAGAACAGAGGTAAGTTAAAGAAAACCTTGCATATTCGTGAGAGTTACAAAAGTAGAAAGAAGAAAGCCCAGCAAATTGACCAAATGCAATGAAAAAAGAAAAAAATGAACGACAAATAATATGGAAGACATCAAACGCAAAACTTGAGTTATTCAGTTGGCGGATTTGAATATATTTATATAGATATTTACGCCTTTTAAGTTTTGAAATTAAATTGAAATTTTGATTACTATGTTGATTGCTTTATTTCAGTAAAAAAGTAGCCGCAAGTAGCTATTTTGCCGATAATTGTGATTACTGAGTGTTAATTAAGATCAAGGTTAGACGATATGTTATGTGTCGGTATGGGCTACTGTCTATAGGTCAATTTAAATTACCTTGTTATGTTATAAATCAGCATTATAGATGAATGGTGATGTTACGATCTCACTCGAGAAACGTTTTTAACTTTTTTCGCTCGCCGCGGCCAAGAAAAAAGCAACAATGATGCAAATTTAATTAGGAGAAACTCTCTAAGCTAAAGTACCGTGATTTAGCACGCGTTATTAATGGTTTAAATTATGTTTATTGGTTTTAGGTATTGTTTATTTGAGTGATTAAAAAGTTTGTTTTATATCTAATCATTAAATTTACGTAGGATGACATACTTGCTTATTACTTTCAAAAAAATACTCTGTGTTTAGCCATTCTCCTCTCGTGTCATATGTAGTGACAATAGATTACGTAAAAATTCAGCAAACTTTACTTACGACAATTTCTTTCATCGCTCTCATCACCACAGTCATCATTACCATTGCAACGTTGAGAGGCGGGAACGCACCTCTGATTTCCACAAGTGAATTCTTCAGGCGTGCAGCCCACGTTTCCTGAAATTTTTCAACAACCAATGTCAGGCCTAGGTCAAGAGACTCAGTGCAATACTCTTCGACTGCAATAAGTGCGCATGATGCCTACCACATTGAGATTCGTCACTTCCGTCATTGCAGTCTGCCATTCCGTCACAAATCCATTTGGTGTGAATACACTTCCTCTTGTCAGCACATAGCCATTCGTTTCTTCGACATTTGGGTGGGGGTGGGGTAGGTCTTGTTGAAGCTATCAAGAAAGAAATATTTAAAATGAGAAGACGGTCACGGCGGTTCGTCTTGGACACACTTTGATGTAGAAAGAAGTAAAGACTCGCACACAAATTCTCCAAACTGATCTCTATACATTTCTTTTAAGATTAGTTGAGAGAATTTGGTTTAAGATCAAACTGTTTTTCCTTTGGTTATCAGTTTAGTAATTCTCATAACTTTTACTCTTGTTATCTGCTGATGTTGTTAGGAGAAAACTGATGTTGGTCACTCTTGGGACCTAAAGGACCAAACGGAATACTCGGTAACGTGGTACAAATTTACGTTTGCCGTTCGCTGTAAACTTAACTCTAAATCTCTCCATTGATGTTATTATCATCAGGCCAACTGTTCGACATAATTGATTCTTACTTGTAAAGTTGCAGCCTAATTCATCTGACCCATCTAAACAGTCGTCCCTTCCATCACAGCGGTACCGACCACGAATACAGCGCCCACTCTCCACGCAGCGGAACTTGGAAGGATCACAAGGTGCTTGGTCTACAATTGTACAAGAGAAATAAAGATTTTAACGATCATTTAATAAGAAAATTAAGAACATCACCGACACTTACGGCAATTTTTCTCGTCACTTCGATCGCCACAGTCATCCTCCAGATCGCATCTAAAATCTAACTCAATACATCTGCTATTCTTGCAAAGAAACTCGTTGGGTGAGCATGTGGCTAAAACAGAAAGAAAATGAAATTAATTACATGAACTGCCATTTAGAGACTTAACTGACTGTTTCTGGCTACTCGCAACGAGCCGCACGAAAAGAAAAGTCGGCGTTTCACCTAGACCGTATCAATGCGCGGATATTAAAAAAAAAACCACGGTTCAAAAACAATAAAATGCCGATTGATCCCAGCAACTGAGAAAACAGCCGACAATAATTGCGATGTCACCACTGGTTTCCCCGCGAAATGAAGTCTGAGAAACGAGCGCAAAAATTCCACACTGATGACGCGTCACTACCCAGATCTATCTGAGTAGTGCTTCTGATTGGTTGAAAATTCTCTTCATCCAATCAGCGTAACACTACCGGGATCGGAGCACTGACGCATCATCAGTATAGAACTTACGTGTTCTTCCCTTGGACTTCATTTCGCGCAGAAATCAGCGATGGCGTCGCGGAATCTCGGCGCTTGAGTTTTCAGGCTACCGGCCTAGCAACCAAAACTAGCGAGGAGAGTTCTTAAAGATCTTCATCTCTCGCCGCGCTGGTCCTCTTCACTCGCGGGTACTAGCGTCGCCGTTTTTCTTCAACGCAGGCTTTACATGTTATAGCAAATTACAGCTGAACCTCTTCACAACAGCCACCTTAAGAGACAGAAGAAAGCGGTAGTTGTAGAGAGGTGGCCGTTGTAAAGAGAGTTTCTAAACAAGAGTCAATGTATGGACTGTCCGCCGAAAAAGGGGCCATTATAGAGAGGTGGCCGTTGTGGAGAGGTGGTCGTTAGATGAGGTTCGCGTGTAGTACAAAATACTTACGAATAACGCAGTTCTGTTCATCGCTGTTGTCGCCACAATCATTCTCAGTGTCACATCTTAGTCTGGCGTCGATACAATTCCCATTTGCGCAAGTGAAGTCGCCGGTGCTACAAGTTTGCGAGACAGGTGCTGAAATTAAATAGAAGTACGACAGGTAAAGAATTAGATCATAACAAAGATAAGAAAATCTACAAAGCAGGTACCGATTTAAATGCGAGCATTTTATCAGTTTTTGATGAAGGAAGTGCTAGTGAGCCAGTTGCAGATAGAAAGCTTCCTTGTTGATTCAAGGAGAGTGGGGTAACCAGCGCTCAAACGAGGACGTCAGCCACATTTCACTGAGTGTGCTTTTATCACAATGATGCAAATGTGTTGCGATGTTGATACTTACAACATCGAGGTCCGCTGTCAGTAGCTTCGTCACTGCCATCTCCGCAATCATCAGCTCCATCACAGACAAAGCTTGTGGGGACACACTTGCCATTATCGCACGTGAATTCTTCAGTTGGATCACATACCTGTTGGCCTGAAGCGGATAAGAAAAGGAAAGGTGATGCATCAGCGCCTCAGAACTCTGGGTTTTTGCTAATATAAAAGACCGTCGGTTTAGAGACGAGTATGGCTCCGAGGGCACATTAGGCCTACGTAGCAGGTGCCGGTTATTTTATTTTCTTACAGGCCGCGCGAGGGGAACACTTTTCTCCCCTCGCCTGCAGGCTAAGGGCATATACGGTAGGAGAAGGCTCGGAGGTCGAGCGGGGGCGGGAGGGGGGAGGTTTTGGAAGACCTCCCGTCGGAAGTTTGAACTGCAGTTCCATAAAGTTATAGAAGATGGCAGAGAGAACGAAACACAAGTCACCACAAAGTCTGACGATTATTTATGCATTCTTAACTCTTCTAATGTCTCCTCAAATCGCAAAGTTGATATACACAAAATATACTAGACTGGATTTAAGGGAAATTGTGCCACAAAGCGAAGATTCTTATCGAACTGGAGAAGGTGTGTTCAGGTGTTTGAGCATATTAAGAAATTTAAAACTCAGAAAGATTGATAATTGAGTTTTAATTTAAAAATTTGATCAAATCATACGAAAACCAGAAGTAAGGTTAACTGAACGACGAAACTTGTTGAGCCCTTGCACTTGTTCGATTAATCCCTTTCTCCTCTTTTATATTAAAGCGAGCGTGTTTAATTTTGCAGCATACACAATTTTTTTCGTTAACCCGTTACCGTCTGAGGAGAAAGATATTTATCCACCTTGTTCAGTTGTGGAGGGACGCTGTAAGCCGTTTTTACAAATTCAGCGGGCTCGTTCATATAGAAAACTGACTTTGTGATTATCTTCCTTTTCGAAGAACAATCGAGCTCCACTATTTGTTCAACCAGTGTTCTAACTGCCAAAACAAAGCTTACAGACTTTTCATCTGTGGTAAATACGCCTTTTTCAAAATTATGTACGTATTTATTCACATAATAATTTTTAACAAGCACTCAATCATGACCTGAATTTCGTGCGGCCTTTCATGCCATTCAACTTGTTGCGTGTCGCCACGACACGCGTTTCACTCCGAGCGTGGAATTCTCAAAGTCATATCGCTGTGGTTCTCAGTGACAGCAATACTTAAGAGCTAAGGTTTTAAGTTATCAGTACCTAACATTTCTTTGCTTAAAAAGGATTAATCAAATAGAGATTGTTTTGAGAGACCATTCAAGTCGCTCTTCTGTCTTGATATACAAAGGCCATGCTCCAAATTCCACACCAAGCTCTCTGAGGAGTTGGACCAAGACGAGGATACAAACGCCATTAACAACGCAAACTTTGAATTCAAAGGATAACTTATTTCTTATCTTTTATCGACTGATCAGCACATACATGTAAACAACAGAAATAAATTCTTGTGAAAAACATATCTTAGAAAGGTTGTCACATCACAGCGCCAAGTTTTCACAATCTCGTTAACAATATTTTGGAAGAAATACATCTTTGTCTTTCCATTCAATAGCCAATGGAAATTTCTTGAAGTTTTGGAACAAACGATCCTAAAATAATTTTGAAACAAACGGCACGCCATACTCAGGGGGTCAATATCGCCGACAACTAATATGTTACGCCATTTTTAAAGCACAGTTCAAGTTCCCGGGGGGAGATATTCTCATAAAAAGGCAGGAGTGGTCGATCAATAACTAGCCCGTTCCAGGCTCTCAGAGAGTAGGTATGAGGCGCAAGTAAAAGGCAGCCGAAAATATGACCGCGGGGAAATTTGCAAAGAAGGAAAATTCACAAAGCTGTCTAAAAAGTACCAGAATATCGTTTTGTGCGCGTACATTTGGACGAGGTACCAACGATTGAACTCCACGTTAACCCACGTTATTTAACAATTAAACTACAGTGGATCTGAAAGTGGTTGTCCTTAAAAGTAATTAAGTGCACCCCCGTCTAAAAAGGGTGTGCCGATCGACTCTCGGGGTTACAGCACCAGCCATGACGAATGATTAGAATATGCATCCATCATTAAAGAGCAAAAATGACCCTTTTTACGTTATGGGGATAATGTCCGATCATTTCGTGACATGACAATTTTTCTAATCACGTGAAAAGTTCGACAGAAGGCGATGGGAGCGAATAATGAATGTTGCGCGACTCGGGTCGTCAGTTAGTCTCTGCAGAAAGCTTAGCTTAATGATCAAGAGGGAAAAAAAAACCTAGCACAAGCACACCAGATGAAGTCCCAGTAGTCAGGAAATGAAGTACAATATTGATGTTTTGAAAACATTTCCGACATTTAGGTTTTGTAAATCGATCTGCAGGCACTTATAAATAGAAAAAACGTGTTTGGTATTCATTTCATTTGTTTGACTTCATTCCTTTGTCACAAAAATGTAAACATTATGCCAAATCCCTGAATAAGTAAACTTTGTCTTTTATACACGTTAACTGTAAGGTTTTTCAAGAAATAAAAATCAGCTGTTGATGAGCTGATAACTAGTGTTTTAATACGAAAATATTACGTAACAGTTTGTATCTAAATTGCGTTGTCTTATTTTGAAACTACTGTCAGTGTATACTTTGCCACACCTTAATTAAAGATTGTCACGCGATATACCGATCAGCGTCAACAAAGTGCAGTTCAGTCAAAACAATAAGAGAAGAAAAGGGCAAGGAAAAAATAGAATAAAAAAGAAATTATGAAGTAGCTGAACATCAGCAGCAAACTAAGCGTTAAAAGACAAACTCGCGTTGTCTTCATTCTACACAACTACACATTAAACCAACATTCGGCTTATCAGCTTTGTGGAATTGAGTCTGCTGTTTGTCTACCTTGCGAACAGAGGTTTCTTAAGGCTTTTAGCATTTACGAAGTCATTCGCGTAGTTTGTGAGTCGTGTAGAAAGAAACCTCTGCGTGCAGGGTACTGTTAGTGGTTATTTAGCTAATGTTCTAATGCAACAAATTAGCCTCAACACATCACGCTGTTTTTTTCTCGCATTTGGTTGTTTTGATTTAAAGTCCGACGTAGCACGGCTATTGCTTTTTAAAACCTTCACTGACCTTCTAGTTTGGTTAATCAAACCTGCATGAGTGCATTATTGCCTGATTGTATCACTCGTGTCGATACACATGACCTCACTGGTAAAGAACTTTATACTCTCCTAGGGTGTTTTGTTTTAAGGCAATGACAATGGTGTCATTGCCTAATTTATCACAAAACGCAAGTTGAACTATATATGAACTTTCTTGCTAGCAGGCTCTGTGTTGAGAAAAACATAACAACTGCGTTGCCTGCGTGTTAATCTACCCTCTACCCCAGGGATATATACAGAAAGGAATTTCAAAATAGGTCTATTAAATGTGCAAGAGTTCTGTTAACGTAACTGAAGTGATTTTTCCTGGCACCAGTTGTTCGAAAGCTAGATAGTGCGATCCATCGGATAAATCACTATCCAGTGGATAAGTGTTGGGGAAACCAACTGCACTATCCACTAGATAGGGATTTATCCGGTGGATAGCACTATCCACCTTTTCAACAACTGTGGCCAGGTCTGCAAACCAACTTGAATTCCGGTGAAAACTGCTGACCTACGCAGTGCCACAACTGAAAAAATGCAACCAATAACCCTATATAATGCAGAATTTGCACAAGACAAATTATCATCTCTAGCCATGGCACAATTGTCTTCCTCCCTGACCCTCACTTCCAACCGTTTTTAACATTCTCAATAATTATGACTGAAATGAAATGAATTGTTTCATATTGCTTTTGCTCCAAGAGTTCTTTAATTTGTCTTCCAAGAGGTACCAATTTTTTTCTTGGCAGTTTAGTGAAGTGCACCCTTTGAATGTGGTATGTACTAAGTACTAAAAAAATGAAGTATAATCATGCAAGTACTGACCCTTTTTCAAGAGATCTTTGCACTGTTTGGAACCTCTGTAAGGCCTCGGAAGAGTTTTTTAACACTCAAGAAGACATAGTGGACATTCTCTTGTGAAAACACATTTTTGTTCTTATCTGCACTGTTGTTTTTTTTACGTTTTGAACCCTTGTTTTACTTCAAAACTGGAAACTACCCTTGTACAACCATCCTTAAGCATAAGCTTTTTATCACTAGTGGCTTAAAGGGTCTTTTATGCTTCTTGCCAATTTTTTAATGCTTCTTATGTCATATGGTTTCAAACAGACAATTGTCACCCTTATTAATAAAACCTGTTGAACTTGGTTTTTGTAGTATATGTGGCAACAAAAGTACATAGGCAGTGTGCAAAGAAAGTAGTGTCCGATAGCCCAGGGCTAGTAGATTTTGCTATTCTTTTTTTTAACTTGCCCGAAGGGCAAGTGATGTATTTTGAGGAATTTCAATAACAAAAGAACTGTGCAATCAATTCTGCTCGTCGGAAAGCTTTTGGGGCTAGTTGAAATGATGTCTGGGCTAGTAAATGCTAGCTTCAGCTTGCCCAAATGGCAAGCGGTAAAAAGGATTTTCATTGCACCCTGATGGGATGCTAAACTAAGGACATTGACATTTTATAGTTCCAAACAAATTTTAGCTTTGTCAGCAAAAAAGGATCAACAGTAAATTTCAAGTTGACATCAAGGTTTAAATTTAATGTTTATATCACATGACTAGATATGTGTAACAAACGTGATGCTAATGATAACCATGTGAGGTGGGCATATTGACAAACGGCTAGGATTTATTTAGAATTAGCTCACTCTCCGCAATAAGCTATATTTCATATGAAAGATCTATCCCTGAGACCTCTGTTGTGTCTAATGACACTACTGACAAGAAACCATTTTCTTTTCATTTCATTTTAAAAACTAATGCAGATTAAGTTCATAAACATTTATGTTGCACTTTGATAAATGCTAGAGATTAGTTTTATAATATGCCTTAGTGAATTCTTTTGTAGATCACAGGGGATTCCTTTTGTACAGTTTTGTATACGTTTGCACATTCCTTCATTGTATATATAGAGAAGAAAAGAAAATTAAGCCTAATGTTGCCTACGAGACGGTTCAAAACACATCGATCAAAACAAACTCTACAATGTAAACAAACTTTTGAGACCTCTCAGAGGGTCTACTTTAAATAATATTTAGCTCTTCAACATTAATCACTACTTTGACGTCTAATGTCAGACAATATACCAACGTCTGGATAATTATATCGAAAGGAATGATCACAGTATTGTCAGTATTAAGACAATACTTTCGCTCGATTTCGTTTTTACTGCACGGTCTTTTGTACGGATCAAATTTCAAAGTTTCTTTATTATTATGGAAATTACATGAAAATTACAACATTTGCAAGTTTTTCAACGTTTATCTCGGGCGAATTAGGTTAAAGAAACCGCAAAAACTCTTTTACGAGAGGTATTGCGTAGTTTAGTTATATGCAAATTTCCGCAAGATATTTCTGGCCAATCATTGAAAGCCATCTCGACACACCTACGATCTTCCCCTAAACAATGTCGGGCGAGTTAAGCCGGACGTGTAGCGAACATTTCAACGTGTAGTTACAAAAACAGTCATTACAATAAAATAATTCCTTTAAAACAGGAGAAAATTATTTCAATTGCAGTTTATGACGGCTACTTTATGAAAAGCGAGTCACGTTTTGAGGGCCTTGGAAATTATTTCCCGAGAGAATTTCTATTATTTAAGCCAGTAGATGCGAGGACGTGATTAGTTCGTTAACTTTTCACCTTGATTCTCGTATAAAACTTGTCTAGATTATACCTCAACTTCTACATCAATGATTTTCGATGTCTCTCGCAAATAGAAGAACAATATTAATATAACCAGAGACCAATAAATCTTATGTGCTTTGATGATAATTCGCGCTATTCAGTTGATGTTTAGTATTTTGAATATCAAATTACTAGATCGCCTCACGGAACAGGAAAGAAGAAACAACTTTAGAGTAAAACTTGCCATTTTCTCAACACATGGAAATGATAAAGAATGGACTTTAATTAAGATTAAAAAATACACTAAAACTAGTCACGGCTGGACGTTGGTTAACCTTCTACGATCGACCCATGTACATAGAGAGCTTAATGTACATTCGCGGTCGAGTACAAAATTTCGATTCAAATAGAAAGAAGAAATAGAGCATAAATATCAAACTTACCACATCCTCTTTCGTCTGAGTTATCCCCACAATCATCTTGACCATCACAGTGCCAACTCAACGGAATACATCGCTGGCTTTCGCATTTAAACTGCACTGAACTGCAGTTAAAACCTAGCAACGTAAGGGCAGGTACAGAATTAGTAGTTATCAAGAAAGAATGTTGTGGAGTGTGGCTTTTTCTTAGTCCTTTAACGGATAAAATGAAGTTCCCATGAAAAGTTAAAAGCAAGTCTAAATCTGACTTCGAAAAAAAAAGTGCTATCTTGGCCTCAAATTACACTTTAGGGAGTGTTACAAAATCGAGGGGTGTGTTCGGAGGAGCGCCGACGTCGGTTTCAAACCTTCCCTGCAATTTAAAATATTCATAGTAGCTATGTACTATAAACCCTGGACGTAGATCTTCGATTTCAAAACTGCTGTTGATTTTTTATATCGAGTCCTAGTGAAAACTAACATTTCATTGCCCGCCATAACTGGCCAAGCAAATAAACAGACTTTATAAAGCGAAAGTTTTGTTCAAGTGTATGCCACCGGCTGTGGCTTCGTTAAACGGTAGAAGTTCTTACGTTTTACTTGAAATTTTGAACAAGTCTCTGGCATAAACTATCTCAAAAACTCCACAGAGAGCGTTGTTTTCAAAATCCTACCTGAGGCCGTCGTCTGATGTAACAAGACTATCCATAAGACTCCGAAGAAGCGAAGTGAACCGGCGCCCACTACCATATTTGATCCTTTCTGCCTCTCTATTGTAAAAGCGTGGTTTGGTGAAATTTGCATATTTTACAGTGACGCGCTGCCTCTGGCCTGACTCGGCTGAGAATCACGCCACTTGACGTCATCGCGCGCCACGAACAGGTGAACAGAGCGTGGATGACACTAGAAGGGCCCACTAGAAGCAACACATTTTGATTTGTCATAAAAAAAAAAAAATTGGGAGCAATGTCCCTCTCATTTCTCCCTGCATTTTAAAAATTCGTTTCACTTTCGAACAGCTGTGAATTCGAAGCCATTTCAATGGTTTTTAAAGGTCAGCCAGTGCCAGAATTTCGTTCGGCATATGTTCATGTCTGCGCGATTACGCGCGTGAGTTACACGTAGCCACGTGCTCCTTATAGTGGACTGAGTGAGTAAGTTTTTTCTTCCATCGTTTCTTTTCGCCTTTTTGGCGGATTGCATCAAAAATATAGAAAATAAATTCATTTTCACGCTGCATTTGGTCAAATATATATTAATTTTTTTCAAGCCCTAGCGGAAGAAGGAATTAGACGTCTGCTCAAAAAAAGAAGGAAAAGTGTCAATTAGCTGCCAGGTGATAGTCAAATAGGAAATGCATGGGATAGTGAAATTATCATTTTACAAATTTTCTCTTTCGTTCAGTATCGATGCGGAAAACTGAAATCAAAATTAAGGGCCTTTTCTCTAGTGCACGCTGTGTCAGTATTGTCTTTTATCTTATCGGAATATTTTGTATAGAAAAACAACTTTAAAAGAGTTTTTTTTGGAAAAAAGTGAAAACAATAATATTTTACAATAAGTATGAAAACACTGAACGATTGCCCGATTAAACGGATTTGATACGCATCTAGCTCGATCCGACGTATCATTGTTGCTAAATGCTTACCGATCAATTCGCTATCGCATCCATAGCTAGGCAATTTTGAAAATATTTGACCTTTTAATACTGAAGTTGAAATATACTAGATCACAAGGACACAAAAAGCCGGAATGTTGTGATACCTAGTCAAATTTGTCAGGACTTGAGGATTTTTTCGATCGTCTGGCAGCAACTTGCCAGAGTTGGAGATGAGTAGTACTTGGCAGTTTGTCACTTAACGTCTGTCGGAAAAGCAAGACAGCCTTTGAACAAGTTCCTGTCAGTACACTTTCTGAAGAGGATTATTACAAGACATATTTTAAATGTTTCCTTATTTCCTGTATACGAAGTAAGCTTCACAAATATGTGTTGCTGTTGTCGTTTTCTTTCAATCTTTCCTACTTCCTGTCTGTTTTGTTTCCCTTTTGCGGTGGGTTGTAGGGGGAGGAGCAGTTGTTGGATAACGAAATTTCAGACGAAAAACTTTCGACAATCTGACTTTGCATGGCCGCGAATTTCGCACGTTTTTCTTGAAAGATGGTCCTCTCACCATGGCAACGAGACTCGGTGAACGAAGTCCCGCAGGATATGCATAGGCCCGGCGCGACAATTCAGGAACTGCACCGGCTCGGCTCCCATAGGGATCATTTGAGGTCAATTTTTAGGTGTAGAGCTCTCCTGACTTTACTTTAAGTTTTATTATTCATTCAATCGTTCATTCATTTATTTGTCATTTGTCGTTGTAATTTCATGTCATTTCATAGCTTGACAGTAAAGAGACTGCAGATCTATATCATTGAATTCTTTGTTGTCCGTTCAAGAACAAACATATCCGTGTTATGGCCGGATTTAGGGGTACTTTGAGGGGACTGCCCCATACCTCAGCTTTCTTTCGGAGGGTGAAATTTTTTACTACGCTGGCAATATAATGAGGGGTGCTTATCGATTTCCGGCCGATTTCATTGAAATTAAGTACAACTGAGAGATAAACTGTTTAACGGCTTCCTTGAAACTCTGTACAATCATTCAGTTTGATTTCTGTTGCGTTTTATAGCTGTGACACTGAGAAAATTACGGAATTTCGGAACCCAAATGATGAATTTGTTGAGCTCAATTTTCTTTTAACTTTTAATTACAAACCACCAAATTATTAAATAGTTTCAGGGTCAGAACTATCAGGTTCTACTATCTAGACCATTCGACAAACAAGAAACAGATTCCACCAGTCGCCCCATGTAACAGGGAATCTTAGACAATTTTGGATTCTGTCCACTTCTTTGTCAGTGGAACTAGGATTCTGGATTCCAAATATTTAGTGGGATTCCGGATTCCTTGAACTGTATTCCCGATTTCCGATTCCACGAGCAACATTTTCTCATATTCCGGATTCCACAAGCAAAAAGTTACTGGATTTCGGAATCCAGATTCCCTCACCAGTCCGTGCGGCCCTTAGCCAAAAGACTGCTGTAAGATATAATGCCTCAAGCCTCAGTTTTGTATGGGGGAACTTTTCTTCATTAGACTGCAGAATTCAGTCCGACGGAACCCTCTAACCCTCTTCAATCCAAGTGTCTTAGATAAAAAAAATTCAAAGATTGAATAAAAAATAAACAAACTTGTATTATGCAAATTACTGAAAAAATCCCCAATAACCATGCTAACGGAAATTCTTTAACTGATTCCATTAGTTACTCAGTAGAATTAATGAATAAAAGTGAAATTCAAACAAAACCCGCTCATATTTCTTTTTACTATTACTATTTTTTCTTTGTTCAGCGCTGCATTGGTCTCTCAGTTCATTTTATTTTTTTTGCACGCCATTTACATATGTCATCGTTTACGAACAAAAGTTCCACCTAAAACACATAAAGTAATAACTCTGCTCACTTCATTTCAAATATGAAGTAATTCAGGGATATTATCTTCGATTACGAACCCTTTGAAAAAGATCCTCTGATAATGAGAAATCGATTGTTACCAAGAGAGGATATATAGATTAAATTACTTCCTCGGATTTTGAATCCCCCTCTTTGCTTGAAGTAAAGAAACTGATTTCTGGCAAAGAAATACTTGAGTTTTTAGCACTCCAGCCAGAAAATATTAACAGTAAAATGTTTCAGCAACATAAGGGATATATTTGCAATCGCTTGCATCACCAGAACAGTCCGGTAGTAGGTGATTCTGATCTAAGTCTCTCCGGCTGAACTTTCATATGAGTCTCGATTTAATTTTCAGTATTTTATCAATAAATGCAACCCGACAGCCGACTTTCGACTTTGCCAATCCCTCTTTGTTCAGTTCACCCTTGGTGTCAAAAAGTGAAACCGCTATCTGCTAACAGGTGGAAACATTTGGCTTCAGCACAGATGTTAGCTTTCACGTACAAACTATACTGTAGTCCCACGCATGCAAGTTTTCACCCACGCAAAATCGCGCGAAGGATTATATGGCGCGCGCGCGTCTGTGCAATTTCTACTCGGCTTCCAACAAACAAAACATTCTCAGCTCGTCCTTTAGAGCATATTTCCCCGATGATTGTTGCTGGTAAACATATACTACGATTATACTACGGACGATTATAGTGTTCGTTTTCACTGAAATGCCCGAAAACGACGCCCGGTAACTCTTTGCAGTGACTTAAATACAGGGCGATCACCCTGGCAAAAAGACAATGCTAAATATTTTGCAACAGCTTCGTCGCGTTTTGTCTCTCTCAATCACAAACTAGCATTAAGGGAAAATCAACTCACTTTCGGAAAAACATGAGGTGAATTTTAATACTGCAGGAAAAATATGATGTATGCAAATGAAAGTACCCACCAAGGAAACCAATACTTGACTAAAGGTAAAACAAGAAAATCATCTACCTTATATTTACTTTGGAAGAGCGTAATGTATTTTTAGCAATTTTCTTTTGCCAAAAAAAAAAAACGCTATTAAATATTGATTGAAATGTGTAGTAATGTTTGTCACATGCTTAGTCATCAGGGCACGATGACGCATCAAGTTTTTTGCTGAATATTGGCTGTCTAATTTCCCCCGGTCTTTACACACGAACGTAGGACAGGAGCCAATTTCGGCTTCTGACCAACGCCAATACGTTGTTTATTATGAGAAGTTTTGTGTATCAGGTTCACATTTTTAAGCGATCGCAGGGTAGGAAACGCAAACTTAGCAACCAAAAACGATATTTAAAATCCTTAGCGTAGTGAAGCCACGGGTATATATATCGCCTTATATATCGCACGATAGAACCTGAATAATAACTGGTTACGTAACTAAAGACATTTGCCGAAACTACCAAAATCGAAAGCAGTACTTCGCCTTTCTTTATCAGTAAATCTACGTAACCAATACTATTCTTGCGATACCGATCGTGGCCCCAAAAAAAGGCTGTATAGTTAAGAAAAGGAACTGATTTCTTTAAGTTCTTCTTAATGGTTCCAGGTGTTATATAGATCGAGATCATGCTGCAATGCAATACAGTTGATCGCGACTAAAGAGTACTGTATTGTCATACCCTGGATCACTGGACAGGTTTTCTGCTTCATTGCTTAGTAATTATTAGGGACGTTGCGAAACTATGACGGCAAAGGAAACGAAACGACTAAAAGACAATAGGAGGCTTTGTGGGCAGAACACCACCTCTGTAATGACGTGTATCCGGGTATTCTTTGCCGTCAGCTACGAGGTCTATTGACTTGGCCGAATATAGTTTTTTTTAAAAAAAAAAAAGTTGACGTGGAAACGGAAAAGGCAAGGCGAAAAAAATTAGCTTTCTCTTTCTCTGTGACTGCAAGGTACATGCACTCTCTCATAATATGGTTCCAATCCAATTTCTGACTTTCAACTATAAGAGTGCAGTTCTGAACGCGACTTGGCAGCTGTTTATCAAGATTTATAGGACTTTCTATCTGTAGTGTGCGCTGCCGTTAACAATTGCCTTTGACAGACTAACACAACGACATAAACGAAAACAACACCGGTAACGCATACACACAAAAACAAGGCGCCAGGATGAAGTATTGTACTTGACGTTCTTCAGTTAATGATCGATCTGTCATTAAAAAGATTAACGTTGGCGCGCTTCTTAGTGTACGATCAGTATGTGGACGTCCTTCATACGAGGAGTCTACACCAACAATCGAGTCCATCTATGCATGTCCATACGTTAGACAGAATGTAATCGAGTCCGAAATTGTTGAAGTTCTGATAATTAAAAGAGATGAGAATGCAAAGAAGTTAATAAAATATACTTTCGGAAAACCAAAACGTCGAAACAGTTTCTGGATCGGCCTTGATCTCGTTTAAGCTTATTTCGATTTATGGAAACGCCTACAGTGCTTGCCAATAGTTGCTGCTGTTTTGCTGCTTAATTGCATTTAGAGTCAGTCTGTGTAGCAAAATAATAACAAACTGCTTACAGTTTTAAACATCTAAATTACAAAAGTATCCACAGTCAAAGTAAACATGTTGACTCTCTACTTATCACGAAATTGCGACAAAATTGGTTGCACATGCGCAGGGGCATAAAATGTTTTGATCTCCGATTAATGAGATAAGCGAGGTTTTGAAAGAACCATCGTTTTAAAGTTGTTCGCATTGATCAATTTATATCTGTTTGACTTTGCTATGTGATTAGCATATACGTACAGTTTTAAGGTCTCTCGCCATATCTGAACCAGTCAAAATGGACCAATCACACTCGATTTTTTCGCGAATTCCGCGCGTGCGCAACTAACTTCTTCCTTGTTTTGTTTTTTTTGAGCTGGACCGTTCCGTTTTGATTGGATAACGCAATTGTTTGTTCGTGATAAATCATCAGACGGTGCTGCAAGAAAAGGAACACGAAACGCCTGAATCACCTTTTTGGATACAGAAACAAACTAAAATCTGAGATCATTCTTAATGCACAACTGTCTCCAAGTTTACTTTGACCGAGTTGCCTCAGTTTCTCGTGGACAAATCTATTAAAGGAAAATCTAAAAACAGGGCATTGTTTGTACTTTTAACCCAACGTAGGTCTGAAAACAGTTCTGGCGTCACCGTCCAAGTACCCTCTAATCATGAGAAACTCTTCACCACACTTTGGCCGAATATAAAGGCAATACCCGTTTCAAAAGCTTACTTAAATCCAATGCTGACTTCATACCTTGGATATTGTACAGGGCAAAGAGTGGGTTCTTGACCCCATGGTGTGTATCAGTCATCCTAGAATATCGTAGCCGCTGACAAGGGTCCAGTGAAACTCACTTTCCGAAACACGCATGCGTTTAACCCCTGCGATAATTAGACGCGCGGATTTCGAGTAACGCGGCCAACATTAAAATTAAAACTGTTAGCAAAGGTTTTCGACCAAAAAATAGTCCGGTTCCAGCTGTCCTACAAACATTCGATGATGAAAGAGTGAGAAAATGCCCTTGACGATAGTCACTATTTGTATTACCGAACTGAAAATAACTTTCCAAGATAAGTGAATTTGTGATACAAAGTGTAATTGTTTTTATTCCACAACGTTTTTGACAAAATGTGATAAAAGAAATACTGTCCTGTTGTACCAAATGTTTGAAGCACCAGGGAGTTCAGGAAATTCCTTGATTACTTTCAATTAATGACCCACTCAGAGACAAGATTTACGCAAGGCTGCAAAGAACAGTCGATCATCGGACAAGTAGTTACCCGCTTTTTTGTGTGTGTTTAGTGTGGTGTAGGTAGAAGCAGCAGATCAAACTTGATCCTTTTCTATTATCCACACATCCAGTCCTGTGTGTTCACACACTCGCCTTTCTCTCGCATTCTTCACTATCCTCTTCTACCATCCTACATTTTCTTTGCACGCTCTCTTGCCTTGGCAATATCAATGTCTGATTGGGTAATCGTATGAAACACGTCATCGACGTCATAAATGTCATTAGGAATATTTTTGTTGGCTTCCCGGCGATCCTCAAGAGCTTGCCTCGACTCCACGCGATCACGATACCGCTGGGCAGCTTGTTTACGAATCATCCGACGATACTAAGAAAGAAGAAGTAGGTCAACTCCACGGCGAAGAAAGAAAGGCGAGTTATAGAGACCCCCATTTTAAGAAAAACGTGGATGTGCAATAGACTGCAAAACAGTCGGTTTTTTCCTCAAAATCAGTAAAGAAATCGGTAACGCGTGGCGTAAGAGTCTTATGCGCGCGAACCGCGCGAGCCTCACACAGCGTCTCTCCCCAGTCTCGCTCTCTGTTTTCAGCCTCGTTCCACACCTTTTGTTTGACTGCTCGCGCGTACTTGAATACGCAAAAATACGGACTGTTTTGCAGTCTAGATGTGCAAGGACACTTTTCAATTAACATGTAAAGTCAACATAGAGGGAATTTTCCCGCCTTTTTTTTCCCACAAGGCAACGCTTTGGAATTTTTCAGCGCTTGGTACCTGCGTCGAAGAACAACTTCGACTACTTCGTCCCCAGGGTCCTCTCGTTTTCCAAAATGGCGGCGGCAGGAGTGTGCACAACCAAAATTTGCGCCGACACTAACTAGAAGGGGGCTAACTCTCTACAAGAAGAAACCACTGTCTTCCATTCACTGTGATTATCCACAGTCTTGGACAAAATAGATGGAAAATTTGTACCCCACCCACCACCCCAAATCAAGGATGGGGAAATGGAGCGTTTTGGCTTTTGCACGGCTTAATCCTTGATTTGGGGGAGATGGGGGTTTGCTGTTCCTTTTTATTCTGTCCAAGATTGCAGCTAAAACAACATTCTTTATAACGTCTGCATGTATCCTGGAAGTACATGTTTGTTTTGTGTCTTACCTCATTGGGTGATTGATAACGCGGGTTTTCATACAATGTTGGGCCACCAAAACTTCCTTCGAATACTCTTATGAGGTTTAAAACAAACCGAGGTCCTGAAATAACATGGTAGTAACCAGTCAAGAGATAAAAATAAAAATACAAGCGTTAAAACCTCTATAAATATATAGGTGATCAGAGAGCGTAGAATAAAGCACCATACCAATCTCTAGCAAGGATCCATCCTCTTCAACAATCTGAAAAATAGTTTATTCGTCAAAAATGTAAGGTAGAAAAAAGACAGAAGATCAAAATAATGTGTTTTCCTTTGAAAGTTTTGAACTCTTCAAGAAAAAAATAATAATTAAAGTGTATTTACCTGAAAGTTTCGAAACCAAATTCTATTGTCTTCTATTGAGAACGACAGAATGTGATCTACAAATGGTTTACTTTTGGGATGGTAGCAAGGTGTGCTAAAAATCTGCAATAAGAAATGTAATTATGTCCAAACATGACCTCTAGGATTATACTCAAAAAAAAAGAAAAGAAAAGAAAAGAAAACAAGCAGAACAACAAGAAAAAAAAAACAGCCAAATCCTTCAGGCTGAATTGCACAAACCTGGGTAAACATTTCTTTTAGAAGTGAGTTATGAGCTGTTTCATCAAAGTGCTGCCAGGTAAAGGAAGAGAAAAGCATGCACATATTTTTTAGAGATAATAGATATATGCGCACAGGAGCCAAAGGCCTAACCGACCAGAGCTTATCCCGGTTTCCTTACACGAGGTATGCCTAAGAGTATCGCTATGCCTCCCTGGACAGGATGCTAGACCATTGCAGGGTTACCCCCCAGCAGTATGTCGCTGGTACCCATTTATACACCTGGTGAAGAGAGACAAAGTGAAGTAAACTTCCTTGTCTAAGGAAACAATGCGACGGGCAAGGCTTGAACTCCAGACCTCCAGATTCAGGGTTCGAGGTGTTAACTGCTTGAACACACGTGCCTCCACTAGATCTATATAACAGTTTAGTCTTAAGTTAACATTCCATGGGATTCTTAAAACATTCACACTTAGTCAACCACCCATAAACATTAGATGTAAACTCCGTATGGGAGTTTACAGGTCCCATGTGGTCAACTTTGATTAAAGATTTTATAAAACACATCCAAATGAGCTTGACTCAAAAAAAAAAAAAAGGCCAGAAAACTCTGACCGGGAATTTCAAATGAAAATCTTGTTCTACTATCCCCAGGAAGTGTCACTTTTAAATGGGTTTAAGGTGCTTCTCATACCTGATCAAAAGACAGTATTGGCCTTGATCCTTTTAATGAGTTTCCAGTTAATTTAAGTTCATCCATTGTGTGTACTAGAGATGGAAAGAAGAGTAAAAAAAAGAGAGAAATCAAACTCCAACAAATTTAACATTATTGGATTTTATATCACCACAACTAAAAATTACTTTCAACTGACCATTTTCAACTAAGAACTTTGCAGATGGACCATGTGGTGTGCAAGAAAACCTGAAAGAATAATATACAGGCAAATTTAGTTAAAACAGTACAATGCAATTGCATTAAATGTACTATCCATCAACAAAGGGAAAACAACTTAATTTAAAACTTACCACATAAAAAGGTCTTGCCCTTTTCTCATCTCAAAAAAGACACACTTGTTACAGTTCTTCATTTCACAGACCTGAAGTCAATAAATTTAAATTACTATAAAACCCAATGTAAAATAGCACAAAACCAAGCAAGGACAAAGGTTGTTTACAGACCTCATTTACAACAAAGAGTTTGTCTTTGCGGTCAAGCTTAGTTTCTAGAAAAAAAAGAAAAGAGAAAATAATTTAACATAAGAATTACATGTACATAATTTGCCACCTTAAATAAAGATTAAAAATTATATTGTGGTCAGACTGTTGAATGATATTTTGTGTTATTGCTTACATAAATCATACAAACCTGATTTAGAGTGTGGCAGCAAAGTCTGTATGTCAAGCATTAGGTGTCTGGCTCTGGAAAAATATAAACAAAACATGTCTAATAATCATTTGGTCCTTCAACTAATTACCTCTCACAGATAAAAAATGATTTTTTAGGTGCTTTGGAGCCACACCTTGAACTCTCTTTGTTACTACCATTATCAGTTTGGTAACAATAGCCCATGGTAGAAACGAGGCTGGAGTTGACCTTGTTTTGATACAATCCTTCCTGTGCTTTATTATGTAAATAATGTTTTTCTTTTACTAACTATGTCAAGGCTGTGCTCTAAGAAAAATTGAAGGGTGCCCAGTACTCTGAACCTGTAAAATCTAGGGTGCCCAGCATATGATTTGTATGAAAAACCTGAGATGTTCTAGTCGCCCAGGAGCAAAAGTTGGCTGCCAGGGGCCACTGGGATCTGCTAGAGCACAGCCCTGTATGTATTTTTAAGCTTAATTTCCGTAACAAAAGGAAAGAGGTTTGTATCAAGACAAGGTCAACCTCTGCCTCACGTCCACTCAAAGAGTAGGATACTAAGCCCACAACTGTAATAAAATGCTCAATTGTTAAGCTCAAGTGAACTGAAGTACAGGCAGGCCATGCTAAAGCCTGTGAGTCATTGGAATAGTGATCTTGGCAGAAATGTAAGAGTCTGTAAATATAATAAAAATACGTTAGTGTATTACGTGCTGTCATTGCCCTTAAGGCAATAATTAACCACTGAGGTAAGATAAGGTAATACAAACTTTTATATTTTCGCCATGATCGTTATTCCAGTGACTCAAAGCTTGAGCTTTAATTGGGTTGCCTGTGACTGCAGTCATCAAGTAAACCATCAAATGATATACAGCGATTGATCCTAACATCATCGGTTTTGTTACTATATTTATGGTTGAAGAATGAGAAAACAGCTATTTCTGTTAGTTTATTGGCTTTATCTGGTTGTAACTCTAAACACTCATACCTGTGTGAAATACCACGTGAGCAGAACACAAGGACGCGTTGTTTATTTGTCCATTTTCCCTAGAAAAGAGGGTTAACGAATTCAATATAACAACTGGAAACATGAAAACACAACATTTTGACTGTTTTATACCTTTTTGGTTTTCTTCTTTTTCGTTTTTTGTACTCCATTGTCGGTCGTCGAAGCTTCCACTTCTTCGATAGCTCTCTTGTTCGCCATTTTGATTTGTCGTGTGCAACTTACATGTAGTAGATACCATTTTACTACAAACTGCTGACCAATGATCAATCTAGTGCGGTGTCAAACAAAAGAAAGAAATATTCGACAGCAGAGGCCGCGTCAAAGCTGGGGAAACGTTTGGAAGCTTTTGGAGGTAATTGTTGCTCTGACTTGTTATAAATAGCGTAAACTATAGCTTTGATTGCCAAACTTAAATGAGTTAGTAAAAACATCTGTGATTCGATGCTACAAGATCTTCGACTTAGCAAACTTAAATGCGTGACCCCTATTTTACACACGAAAATTGCTGTAGGTCAGCAATTTTGAGCATGTTGGCCCTCGCCCCCTACATTTCCGAGAAATATTTGTACGTTTTCGGGGTCTTGAGTCTTAACAGGATGTCTTTTTGGTCCGGAAGCCTTAAAAAAGTATAAAGGTATAAAGGTTACCGGTCCACGTTTATATTTTTCTAATTCGATGATAACAGTTTTTTAAATTGCTTAACGCTGTGTGTGAAACAAAAATTAAACAGGGTCATTTAAATGAGGTCTTCTGTCTTAAACATGGTAGCGATATGAACGATTTTAGTCTTAAGCATGATCCATTATCAGGGTTTGAAGGTCTTGGGAGCATACCTCTACCCAAACTTCCCTTGAGTGTAGTATCCCCACCCCTCCAGGGTTTGAAGGTCTTTGGAGCATACCTCTACCCAAACTTCCCTTCAGTGTCCCCACCCCTGCCCCACCTCTACTGGGCATTTTCCATCTCTGGGACCGGAGCAGGTTGGCTACTGTAGTGTTTTCGTCATCGCCACTACTTACTATGCAGGTATACAGAGGAACCTTTACGTAATGAAGAGCCAAGGGAGTGACAAAATATGTTCACTGTAACAAGGTTTAGTTATATTGAGGTCCTTTTCCTTAAATTTTGCTCTTACCAGGGTGAAAAATACAGTCCTTGTAAATAGAGGCTTGTTATATAAAGGTTCCACAGCTGTACCTGTACATTAATATATGGGGGGTGGGGCGGGAAGGGGGGGCACACTCAGCTATTTATTTTTCTTGGATCAAACTGTAAAATTGGCATGAGTTCCACTGAGTAAGTATTAATACAATATTATTACCAACTGAAATGTCTTTATTTTCTGTAGAAATAACAAGAAAATTTAAAAATGGGTGCTGTTTTGGGATCAGCTATGAAGAACACAATGGATGAAAATTTCAAGAAGAATCAAGAGTTTATGTTGCAAACTCAAAAATTGCAGGTTCAAAGTCTATAATTCAATAATATATATATATAATTTTATAAAATGAAATCACAATAAATTTGAAATTAACCAATTTGAGTGTAGCCTGCAGTACGGGGGGAAGGTGCGGCTACACGCAGGCTAATAATTTTGAGTGCAATTGACAGCCTCTGTGCTACACTTTTTCTTTGATGGGAATTTGGCTATACTTTTGCAAGGTTTTATTTTATTTTTAAAATAATTTGTAATCATTGATCATTATTTGAGTTGATCTGTTTAGCCTTTACCTGTGTTAAAAGCTTTGTATATCTTCTCTTAGTTAGGAAGACAACTTCAAATGCAGAATGCCATGAGGGAACGGCAAATGTCTATACAGCTGGCAGGAGCAAGGGAGATGTTTTATTGGCTGGCTTCATTTTATGGAGTTGCTACACTAGGCATGCTTGCTGGGTATGTAGACTTAACCTCCAAATCAAATGCATTTTTCTAAAGTGGTGGGCTGAACAGATTATTATTCATTCAAAATATTTCGTCATTGCTCATTGGTTCCAATCCCTTGGCTAATTCTTCATAACAAATGGGCGCATACCATATTTGGAAGATGAGAGCAATATACCATCAATTTGACAGTATATTTGGTTGGACATGAGGCTGCTTGGGCAAATAAAAAGTGAACTAAAAAGATGGCGTTCATGGCTATTCGAAGATGAAATAGCTGAACTTCTGACTTAAACTGAATGAGAGAAATGCAAAAATACGCAAAACATATTGCTCAATGGATTTTATCTTCTTTTTGAGGAGTACCTGCAAGATGAAACATCCGTTTATATCCTAAAAGCATGCCAAGAAATAGGCCAAAGTTTTGAAGAAAGTCTCAAGGGGGTAGGCATGTTGAGAACTTAGAAACATTTTGAATGAATAATAAAACAGTTATTGAATTTGGCTATCATACGATGTGAAGAATTATGCAGATCTCGGAGGATGATATTTACCTCGCCCTTCAGCCTCGGTGGATAATTCGTACTCAGCCTCATTCAATAATGTTTTGTAAATTGTCACAACCATGGCTATCACTATGCTGACCCTTATTCTGTGAATCTGGTTCTATAGTACTGTTGATAAAACTTACGGTATAATAGTAATAACGTTTTCAATTTTGTGATATCTTGACTATTGCCAATCAAAATTCATTACCTTTCATTTGATTTGTTTCTAGGTTTAAGAGGTCTAAAAATCCAGCTGTATTAGTTCCTTTTTTGCCTTTTACCTTTATTGTGGCTTATCAAGCAGATTTTTGTTATGGAACTAAAATGAGCAGGATAAGGGGTAAGAATCAGTAATAATAAACTGTGCAAAGAAAATAATCATCTGTTACAAGGTTTAAATAAATAAGATTACAGATGTACTCGCCTCTGAACTATGTGGAATTGCAGACTTAGTGCACAGGAAACCCAAGGGTTCTATGTGAAGAGCTTCAAATGGAACTAAACTTTGTTTGAAATATTTCAAAATACATGCTAGATATTTCTACCTTATGAAACAAACAAACAAAACTTCACCTGTGCTGCCTGTGCTCTTTATAACACAGAGTAAGAGCAGGCTGGCAAAACCCCGGTATAACAAACCACAATTCTTCACCATAGCTGATTATGAATATTCAGTGTGGGATAGGATTCATTATGACGGGTTCCTGTGCCATAACATGCAAGCAGAGGCTACTTTGTCACCATATTGTCTTCACTTTCAAGAACACATTACAAAAAAGTAGCCCCTGCTTGCTGGTTAAATACCGCCTTTCTTGCCATTATAAGGAGCGATTTCTCAGTCCCTAAGTGTGCCGTTAGAATAGGTTTCATGTACATTCACTTGGGCTGAGTAACATAATAGAGTGTTAATGGTCTATGTTTAATTGCAGATGAAGCTGAAAAAATCATGCAAGAGGAACGCGCTCTTCTGGAACTTCCTAATGGAATGCCAAGCTTTCAATCCATCGAGGAGGCACGATTGAAGGCAGAGGCCAGGAGCTCTTAAAAAATAATGTGACATTTCACTCTGTGAAACTGCTATACACTAAACGCATAATCAGTTTATTAATGAACATATACTCTCTCTGTTACTGAGCACGCATGCGCATAATCGTGGTCGGTAAAAACGCCTCTTCCCCCAAATAATGTGCACCCTTACGCTTGCTAATTACATGTAATTGCACAATGCAGCGTGTTTAAGTTCACGCTGTTCTGGTTTCAGGGCCGTTCCTTTCCTATATTAGCATTCCAATACGTGTACATAAGGTGAATACAAATTAAAGTATCCTTCATTCAAGATTGTTAAACGTTGAGAATGTCCTGCTGGTGTTTTAACGGCGTCTTAACCAGGCATCAACAAAACCTGGATCGGACCAGATCAGAGTAACTCCTGTCTGACTCCCGAAATGTCTAAAGATTAGGGATCGGATAGTGTAACAAGGGTTGATCCGATCCGGTCTGATCCATCTTTGTCAATGGTCGTTATCACATACTGAATTAATGTAAAACATAGTTTTCTAAACACCGCCCGTTTAGCTGAGTTCGAAGAGCACCGGTTTTCCGAGCGGGAGGTCGTGGCTTCAAACCCCGGCCGGACCCCTTAAAAAACTGGTGAAATCATGCTGGCTGTGATTTAAGATCTTTTCTCAGTTCAGGTGATCGCGTTATTGGGCGGTGACGTTAAGCCGTTGGCCTTGACTCCGTTATCCTTCTTTCATGCTGATTTAGCAAAAGAACGGGAACGTCAGTTGACGACGGCGCGCGCAAATCAAACAACTGGCCTGATCAATGGCAGAGCGGCAAATTGGGCACCGAAAGTCGTGTTTAGTCTTTTCCGCGCGCTTTTCCGTCGTCAACTGACGTTCCCGTCCTGTTGCTAAATCAGCCTATTAGACAAAATCGAAGCCGGGACGTAAAAGAACCCACAGTGCAGTTCGATATGGGTGGGGGAAATTTCCCCGGTGGTTTGGTCTACCTTTCACACATCAGGCATCACGCATCATTCATATCATGGGCTATGGTGGGTTACAGTGAGCTCATAAATAATAGCGGTTTCCAATGGCGCACTTGTATGCTGACGTCCGAGCTTACTGTTAACATGTTAATAGGCTGATTTAGCAACAGAACGGGAACGTCAGTTGACGACGGCGCGCGCAGATCAAACAACTGGCTTGACCAATGGCTGAGCGGCAACTGGTCACCAGGAATCGTGTTTAGTCCTTTCCGCGTGCTTTCCCGTCGTCAACTGACGTTTCCGTCCTGTTGCTAAATCAGCCTAATATATAATGTACAGATCAGAGGGCGCGTCTTGTTGTCCTCCAATCCAGAACGACATTCCATTCGACATTCCTACCGAGTCGAACTTCAAGGGCCCTAACCAACGAGTTGAAAGAAAACTCTTTCGCTGCCGGAGTCAATTCTAAAGACACTTGTTGTGTAGTTGTAACTTCCGAAATGCGAACATAACTTAATTATTGTATTGAGACGGTAAAGTCCATTGGCTTCCATTAGTCACCCTCAAGTAGCAGTTCAGGCGATATTATCATCATCATCATCATTATCAACAACAATGTCACTCGTCAAATCAGTAAGCACAGATCGCCCTGACATTCACCATCCAGGGATTGCCTCTTTGGCTGCAGTTCTTTTTAACATTATAAACAAACATCACCTCACGGACTTCAAAGTTGTAGGGCATAATAAACAGCACCACAGGAAAGTACTGCTTGGTAGCTTTCAGTTGAATGGCCACCCTTTAGTATTTATTCACGGACTCGTGTGAGGCGTAATTAACAGTTCCACAGGAAGGTACTACGCAGCGGCTTTTGTTGTTGAATTGCTCAAAAAGTGGAACTTAGTTAACAGTCGGAAGATAGTCGCAACTACCTTGTACAACTTTGTAAATAGCACAATAGAGAATTACTGCTCAGCAATCTTAAACAGTTTTGAATGGTCACACTTAATGATGAATTTGAAAAGTATAGCTAACAAATAAAAAGAGGACAGATGTTCAGCTGTACATGCTATCGATCACTCGACGAACCCGCTGGTAAGCGTGGTTTATTTTTGTCTGTCTTTCAAACAGAATTACACCTGATAAAATGCTAAGTTGGACACAACACTTGCGTCGTTCCCACGGCGCAGTGTCGTCTTCAGAAAATATTCTGCTAGAAAATGATAAAGACGCCGGAATTAAAATCGCGACGGGGGAGTGACTAAACTTTCACTAAGTTCACTTATAACCGCCTGCTACAAAGACAATAAGAGGACTTTGTCATAGCAATGAAAAGTTTGTAATATTAAAACAATACTGTGTTTTCCCTTATAATATATTCAAGTTCAAAATGAGACGGAATTACCATCGGTAGTTTTGATTTATTATAACTGCCAATAACAACAAATAGAGTTATTTTACGTCGTTTTTTTGTACATAAAATGATATATTTAATAAGGAACACAAGTTTATACTGTAGTTACTGCGAATTATGTCAATAAAATGCTGTACATTCTTAATCCAGAATAACCCGATAGAAGCGCTGTTTCTTGGTAAGCCTCCCACAGATTCGAAATATTAAATTTCTTTGTTTCTAGAGAAAGAACTGAAAAAGCTTTTTACTATGAATTACATGCAAGATAAAGCTTAGGCTTTTGTAGTTTGCCGAACAAGTTGCCTTTGGAAAAACATGCAATTCAAAAGGGATTGCCTTTTGACTGAATTGTAACCGATTTAAACTAGCACTCAAAAAATGCCCGACGTGAATTCATCTTTAACTTTTGAAAATACTACCAAGCCAATGGAGAGTTTGTCTGAGCCTCTTGCGATGAGGTGGACTTTACGTCTTCTCTACATCCTTGTGTTCTTGTTTGGAATAGTTGGAAATGTGGTCGTGTGTATTGCGGTCATTAGACGCAAGCGTTTACGATCCAGCAATAACCTTTTTACTTTCAACCTGGCGTGTGCGGATCTCATTGTCGTAATAATCTACGTTCCTACTCAGATGACAGCATTCGAGAACGCCCACAACTGGGCTTTAGGCGACACAATGTGTCGAATCGCGTATATCATAATACCACTATGCCTGTCTGCATCTATCGGCTCACTACTAGCAATAACAGTGAATCGCTACCGAGCCATGGTCTATCCGATGAAACCCAAACTTACCATGGGGAAAATTAAGCTAATAATCGCTGCTATGTGGATAACGTCTCTTTTCATAGCTCTTCCTATCATTTTTGTCGCGGGAACAGAGACTTATGAAAATGGACAAACCTACTGCTCTGAACCAGGTTGGCCGGACGGTTCTAACATCGACAAAGTTTATTGGATCTCAATATTTCTCCTCCAGTACGTTGTTCCGCTTGTTATTATTATTATTTTATCAACTATTGCTGCTTGGAGACTAAGAAAAAACACGCTGTTTAACAGGCGAAGAGGATCGCTCGTAATAACGAAAGCCGTTCGGCGGCGAATGCATCAAGGAGCCAAGATAACAAAACTGCTTTTTGCACTTGTCTGTATCTATGCTATATGCATGCTTCCTCAACACGTAGTGTTTTTTTGGATGGAGTATGGTAATCTCAAGCAGATGGGATTCAAAATGTATATATTCCGATTTTCAAATGTCTTCCCCATGGCTAATTGTGCATTGAATCCGATTGCTTACGGGACTCTGAACAAGGAATTTGGGATGGTCTTCAAGAGACTCCTGAAAAGAAGGTGGAAACTACGTATAAGATTGAGGTGCTGGCGGAAACGCGATGTCGAGGAAGTAACGGACGTTGAAGGCCAAGAAAAAACTAATATCGTCTTGAAAGAGTTCTTGTAGAAAAATCTCGCAGCAACATTTTGCGAGTGCGCAAATTGTTGCGCAGAGAGAGTGCACATTTAAATGGCAGTATTATCGAGAACACATACATCGTAGGTAGCTCATCTCACTTGGCCAGTTTAAGCACCTACTCTGCAGAGCTTGCGTCGGCGTTGTGGAGTGGGCAAAACTCGTCCCTAGAGTCGTCCCCAGAGTAGCGATCCTTCTGGCCACACCGCGAATCAAACGCATTGAGTGAATCGAATGCAGAGAATTGACTGTATTACAAAATACAGCGCAGTGTGTTACATTTACAGCAGATAAGGCGTGGACACGAGATACTTCAGTCTCAAAAGGACTGCAGTTAGATTAAGGCTTTAATACAAGACCATCCTTTCTGCGACAAGAGAACGAAATTGTTCAGTATCCGCTGACCTAAAGCGCACAAACTCAAGGACTATGTTGTGGCAATGAAACGAATTAACGTGAATTACTAGAAATTGGAACCGGAACAATGATTTTACAGTAAAATTTTACTAAACGAAAGCGGAAGCATTGAAGAAATAGATATATAATTGTCATCCTTGATTGTTTGCTCATTGATGCGCTTTCTCGTGTGAGCTGGATAAATTAATGATAATTATATTCCGGATTTAAATTTAGTTACCGATCTTCGAACCTGGATTATAATGTCAAGAAAGGTCTTGCAGAGTCGCTTTTCGGTCGCAGTTTATGTTTTTCAGTGTCGTTTCAAATATTAAAACACTGGTTTAATTTTTGTCTAAACTCTTGTTTTCTAATAAGCCTATTTTTACGGAGAACTTTACATTTACTTTCTGAGTTAGCAACGACCGGTAATTTTCTTTGCTTACGCATATAAATGACTTATATTTGCGTCTAGCAAACCGCAGACTCCCGGTAGAGGATTACATTCATATTGACATAGAGACTCGTCATCAGCTTTATCAGGCTTTTATATTAGCGAGTAGACAAGCGACTAGCAAAAAAATCTGTTCATGTCAGTTTCTCCTCAGTTTCAGGGTTATGATGACCGATCTACGCAAAGGATATAAAGTTAACCTTCTAATAAGCTGTTTATTCTTTAATCGAAAGTCTACGTGACCCTCGCAAAATCGTCTTATTAATTTTTCGCACCGTTTGTAGCTTGGGTTGTTGTTGGCAACTAAAATTAAAGGGAAAAAACCGCAAGTGAAAATGTCGTATTAAGAGAATAGACATAACGTTTTGATAGGCAACGAGCTAATGAATTTCCTTGTTCTGAATTTTTTTTGTTCTTTCAATTTTTACGCATGGCAGGTAAATTTTTGACAACGCCATAAACACATATTCGACTGCTCTTTAAATGAGAAAGCAGCCAAAACTAAATTACAAAGTGTTAAATCAGTCATTTTTGACGAGCCAATAGAGCTTAAGGGATTTTAATTAAATGAGAGGTATAGTAGGTCCGTTGATTTAGGACATTGGAACTGTCGCGTTTATTTGGGCAAGCGGCGCGTCGAGTCATACGAAGAAAGAATTCCGACAAAAATCGCTTAATATTTTGACTACGGCGGCCAGTTTACTGACCATTCACAACGAAGTAAGTTCGAAAACGGCTGTAAGCTTGGTCGTAAATTATAAAAACTGGCACTCGACGATAAAAATGAATGAGGGATAAGCATATAGGTGAGTACAATGAGTGTATATTATATCTATCGACCGTTTAACAACAAAAAGTTTTAAGATTTATATTCAAGTGACAATTATCCGAATACCAAAAGAATGTTTAATTCCTTTGTACCAGTTTATGCATATGAATGATGAATGTAACTTTTAACATTGGCTGAAAAAGGCAAGAAAGTAAGAAAAAGAATTTGATCAGTATCGCCGAATAGAAAAATTTTCTTTTTAACCTCCTGTAAAAAGCAAAAATTCAATCAACTGTACGTATGACCCATTTAAATTCTTGCCATGCTATTCCTCCAACCACACAAATTCTGTTTTTAAATTTCACTCTTTACCACCAAAGCACAATTCGACAAAACTCCGCGTTTCATTTATTAAATACTGGGAAAAATAGAATCACCTCGTAAAACGTGATAAGCAGTCCTGCACAAAAGTACTGCTCAGTAGCTTTCATCTAAATGGTCACACTTATGGATTTCATCCTTTTAAATACAATTTTAAATCCAAACCGACCCAAAAGTTGGAACCTGCACCTTAAACAGTACTACAGGAAAGTACTGCTCAGTAGCTTTCATTTGAGTGGTCACACCATATATAGGATTTCATCCACAGACTAGAAAGTTAGAGTCACCTTGTACAGTATAATAAACAGTACCAAGGAAAGTACCGTTCAGTAGCCTTCAGCCGTCCGACACTCTAGGATTTCACAAACAGCCTCAAAGGCTAGAACAAAACGTAAAAGGATAGCATCAATGATGTGAAAGTTTTATAGGATTTATACCCAGAATCAGAAGTGATGAAAAACAAACTAGAATCAACTCAAATGATTTCCACTGTATGAAATAAGATTCTCCTTGAAAGTGACATGAGTTGGGTCATTCAGCGACATTCTGGCGACTAAACGCACACAATATTCTGAAAAATTATTCGTTACTTTTTACGACCGAGCAACAAGGTCACCTGCCATTGCTAGAAAGGTAATTGGTTTTAGAAAAAAATCACTACCATTAACTTTTCCTTTAATTCTTTAATATAAATTTGAAAACAAAATGTCAAAACCGAAACAAAAGTACCATTTTGTACAAAATGTAAATAGCTTTCGATCTTAACACCCATCCTGTATAAAATTAATTGTTTTTACACTTAGGAGATCGAATCCCACTACGTGAAATTACATTTTGACACAATTTGCTGTTGATAACGATTCCATTTCATGTCCTTACTTCGGTAACTAGACATTTCACAGTAAATAATCCCTCACTCCGAAGCATATTTTATTTTTAAAACATTTTATCGATCGGCAGCTGCCATACATAAAGTAATAAAACAATAAATTAAAATTGGACGTATGGATTCGGAAGATGATAATGAAATTATCACGCACGTTCGGGTAATAATAAGCGATAATCGAACGCTAGATTTCTGTAGTAACCAAGCCCAGCAGGTGAAAAAGGTAGAGTAAACACAGCTTAGCAAGTTAAAACATTACAAATGTATTCGCATTTCAACTTCTGCGTGCACAAACAGCGAAAGTAGTAAATATTTGAAGGCTTGGCATATTAGCTTGATGCATATTGCATTTAAAACTGAATCACGGTATATCGCCCACACTCAATCCCTCAGCTCAATCATTAGGAACGTAAATTCATAACACAGCAATGAGATTGAAAACTAGAAGTTTTCACTTCTGAGCAAATGCAACCTGCTATTTGCCTTGGTCGACGAAACATAAAAAAAAGTGTTGATCCAATTTCGCTAGGTTTGTGGATAGTTAAATGTTCATGATTGTTCATATTATAATAGGAAATGTGAAATTTTAATATTTTGAAAGGCGTGATATGAAGAAGTACGAAGAATTAGGTATAAGAAAACCAGTGTAAAACCGTTCACGCAGCTCAAACTGGTTTACACGAAAACAGCACATTTATATTCCCTCACACAAGCAAAGTAAAAACTAGGAAAAAATTAATTTCACGTATTTGTTGAATACTAAAAGAGTAGTACTACCAAAAACAATATTGTGTAACTGGTCCTTTTTGAGGAATGTGTCCATACTCGAAGGTCGGTAAAACCACATTTACAGCATAATAAACAGCGCCGGCGGACAGTTCCTCATGGTGAGTGCCCTGTTTCATTTGCTAGGCGATACTTAACGATTTCATCAACAGATCAGACCAGAATACCAAAAGATGAAACCACCTTGTACAATTCAGCAAACAGTACCACAGCAAAATACTGCTAATTACCCTTATTTTGAATGATCACACGTCAGGATTTCATGCACCGAAACAAAAGTTAGAATCACCTTGTACAGCATAACAAACAGTACAACAAGAAAGAAATGCTTTTTTTTCTTGAGCGTCAATGACAGGACATATTTGAATGTTCAAACCCCACTTGAAAAGTATAATATTTCAATAGGCATCCAGTAAAATAATAAGAAAGTTGTACTTTTCAAGTTCGCTGTGGCTATATGGCCGGTAACCGGTCAAGATTTTTAAAACACCGGTAGTCTTGTCTTTCTGTAAATTTCACAAATCGAAAAAAACCAGCTAATTTAAACTATCATATGTTGATTAAGAAAAGTCAAACCGCTGAAAAGCTTTGTAGGTCTCACGTTTAGCGTTTGGATTACGCTAAGGGCTCAGAAAACGAAACCATGTTTTGTGACACTTAGAACTTTTTTCAGGTCGACTGACGGTCAAGATTTTCAAAACACTAAATGACCGGCAGGAGGAAAGAGGAAAGAGGAAAGAGGAAAGAGGAAAGAGGAAAGAGGAAAGAGGAAAGAGGAAAGAGGAAAGAGGAAAGAGGAAAGAGGAAAGAGGAAAGAGGAACGAGCAAAGAGGAAAGAGGAAGCTGAAAAAAGTTCCAAGTGTAACAAAATAAGGTTTCGTTTTCTGAGCCAAGCGTAAACCAAACGCTAAACTTGAGATCTATAAAGCGTTTCAGGATCGCAGTTGACTTTTCTTAATCGACATATGATAGTTTAAATTAGCTGGATTTTTTTGATTTGTCAAATTTACTGAGAATATAGGACTGCCGGTCATTTAGTGTTTTAAAAACCTTGACCGGCAGTCGACCTGAAAAAAGTTATGTGTCACAAAACATGGTTTCGTTTTTCTGAGCGTAAACCATGCAAACGCTATTCTTGAGATCTATGACGCATTTCAGGATCGCCTGACTTTTCGTGACCGACATATGATAGTTTTGGTTGGCTGGGATTCTTAGATATTAAGTCAAATTTATTGAAAATACCGGACTGCCGCGGGTTATTTATATAGTGTTTTGAAAACCTTGACCGGTTACCGGCCATATAGCCACAGCGTTTCAAGTTATCACGCACTTTGGAAGCCCATACACAGGCACTTGAGAATCTCCTTCTCAAAATTAAGTGCTAGAACAGGTCTAGCAATTTGAGAACAATCTAGGAGTGGACTCAAATTGTCTATGAACTACTTAACTGTTATGAAGTAGTTTTGTGGTTGTTTTTGACATTATTATCATAAGGATTTTTGGATGACAGTTCTGTTTCTTCTTTGTCCTTCTCGTGATTTGAGTTTCGTTATGTTTGGGTTTGAGGATCACGGTTGACCAGGCAAACGCTATTCTTGAGATCTCTGAAGCATTTCAGGATCGCTTGACTTTTCGTGACCGACATATGATAGTTTTGGTTGGCTGGGATTCTTAGATATTAAGTCAAATTTATTGAAACTACCGGACTGCCGCGGGTTATTTAGTGTTTTGAAAACCTTGACCGGTTACCGGCCATATAGCCACAGCGTTTCAAGTTATCACGCACTTTAGAAGCTCATACACGGGCACTTGAGGATCTCCTTCTCAAAATTAAGTGCTAGAACAGGTCTAGCAATTTGAGAACAATGTAGGAGTGGACTCAAATTGTCTATGAACTACTTAACTGTTATGAAGTAGTTTCGTGGTTGTTTTTGACATTATTATCATAAGGATGTTTGGATGACAGTTCTGTTTCTTCTTTGTTCTTCTCGTGATTTGAGTTTCGTTATGTTTGGGTTTAAGGATCACGGTTAACCAATATATGCGTTAACAGGTTTTTGAGTGTTATTACCTTTTTAATGGGTTTGTCGACAGAAGTGTCATCAAGCTTGGGGTTTAATTAAGTTTGATTGTCAGTTTTTAAGTGCGTACGTTTTGGGACTATTGCTGACCTTGATTATTACCTACATGAGAGTTCCTGTTTTGGTTTAAGGTTTAGCCTCGTGGATTTAGCTGTCGAGCTTTCATTGGTTTTCTTGTAGGGTTGTTTATTCCACTTTTGTTAACAACGTGAAATTCGTTAGAAGTCATTCGGAATAGCGTTCGTAACTCTCATGATCAGCAAGCCTAAACGTACCTGCGTTATGCTTATATAAGTTGTATAGTTGGATGTTTAGGAGAGTGTGATTAGCTGTTGTAAGGAGCTGAGCTGAAGACGTTTGTGTTGCCGCCAGTAATTAAAGGAAGAAAGTATCAAAGCTTTGTCAGAGTCCTGGAGTACTCTCGCTAGAAGAGCTGTGCCCGTCGAAGAAACCCCTAACTTATTTGGTGGAGAATCCGCTTAAAGAAGACGATTGTGAGTGGAACTTTGTTATTTTTAGCATGCCTTTCTGTTGCAAGCTAGTTTAGTTCTTTTTGGCATTTGTAATGGGTCGTTTTTCTTTGTAAATTTAGTCTTCCGTTAAACTCTGTTTTCGTTAGTGTTTCTTGCCGCTGAGATGGGTCAATTTCAAAGTCGGGTTTTCTGTTAGTGTTTTGGTGGCATTTTGCTTTTCCCATGTTTTTGAATAAGTACAAGTTTTGTTCTTCAACTTTGGGACAATTGGCTTAATCCTGATTACTAGGCGTAGAGCACGTGCCCTGGCTGAACGGGCTTCTAGCCAGGAAAATTTGGGTTTGTCTCCGAGTTCTAATGAGTGGCCTGCCCCTGCTCCACCCGTTCCTCAGTCTAGAGAATCATTGTTTCACTCGTTTTTAAGGTCAGTTAGGTCTAATAGGGCCGAGGCTCAAGCGTTAAGTGCAATTCCAACTCCTAGTGAAGGTTCCTCTATATCTTGGTGCTCTAGCAATCAGAGCCTAAATTCGTAAGGGGAGGTAATTTACGAGGACGTAGTGCCGAGTGAAATTAACGCTAGTCGCGATAATATAAGTGTTGATTCAATTGAGCGTAATAGCGATTCATCGTCAGATAGTGAGTTTAGTGCTTTGGAGTCAGGTGATTTGTCTCTTGCCCCAGCCTCCGCCGAGATGGAAAATCAGGTTAATCAGTTGTGTCAGGCAGTTGAGCGAATGCAGGCGTCGATTAACTCACAAAGTAGAAACGTCAGCGTTAAGTCGTCAGTTACTTTCCCAGTTTTTAGGGGTGATGAGTGCGAGGATGTTCATGAATTTGTTACGCGGGATGACGTAGTCAGCCAGCGTTAAAAACTCGGGAGCGCATTCCTTTCATCGTCTTGGGAGTCAAAAATTGCCTTGTTTTTTTTTTACTTTCCCGTATCCCGAGCCCGTCCCGATAAAATTGTGTGATCTTTATTGGCTGCAACTTCGAATCACGTGCAAGTCAGGTTGGATTGCACAAAAAGAAAAAAGATACTGCGTCAGCAAAGAAGGGAAAAGCAAGATTACACCAACACATCCCGCGCAAACGCCTTCGGGCGTCTTCTTGTTAGGAATTATAAAAGAGCTGGTCGCTTGAATGGTGGGGACGACGTTAATTTGTCCTTGGGTCTTCCACTCTATTTAAAGGGTCATGCCAGCTTGTGGTTTAACACGTTGCCTACATCAGATGAAATGTCTTTTGATGAATTATCCGAGGAGTTAGTTACTCATGTTGGGTCCGGAGCCAGCGAGTGGCGCGTAAGGCAGGCACTAGGCCAGCGTTAGCAGTTAGAAAAAGAATCTGTTTCTGACTACTCTTATAGTCTCCGTACTCACTGTGTTAGAATAAACTTGCCTAGAACTGAATGGACGCATTATTTTGTTCAGGGGCTTCTCCCCGAAATTCGTGAGTATGTAGTTTTGCAACAGCCTGAGAGTTTGGAGGTGTCTGAAAATTATGCAAAGTTAAAAGAGTCGGTGTTGGCTACTTCCGCTAAAAAAGAGGAATTTAGTCCTAAAGGAAGTGTCTGCGCAGATATTAGAGGAGCTTTCAAAGGCAATCGGTTCCAAGGATATGTCACTCGCAGTTAGTGCCATCAATCAAAGAGAGCCTTTTGTGAGTAAGTCTGAAATGAAACAAATTGTTAGGGACGAGTTTCGAGAGTTAATGGGAACTACTAGTACTAGACCTAATAGTTTTAATCAACGCTATAAACAGCCTTTTCAGTCAAGAGGTTTGCGTTCTCGTTTTGTAGACGCTATTTGTTATAATTGTGGAAAGAAAGGACACACTTATTATTATTGTTTTTCGAGGCCTGACCCTCGAGTTCCTCGCCGTGTGGGTAATAGGCAGAGTTATTTTCAGCCTAAAGGTCAAGGAAGTTCTAGTTGGCAATCTAATCAGCAGGGAAACTAAAACGCGCCCCTGTCTCGTCGCAAAATGAACCCGTGATGGGGGCTTCAAAAGTTGAACAAAAGAGTTTAAATTTATCGTCCGGGCCGTGCAAAACTGATAAATCTGTTTTCAGTAAAGTGCGTCCTGATGGGGTTTCTGTTATCGCGAAAAAAAAATTTGATGGAAAAGTTGTTGGTAAAGATAGAGACGAAGCTTCGTCAAAACAACCTTTGAATCGTCACATGTTTGTCAATTTTCGCAGTTAAGTCAAAATAGTTTTTCTAAGCAAGGCACGTGTGTTGAAAATCTTAACAATTATTTTTGCTATCACTATTAAAATACTAGAGTTGTTTGAAGGAATTGTCACAAGCATCAATGATGTTCTCAATCTACCGTCCATATTTCATAACAAAAGTGAGTGTTTTTATTCCAGCACGAATTCGCCAATTTCTTCGGTTTCCTCTGTTGGAAAGGAATGTCCCAAATGTTTTTGGGGGGAATTGAGACAAGAAAAGCCCCAAAATTTTAAATGCGTTTTTCCCAAAGACGGCAAATTAACTTCTGAAAAGGTCGACGTTATAGTTGTTGATCCGTTAGATGTTGGTGATGTTGTCTCTGAAGATGTTTTGATCAATAAGATAAGTGATAGCGACGTGTATTCAAGTGGTAATGCAGTGAATATTAAAAGAGCATCATTTGGGCCTTCGGAAGTCGATGATTTGGGTATTCTTAGTAGTGAAACAAAAACGCTGACCCGAAGTGAGGTTGGTTCGCCCGCGGGCGCTTTGTTGATTAATTCTCCAAGTGTTGGGGATAAACTAAAATTAGATACGGTTAATGGTATTTGTGTTCCTTCCGTGGCCGAAAATTCTACTTTGCCTATTAGTATAGCGGGTCACAATTTTTATTGTTTGATAGATTCTGGGGCTGCTGTCATGGCAGTCAGCGCAAAAGTGTGGCGTGAGTGTTTGAGTCACGCTTATCCGAGTCTGGGCAAGTGTAGTTCAGAATATGTGACTTCAGTAAATGGGTGTCAATTGACTACGATTGCGAAGTTGTTGGTGGAATTTGTTATTGATTTTCATGCTTTTCCTTTCGAGGCGCACGTGATTGAGGATTTGACGTGTGACGTAATTCTTGCTAGAGATTTTCCGCAAAAATTTTGTTTCACAGTTGATTTTGAAAATGGAATGGTGAGGTTTTTCCCTAAGTCTGATCCTTTGCCTTTTAAGGATGTTAAGTTAAATGATGACGTTGTTAATCCTCACGAAACGTTTATTTCTCCGGTGCATGCCTCACGTACAATCGTTATTCCACCCCAGTCTGAAATTCTGGTGCCAGGTAGGCTAGATGATTTGCCAGCAAGTGTGGTGAGTATTAATGGTATGTTAGCCCCGAGGACTAATCTTTGTCACAGGTTGAGGTATTGTGTATTTGGAGCTTCAGAGCTTGTCAGTGTTGCAGATGATGGAACAGTTCCTGTAAGAATAGTAAACCCTTCCTCTCAGCCTGTTAAGATTTACCGTAGGACTCGGTTGGCTAATTTTGAGGAGGTAGATCAAAACATTGCGACTTTTGAGATAGCTGCTTCGGATCCGATAGGGAATCCGTCTTTGCCTGATTCATGCAGTGACCAGTTCGAACAATGTGATTATTCTGAATTGCCTGATTTGTCTGATAGTGTTTTGTCTGATGGTGATAGAATCAAGTTTCAGAATTTGCTCAGGAAGTATCGTCATGTTTTTGCTTTTCCTGGGGATCAGTTGGGTAGAACTTCCCTTGTTCAGCATGTCATAGATACTGGTGATGCTATGCCGATTAAGCAAGGGCCATACAGAGCTTCTCCTGATGTTAAGAAAGAGATTGACCGTCAAGTGGACGAAATGCTTGAGAATGGAATTATTAAAGAGTCTGTTTCTCCCTGGAGCTCTCCAGTTGTTTTGGTTAAAAAGAGGGATGGGTCGTACAGATTTTGTGTCGATTTTCGAAAGCTTAATAAGGTCAGTAAACTATATAGCTTTCCGATGCCTTTGGTGGCAGATGTGCTGGACTCTTTAGCAGGCACGAGTCTCTTTTCTTGTCTGGATTTAAAAAGTGGTTTTTGGCAAATTCAAATGAATTTTGGCTCAAGGGAAAAAACAGCTTTCGCCACACATAATGGTCTTTATGATTTCTCACCATGCCTTTCGGATTAAGTAATTCGGGAGACAGTTTTCAGAGACTTATGGGGCATATCGTAAGAGGATTAGAGTATCGTTATAGATGATATAATCATATTTTCTAAGTCTGTTGAAGAGCATTTGTCTCACCAGGAGGAGGTTTTTAGAAGGCTTCGTGAAGCTAATGTCAAGCTTAACTCAAAGAAGTGCAATTTCGTTTAGCAAAAGGTTGAATATCTTGGCCATATTGTGACTCCGGATGGTATTAGCACCAATCTTGACAAACTGCGCGTTGTACAGGAATTCCCTACGCCCTCTAATTTGAAAGAATTTACGAATTTTTTGGGTCTTGCTAACTATTATAGGCGTTTTGTTAAGGGTTGTTCTCATATTGCTGCCCCTTTGAATGCGTTGACTAGAAAGGGCGTTTCTTTCAAGTGGTCAGAACAATGTGCAGTCGCTTTCGATAAGTTGAAGCGTGCTTTAGTTTCTGCTTCTGTTTTGGCATATCCCAATTTCTGCAAGCCCTTTCTGTTGCTCGTTGATGCAAGTTCTACGGGAATTGGTTTTACTTTGGGTCAAGTTCAGAATGGAAAAGAAGTAGTGATCGCATATAATGGGCGTAGTTTGAATCAAGCAGGGCAAAATTATAGTACGACTGAAAGAGAAGAGGGGATTAAAAAGTTTCAGCCTTATCTTCACCGTCGTAGATTTACAGTTGTCACAGATCATAGCTCTTTGCGTTGGCTAATGAATGTTAAGGATGCGTCAGGTCGTCTTGCTACATGGGCTTTACTTCTTCAACAGTATGACTTTGAGATAGTTCATCGCCCTGGTAAGGTTCACGGTAACGCCGACAGTTTGTCTAGGGGTCCGTATGTAACATCTGAGTTCAATTCCTCCAGAGGGACGATCCACAGGTTTCAAAGACTCGAGAAATGCAGAGGCGTGATGTCGAGTAGAGTGAGATTATTGATTTTCTTGAGAGCGATGCGTTACCATTTGATGATCGTGCCGCGCGTAAGGTTTTGCTCACCAGTAATGCTTTTTACTTTACCATTTAGACTCTAAGCGCAGGAGTAATTCTTATGACTCATTTTCTCACCTTGTTGTGCCAGCGTCGTTGAGGTTTGAAATATTGTCCAACGTCCATGATCATGTTTCCGGTGCGCATTTTGGTGTACATAAAACGTTTGATAAAATCAAGCAGATATATTGGTGGAAAGGGATGTATAAGGATGTTGAGCATTGGTGTAAGTCGTGTACTGAGTGTTCTATAAGAAAGTCGCTTAGAAATTCGAAGAAGGCGCCTTTGCTTCCAATTCCAGTTGAGGTTGCATTCGATAGAGTAGCTGTGGATGTTTTGGGACCCTTCCCACTGTCAAATAAGGGCAATAGGTACATTGTGGTGTTCAGTGATTACCTCACTCGTTGGTGAGAGGCATTTCCAGTTCCGAGTGTTGAAGCAACAGTAATCGCTCGTCTTTTAGTTGATGACATCATTTCTCGGCATGGTGCCCCAAGGGTATTACTTTCTGATAGAGAGACAAGCTTTTTGTCCAAAATTGTAACCGATGTTTGCAAATTTAGTCTTCCGTTAAACTCTGTTTTCGTTAGTGTTTCTTGTCGCTGAGATGGGTCAATTTCAAAGTCGGGTTTTCTGTTAGGGTTTTGGTGGCATTTTGATTTTCCCATGTTTTTGAATAAGTATAAGTTTTGTTCTGCAACGTTGGGAGACTTGGCTTAATCCTGATAACTAGGCGTAGAGCGCGTGCCCTGGCTGAAAGGGCTTCAAGCCATGAAAATTTGGGTTTGTCTCCGAGTTTTAATGAGTGGCCTCATGGTTTCATGGTTTATGAAAAGATGGTCTGAAAAGGACACAGTGTTTTCAACTTGGACAAGAACAGTAGTAACGGATTTTACACGTCACGTCGCGTTATTCGACTGAAGCTATGTTGCGTGACGACACGAAAATCTATCCAGTATAGTATGAAGACCAAGAGAGGATAAAGGGGACAGAGAAGGCATCCCCCATACACACCCTATTCCATAGGTAATTCGTCTCGAGTTATTTTTAGAATCGGGATAAAGTTACCTCGCGCGCTGCGTGGATGTTTCGTGGAGGTTTCGCATGACTAAACGCCGTGCAAAACATGTCGGGCGAAAGGCAATGAAAGCGTAAAGAGATCGAGAGCGTTCCTGAATATTGAAGCGAAATGAGTCGGCGCTCACCTGGGAAAAGGGAATCGCTGGACTCTTTGACAACCCGTGAAATCAACTCGAAGTTGTCGTAACCTCAGTGCTTTAATAAAATGAGAAATTTCGCCAGTCTATTGAGACCGGTCGTTTGTGCAATAAAGCAAGTAGGACGCCAAGTGTTATTTTTGTTGAATAATAAAAGACTAATAAAAGAATAAATATCAAACCAGAAATTTCTCTCTTCAAACTGTAAATTATAAATGATCCTGAGAGAATATTCTGTGTGTTAAGGATTTCCCTGCTGTACTGTTAGCTCTATACAAGAGAGGAACGGCGATTCTTTCTTAATTTCCATTTTGCTGACACCGCTTTAGCAGAAATCTCTCTTTAGTCGTTTTCGTCGACAAAACGAATAGCAATATCGCTCTCCGTGTCTTCCGCCATTTTTTTCTGCGTCAATTCGTGAAGGACGCGTGGTTTTGAGCGTGGGTCATCCACGCGGAACACATTCGCGCTATGTGATTGGCCGTTGACTAATCCCCCTTGGGATCTGTGGTCTTAAAAATAACTCGAGGCGAATTACCTATGGAATAGGGGGTATATGGGCGATGCCTTCTCTGACCCATTCGATATGCGACTCTCCACTTTAGAGATCGGCGCGGCGTAGCTTCGCTCCGTTACAAAAATCGCGCCGAAATCACCGTTTTTATTTGTGAGCAGAAGCCTTCTCCGGTATGGTTTCCGTGCCGGCGCAAAACCTACCCGGTACAGTGTGAAAACATATCCGATATGTAACTCTCCACTTTAGTGATCCGCGCGGCGTAGCTTCGCTCCGTTACAAAAATCGCGCTGAAATCACCGTTTTTATTTGTGAGCAGAAGCCTTCTCCGATATGGTTTCCGTGCCGGCGCAAAATCTATCCGGTATAGTGTGAAAACATATCCGATATGTGACTCTTCACTTTAGAGATCCGCGCGGCGTAGCTTCGCTCCGTTACAGAAATCGCGCCGAAAACACCATTCTCATGCGTAAACAGAAGCCCTATCCAGTATGGCTTCCATGCCGGCGCAAAAACAACCCGGTGTAGTATTAACAGAGGCTAAAACTGCCGAAAGTTTTCTGGTATCGGACGCGTTCATTCGATTTCCGCATATTTTCCTTCTTATTCTTTTGTTACGGAATAAGTTTTCTCTTAAGTTGGGATAATTTTGGGTCCGGTGTCTCTTGGTGTTTTCAGTTAAAAATCCAAAACATAGCTTCACTAGCCACACGCTATTAAATCTAAATTTGCATTTTGAGGAATTTTATGATTCCGATCAATTCACTTGATGATTCCCATCACATTTATTTCTAAAACTTAAATACAATTTCGAAAACCTGCCGTCTTGTATGTCAGCTCAGTTTCGGCTCTACTTACAACTCATAACTTCCTGTATAACAAGACACGTCGCGGTCGTTGCGGTAGATAAAATCGCTCACGTCCGAAGAGTGGCAAATCGCTTGTGATGTGTAAAATTTTTAAAAATCAATTCGCATATTTCTGAACTGTGTAAAATTACAAAAAGAAAGACAGTAAATATCTCTGGTAAAATAAACTAATATTATTGATAAATAAAAAAATATGCCTGGCAAGTTTCCTGCATTCGACGCCTGCGCTTGCGAGATTGATGATCAGCGCCACGCAAAGACAGAGGAGGACAATTGAATTGTCCTCCTCTGTTCCTAAACCTCCTCGTTTTCTGCGCTAAAAAAATGATAACACAAAAGTACAAAGGTCGATGAGCCAAAATTTCGTTCAAGTGAAAAGTTTTTAGATGATGAAAATATAAATAAGTTGAAATATCCAGACCCGACTGTGTGCTTTGAAGACAAATATTATTAGGCAATAATCTACGAAACCGCACAAGATGGAACTTAAACGAAGATCAAAAATACTGTGTACATATGCCAGCCCTGCGCAGTAAACATTCTACAGAATAAAGCACAATTTCGATTTGACTGACTGAGAAATGTTCACAGGTATATAAAATATTCGATAAGATTTCAGAGTACCATGAAATTTTCCCTTTTTGCTATTCTTAAGAGGCTCAACTGGATTTTAGACAAGCTCATAAAAAAAGAGACAGTTCTTGGCAAAGAACAAGGCTAAACAAATTACAAGCACAAGGTTAAACATCCTGCGATAGTTACCACGGTCTTAAGAATAAAATTAAACAACACTCACGCAGTTATCGGAGTTTTGATTAAAAGGAAGAAATAAAAAAAACGGTCGAGATTAGTTTGTGGGTTCAATTTCCAAGAAGATTAATTACAGCAAAGAAAAGCGATCATGGATCAATTCGAATGGTATCTCAGACCTTCCCATAACTCTGCGTGGGCATCGTGTCGTTTACGACTCCGAACAAAACCCCCTGAAAGAGATGTCAGACAACGAACATCTGCTTAAACACCTTTGAATATCTTGTTCAATATTGTATCTACAAACATCGGGGAAGTCGGACTATTTTGCAACCTGTGCGCACGTACGCACGTTCAAAACAAAGAAAAGAAATATTAGAGACGGACAAACGACAAATATGACAGGAATAACGACGTCTACGTAAAAAAAACACTTGTTTTACCAACCCAATTAGTAAAAAGGAATCATTCATTCATCCATTTATAAAATTCCGTTCTGTGTGTTGCCTGGAGATTTTAAGAAGGAAGGTAGTAAGAAGTACTCCAGTAACAAACTGGTAAGAAATCTGGTAATCGATCCTTAAGCTTTGAGTCAAAAGAAAACTCTTCACTGAACTTTCACAAGAAATGAAATTTTAATTGGAATTTTATGTTGGTTTTGCTCATTTACCATTCAAATGCTATATGTCGGTTGCGTTGGGTTACCTAGTAATTTGTCTTAAGGAGGAAAGGGCACGAATCAAGATTCAAGAATCAATAAATGTCTGATTTTCAAAAATAATCATGCACAAAGTAACCAAAACACTAGGGTACGCCCCTGAATGTTAATTTTTTTCTCTTTACTTTTGTGTAGTTATGAAAGGCATCGATGTTACTAGAAAGACAGCGTCTTCAAACTAGAGGCCATTACGTGCTTTTAATTATAAAGGAATCTGCTTATGAGAAGTACGAGGCCACACTAGTAATGGCGATAAAACAGAGCACAAACTCGGGGGACGCTTAAGAGAAGGCGAGGAATTGAAGAACAACGTTGTATTGATTACAACACAATGATCGACTCACAACTCTTTGATCCCTTTTGTTTTAGATGGCGCGAAATATGAGAACTTCTTCAGGAGAACTGATTCGGTTCTTTACTCCTGTGTTCGTGGGACATCTAGTTTTCTATTACACGACGGAGTAATCTACAAAGACATCGTGTGCTACGATACTCACAATGAACAATTCTAACATGTCTGTAACAGAATGCAACCCTGGTCCAAAGTACTTGCTGTGGAGTTTACGCCTGGCTTATTCAATTATATGGTTACTTGGAACGTTTGGAAACGCAGTTGTTTGTTTGGCAATTGTCAAACGTAAGCGACTACAGAACAGCTGTAACATGTTCACCTTCAACTTAGCTTTCCATGACCTTATACTCGTCGCAGTATACGTACCCACACAAATGATCGCAATGGAAAACTGTCGTCACTGGACTCTAGGCAACGTTATGTGCCACCTTGTATACATAATCCTTCCCTTGTCTTTGTCAGTGTCCGTTGGTACTTTATTAGCAATAACGGCGGACAGGTATCGTGCTATTGTATTCCCAATAAAAGCAAAACTTTCGCGCAAGCCTGTGTTCATCGTCATAGGAGTAATATGGATGGTTTCGGCGCTGACAGTACTGCCGCTTGTGTTCGTGATAAGCCTTGTCTCACCACAGCCTGGAGTCTACTATTGTGTTGAGGAATGGCCATCCGATACTATATTAGGAGTTTACTGGCTAGCTATGTTTTTTATCCAGTATCTTCTCCCGTTATGCACCATTTCAGTTCTCGCAGGAAAAACGGCGTGTACATTGAGGAAAACGTCACTAGAGGGTAAAATGGAGACTTGTACGCAAAGCGAAATGTTTAGGAAGACTCTACGGAAACGCGCTAAACAAACAAAACGTATCACAAAGATGTTGATTGCGCTTGTTTTGCTTTATGCCATCTGTATGCTTCCCCAACATGTGGTTTACACTTTCTGGGCAAGATACGGAGAGTTGTTTAACAAAAGTTACAGTGAACAGGCCATGATCATCGCCAACATTTTTCCCATAGCCAACAGCGCACTGAACGCAATAGCATACGGGACATTGAACAAGGAATTTAAGGCTGTCTTCAAAGGTTTGTTTGCTTGCGTTTGCTTCAAGGTGAATTACCAAGGAGAATTATTCGGAAGAAATACGGACAACTCAGCGTCCAGGAGCGACATGTCAATTATGAAGAGTAAACGAGGGAACCCTTTGCTCCTCAAGGGAAGAAATGGAAGAGAAACAATGACGTCACCTCTCCCGAATATGAAACTGCAGGAGACACGGGAACAGGAAATCCAGGAACTATCGTGCAACCAGGGGAGATGCCGCCGGGGATCGAGAAGGAAAAACCCCGACTCCGACTCCGACAGAAAGCGACTTATTCACGAAGTCGAGACGGTGCTGTAATCCAGGAATTATCGTCAAATCAGGGGAGATACCGCCGGGGGCGGGAAGGAAACACTCTGATTCCGACATAAGACACAAAAAAGCCTTTTGCACAGGATAGTCGCTTACAAAAGTCGGGTGAGAGAATAGGAATAAGGGTGGAAGTTTCCATGTTGAAAAGGAGCAGAAACCAATTGAAACGTGTTCAGCTTGTCTTTACTGAATGAAGCTTTTACTAGGGGGTGACTCTTTCCACATATCCTTACATTTAAACAACGTGGCTATCTAATCTATCTGCCTTGATCGGGAGACTAGCCTAGGTACGTGAGTACGAAAGACACTCATTTGAACATCGAACCACCGTTTAGAGTGTTTTTGTCACATACCATTATTACCAAAAGACCAGGAGCAGACACATCTGTCTCATAATCATGGTAAAATAAATCCGCAAGGTCCGTCATGGCTGTAAATTAGCAATAAGTGTCTCAGTTCTACACAAGAGATCTTTACTTGCATTACCCTTCTCATGCACTTTCGCTGATTCGGCCGGCGAAGTCACTTTCCCGCCAGCGGTAGGTAGATTGTTCCAGGAAAGTTCCTTTTTTACATCGTGAAGCAGTTCAACGATTTCTTCGCCCAAACTTTGCCGAGTTTTCTCAGTTTGTTCAGCTGGGCGAGCAGATCCTGAATTTTTTACTACGGATGAGTTTTCAAAGCAGTCCAACACGAATGATAATCGTTTAGTAGCAGAAAAACCTGGCGTGAGCTAAAGCAGAAAGGAAAAAAAACATCGTTCTTTATTCCCCCAGCTAAGATATTAAGAAATAAGTTCCCCTCAACGGTCTCTGTTTATCGCTAATTCTTACAGTTAGGAAAATTCATAGTTTCAAAAAAAAAAAAATCTACGTGTTACCATGATAAACTTTTGCTATTAGTAAGTAAGTCATATTTTGATAAATAGTAGGGTAAAGAATGTAGGTGCATGACGACAATTTTTTTTAATCCAGGTGTAATCACCTTTTCGGTTAATAATTCGAAGAATATTCGGAAGCTCTCCAACATCTCTAGGAAAGTCCTCCGAAAGTTGTATTAAAGGAAACGTCATTCATTACTATAGCCAGGAGAAGAACGCTACTTGTTAAATTGTGTGTTTATGTGTTACCGTATTTATCTAAGAAAAGCCGACGGTTAACATAAACAATAACAGACGTCTACTCTCATTACTAACGCGAACAAACAAATAGAAACAAATTTTCTTTACTTGCCATTTGTACCACATGGCTGAAAACCAAATGCCCACCAATCGCATCGCACAGGAACACCATCAATAATCTGCCAAGCAGTATGGTGGATTCCGGTGCATGAAGCACAGGGCTGGTAAATAAGACGTACTGAAGATCCGCAAATTGTAACCGGGACTTCGACTTAAGAAGACGCAAAGGTGGAAGGATTTCTTTTAAGGCTGCCTGCAATAGAAAGAAAATATAATTTCAATTTCCATTTTTTTTTTTCAACAAGGAAAACTTCTTTAAAGACTTTAGTACCAGAGGCCTTCAAAATTAGAATTTAGTACGTAAAAGTTTGAAAATTAATGGTAAATGAACGGTAAAATGGTAAAATGGTAAAAAGGTCTCACCTTAACAGATATGTGACTCTCTGTAAGTGGTGGAACGTGAAACCAACACAGTATATTTATGCAGCTTTCTAGAACCTGATTTAAAAATATGGACCATATTGCAGTTGTGGGCTAGGTAGCCTAACCTTTGATTGAATGTGAGGCTGAGGTTGACCTTGTTAGTGTTTTGATACAAACCTCATCTGGTTCCTTTTGCAAATTATAGACTTCTTTTATAACAGTGGCCCATGAATTTATTTATTATTTCATATGTGTATAAATGAGCCTTTCTGGCCTCGTTTGAAAGTAAGATTTTTTTGTATTTTGCACAACGCTAACGAGATCAGAGAGTCTAATTATCATACAAACAAAAGAATCTATCAATGGGCTGACATTATGAAAGAGGTCCAGGTTTAACAGTTTGCATATGAACAACATGATTTACAAAAGAAAGCGCGCAGGAAGGGTTGTATCAAAACAAGGTCAACTGTAGCCTCGTTTTCATCCTAACTTTGAATTTGGTTATTGGTGTTATAGACTGCGAGCAGCCTCTTGTTTTTGTTTTGAATCACAGTAGATCGAGAGCACGCCTGAGGGGCGAGCGGCGAAGCCGCGAGGAATGAGGGCGGAAGCAAAATAACCTTAACACGAATAGACCGCGAGCGGCTGTTTTGCTGCGCACGCACCGTACCTACCCTTCGAGTTAAAGCACATAACTTAAACTAATTCCCGAAGTCTGTGTTACCCTTGTCCAGAGGAACGGGGAAACGCGGACTCTGGGAACGAGATTTATAATAACTGCCCTATTTTCAAAATAAATAAATATTAAAAAAATACTCTTGTGATGTAAGCCTCCAGCCGCATAAGTGTAGATGTACTTGTAATTTTGCATAAAATGAAGGATGATATCTCGTTAGATTACCTCTTCCCTGCTGTTTACAAGCGACAAACGAAGTGCATAAATCTCCCACGAACTAAAACACCACAAAGTCTTCCACATCAAAAATAATTCACTGTCATAAAAAAGAAGGAGAGCAAATAAAATTGAACATAACGAAAGAAAACAAAATGAATAGGCACATTAGGCAATAAAAGCATTTGATTAATGAGTTCTATTTATCATGAATTCATCGACGTACGATTTTTGTGTCGAGCACTAAGCACTCAGTGAGTGACCATAAGGAAAAGTGGTGGGTTTTGTTTCCCCCTGACGAAAGGTTTCGAAAAACGAAACTCAATGTTTACCGTGACGAGGAGCCAATCATTAACTGTTACGACAAAAATAAAATGGAAAAGTTTTGTTTATCATCCTTCAATTTTAAAAGCCAGCGCATAATATTTCTTTTCGCTTGAACAGATTTCCATCAACCACCTTCGTTAAGAAGTTAATCAGATTTCCTCTTCTCTTGTTTTTGCTTTTTTAACCACAAAGATAGACAAAATATGACGGAAAGCTGAAAAGTTGTAATCTAACGATTTGATTTTTACAATAAAAATGTCGTATTTTTCCGTAGTGACTCTTGAGCATGTCGATGAAATCCCATGGGGAAGACATTCAAATTAATCTCGTCAGAAACCTCTAAGTGGTACTGTTAATGTTTCTAGGAGTCAAAGGTTTTAAAATAAATAAAAGGGACAATCCATCAAAACACTAAATTCAGTGACAAACTCCTTAAATTGATTTCCCTTTCTACGTTCTACAAAGTACAGAAAAAAAAAAACCCGAAAAGACAGAAAACGTAACAACCGAGGTACTTGATTTCGCGAATCTTCAATTACGCGTTTTATCGCGATTGTAAAAAATCCGCGAAATTAAAGACCCCTAAATTTAAATCCTCTCGAAATTTACGCACGCGAAACTTAATTCCCATGCAGAAAACTCAAAACACAGTAACATTTATCAAGATGTAATAGCAGCAACATGTATGCACAAAAATTAATTGTTAACTGGTTTTACTGTTACGTCCCATTGTGTATCTTCAGTTGTGAAATGACGTTAATTTGCAAAGATTTCACACATTTCTTATCCTAGTTTATCTAGAAATTTTTAAAAAGTTCAGACTTTTTGAAAACTAAAATGAAGTCGAGAACGCGAAATCGCAAAATTTAATGCCCTTTATTTATATTTGGTTGTAAAGTTGAAATCGCGGAATAAAACCCTGCGAAATGGTCTCACCAAAATCGCGAAATTAAGTACCCGCGAAATTAAATACCCAATAAGGCATTACAAAATTGTTGTCAATCACTACGCTACTCCTTTACCTTTCTAAAAATAGGTCTAACGAGGGAAAAACTGTTAACTATAGCCAGTACAGATGCACTATTTAGTCAACAGTCCAATAGTTACATAATCATTTAAATGTAGGTAAAAGGTGGATGTTCTTGGTTTGCAACCACATTTTTTCTCGCCAGTCAGGAGTAAAACCAAAACTAATATTCTGACTAGCTCGCCACTCGCCAGCATGCCTTTTCCCGCGCTTTGCACCGGGTACAAAAAAATAGTTCGCGATTCTGATTGGCTGATTAGATTGTATATGTCTTAGGGATTGGCCAAAGTACAGCCGAGTAAAGCAGCTTAAGAGAGAGACACTGATCTTTGTTCAAAAGAATGTTATGATAAAAATACCGTCTAAATTAAGCCTACACATTATTGAGAGGTTTTGCTCCATTTGAAACTGAACATTTCTAGCTCTGTTGTTTGCTCTTGATCTCGAAATAGAAACTCCATTTTCTTGTCTCGTTTATCCATGAAACCTTTAGTGAAGAGAAGTACAGTCGAACCCCGTTAATGCGACCACCGTTGGGCCATAAAATCCTGGTCGTAATAACGAGGTGGTCGCATTAACGGGGTCTTCAAAATAATAAAATGACTCAATGGTTGTTACGTTTGGTTTGAAAGAATATGGCCGTAATAACGAGGTGGTCTTATAAACGGGGTGGTCGTAAGGCGGGGTTCCACTGTAGTGAATTCATCTTGAATACTTATCTATAATATCTTTGACGGTCTTGACAATGACAACATTATTTCCTTTGACTATTAAAACTTCTTAACATACAGTTAAAAGTTAACGGAGCTATCGCTTTCAAGAACATTTTAGACAGTTTTTCAGGCCATTTTTCAGCTCCTTGTGTAAGCTTCCGTAGATAAGAGAATTTAAGGCGCTGTTGGCGATGGGGAAGATATTGGCTGTGGTGAAAATGTATAAAGAGTATTTCTGCTTCAGCAAATCACCATACGTCCACCAGAAAAACACAACGTGTTGTGGAAGCATGCATATGGCGTACAAAATCACCAGACAAGTTAAAACCCTCGACATATTGCTCTCCTGTCTTCGTCGCTGTCGTACACTTGCGTTCAAAGCACTTGGTACGGATGAGTCTAGATTATGAGCGGTGGAGGTAGTTGGTAAGATACGCGCACGACTGTTCTTCACTTTGATAACTGTCCCAATGGACAAAAACAGAATGATCAACAGTGGAATAGCGTACTGGATGAGAAAAATGGACACCCAGTAAATCTCTCTGTAAGGTTTGCCGACTGGCCATACCTCATCGCAAAATGTCTTGTCTTTGTAAGGTACAGTTTTGGCGACCAGAAGTACAGGGAGTCCAGACAGTAAAGATAACAGCCATATAACGGTTATGACGAGCGCAGTTGTCCTGTAAGTCAATCCAAAACGAACACGAAAGGGGTCGGCTACTGCTTTATAGCGAAGGAAAGCAATACACAACAGGGTACCCACGGTAGAGGACAGACAGGCTGGCAAGACTGTGTAGCTGAGTTTGCAAATGGCATCGCCCATCTCCCAGCTGTAATTGTGCTCGAAAAAGGAGAGCTGCGTTGGAGTGTAGAGTGATATAAAAACGAAATCAGAAGCCGAGAGGTTTAGCACTAACAGGTTCGCTGTTGTCCGTAAACGTTGCTTTAGGGTAATGACAAGGCAAACAGCACCATTCCCAAACAAACCGACGAACAAGATTGCGGAGAAAAAGAGGCGGAAGAACCATTTCATTGTCGGAGTGGTTAGATCACTCCATGCGTCAGGTGATGAAGAGTCCGAAATGTTTGTATCCATGAATCAACACAAAATACTTCTTTCCTGTAGTATAATTTTGCCAAAGATAGGAAAATATAACCTACCGAACTTTCAATTTCTAAGAAATACCGTGCTTTTCTTTCCACTTGGGTCAACAAAATATCGCTGGATTCTCCAGCTCGACTGCTCGGTTTGCACGGGACTTCACTGGTTCGTTTAGAAATAAACGCAAGCGCGCCCCCTTCAGTTCAGTTCAGTTCAGGGAACGACGACTTTTCTAGAGCCGAAGCGTCGCCAAAGTGTCGCCTTTGTAATGTTCTTGTTACTAATAGAGATTTTGACTATGAAGAACTTCTGGATTTAACTTTGATGAAGTGAACTTGAAGCCAAGATTTTCAAACAGAGTGTATTGAAGAAACCCCGCCAACAGGTAGTCGATCACAACAAAAGAGGCAATGACGAGCAGACAACTTATAATCTTGAATCTATTTTGATCTGGACGTGCTTGTAGATAAAGTTGAGACCTCGGAAATTCTCGCGGCGACCTTTTTTCTGGACTTGTGTAGATAGGAAATATCCAGCTCGCCGATAGTGCGCGTATTTTTCCTTCTACCTCCGTTATTCTTGATCTCGTCACCTCATTTCTAGAAAAGGCTATTTTTGCCTTTCTATAAGGTTTTTTTTTTAATTTTCCGCCAGCCGAGTGCTTCGCCCCTCGTTAGAATATCCCTCTCGGGAAAGAAAAGTCGCTGGCAAACAAATATATAACTCTTCGACCCCAATTAGCGAGACTCTTACGCTGATCTTGACCAAAACATTCAAGTAAAAATAGGTTCCTTTTAGAATTGTGAATTCGACTTTTATCGTCGACTAGGAGCCACAAAGGCGTCTACTTCTAGTTAAAAGACGGAAATTAACACAGGTTGTGTACTTTTATGGTAGAGCATTACAATTTGCATTCTTAAAACCGTATCTCACTCCGCCTTCAATAAAACTCTCAACAATAGCGAAATTGTGTTTTATGCACATAACATAATATTTACCGCAAATATGGTTGAAGACTGCGAAAATTGCCATGTCGATCCTGTCCAAGGATTTCTATAATTGTCTAATAAGGTGGAAAAAGGTGCCAAGAAATCCAAGGGCTAAATCAGCAATTAGTTTCGTTTAATATTAGGTGGCTCTGAAAGTATTTACAAATCAGGCAAACCTGGACATCACAAGCCATTTAATTATTTTAATCAAGAAAAAAACCTTTTGTTTTAGCATTTATAATACTGGATTGTCCTATTTAATTAACATCGAAAAGAAAATATTAAACACGTAGTTTTTAATGCGACTGGGCAGAAATATATCACGGATACAACGCTTATTGTTTGAAATTTGTTTGGACGGAAAGTGGGCGGATGGTTTTTTGACAATTTTTTCTAGAAATGTGACATATCATTCCACTGCATTGAAGGATGACGTTCGTATAATTAGGCTAAAGATAAAAGATTCGTCCTATGCATAAAAGAAAATATAACGTGTAAACATAGTAATCAAGAAAGGTCGGCAGCTGGCAAGTGTTTTGAAGAAAAGAGTTGAATTAAAAAGTATTTCACTTAAAATTAAGAGAAGATAGCCGGTTGTCAATTTGGTCGAAAGAGAAGGGTCAAACAAAAGTCTCAGTTTGTAGTGAACCATGGATAAAACCATTATATTTCTTTAAATAAGTCGAAGTGATATAAATTAAAGAATGAGTGACAAGTAGATTGGACTTTAAATGATATCGGTTTTTAAATGGCATAAATTTACCACACAAAACAAAACGAAAGAAAAAAGAAAAAAAACACAGCATGCAATTTGTTTTGTATTGTACTCATGGTTTCAGTTTGGGTTTCAGAAAGCGGCCACGGGGGTTAGATTAGGTGTTTATTCCGAAAATTTAGACACCCGCAAACATTTAAATTAGCACTTCCGTGAAGAACATTAAGCTTTTAAAAGCCTTCACTCAAAGACATCTAAAAAATATGCATACAAAAATGAATGACTACGAGTAACTACCCCTTTTGTAAACACGAAAGTGCTAGCAAGGAGTTATCCCGACGGGAAGCCGTACTACACATGATAAGAATTTGACTAGACAATTTAGGTCGACCCAAACTCAATGCAGCGAGTTAAACTCCTATAGAAAGTTCGGCTTTTAACCCAATTTAGCTCAAGAGTTTTGATCTCGCGCATTTAAACCGGGGCCAAATAAGGGGGCCCAAGTGTACGCGTGAAATAAATAACGCTGCTCAACAACGCAAAACTAGGGCTAGAAAACATGTACATTCAGTTCACAAATCATCCCAATAGACCTTTTTACCGATACGGCGGCCATATTGAATTAATTCGTATTAGGCGTTATAAGGCGTGAGTGTCTGAGTAGTATCTTGATGGAAGCGCATAAAGAACCATTCTTTAATGTTGAGTACGAATAATGAATCCACGTCGTCGGCAACATGGGTTGTAAATCAAGTGAATATTTTACATAAATGCCTTCAAGTAAAGCTCGCAACTACTTTTTGGGGATATTCAAGGTAAGAATAATCCAAACGCTCGCTCCAGAAGTTGAATATCGTCATTTAAAACTCTTTAACTCTTTAAAACGCAACCCAAATAGATAAAAGGTTAAGGAAGAACTTACTTAAAAGTTCCATTTCCATCCGCCCATTAAAGAACTAATGAACCGAAGTTAATTACAACATAAGAACGTTATTGAACTCATCATGACTTTTCATTTTTCTTAAGTAATTAGACCCTGTTGTTTGAGAAAGAAAAGTCAAATTGTTTTGCTGACCGTCACAAAAACCATTGATTATTTCAATGATACTTTTATCTTAACGTCATTAGAGTAATTTTACTTGAACCGTGAAACAGATACTAACAAATAGTGCAAACAGAAAGAGGTAAACAAAAGAAGACGATGGAATAACTGCATAATAGTGCGTAACATTCTACTATACCTATTTCAGGGGTTAAGTAAATAAGTCTTACTTGCATAAAAGATATCCTTTCTATGTTATTCCATGTTACTCAAGCAACAAGGTCAAAAAAAAATATCGAGAAAAGTTAATTCACAAACCACGAAGCGGGGGCGTATTTAACTTTTTAGTTTGTAGGTGATTGAAAACGTCCGGTTTGAACTATAAAAGTTTTGCCTTAGCCACCAGTTAAAGCTACCTTGAGGCAATGTGTAATATCCTTGACAAACCAGGTGATTCTTAGTCTGAGAAAACAGCGGACATTTCAGTCGCGACGTCACCACCGGTTTCCTTGCGAAATGAATGCTGAAATGAATGCTGTCATGCGGAGCGCCGCGCAGAACGAAATGGTAACTTTACTGTTCCGGACCATAAAGCTGGCGTAATGCTACCGTAAAGACAAACTTTATGCACATTTACGCATCTTATTTGTAAAGGTTAACTTTACGGAAGTTTACGTTAATGCGTACCTCATGAAAAGTGTCCAAATTTACGGAGCTTTACGGAGCTTTGTTCAGTAAAGAAGTGATTGATACTGGCTTACGCGGCGTAAAGATTTTCTTTATAAAGCTTTAAGGTAAACTTTATGAGCTTTACTCCACGTAAAGCTGAAGGAGTTTATGGCCAACAGTAAAAAGTCACTTATATGGACTCGATTTATACTTCAGTACAGTTAGAAATGTATACTGAATACATGAAGGTTTGCCTATGAACTTTACGGAATTTTAAGGAATCAGGTAAAGTTTGGTGAATGGCTTCCCATGGGGAAGCCATTGAAATTAATCTCGTCAGAAACCTCCAAGTGGTACTGTTAATGTTTCTAGGAGTCAAAGGTTTAAAAATAAATAAAAGGGACAATCCATCAAAACACCAAATTCAGTGACAAACTTCTTTAATTGATTTCCCTTTCTACGTTCTACAAAGTAGAGAAAAAAAAACCCGAAAAGACAGAAAACGTAAGAACCGAGGTACTTGATTTCGCTGATCTTCAATTACGCTTTTTATCGCGATTGTAAAAAATCCGCGAAATTAAAGACCCGTAAATTTAAATCTTCGCGAAATTTAAGCACGCGAAACTTGATTCCCATGCAGAAAACTCAAAACACAGTAACATTTATCAAGATGTAATACTTACATATACAGGAGACGCATCGACAAATGCACAAATTGTTAACTGGTTTTATGGTTACGTTCCATTTTGTATCTTCGGTTGTCAAATGACGTTAATTTGCAAAGATTTCACACATTTCTAGTTCTAGTTTATCTAAAAATGTTTGAAAAGTTCAGACTTTTTGAAAACTAAAATGAAGTCGACAACACGAAATCGCAAAATTTAATGCCCTTTATTCATATTTGGTTGTTGAAATCGCGAAAATAAAACCCTGCGAAATGGGGTCTCACCAAAATCGCGAAATTAAGTACACGCGAAATTAAATACCCAATACGGCATTACAAAATTATCGTCAATCACTACGCTACTCTTTTACCTTTCTAAAAATAGGTCTATCGAGGGAAAAACTTTCGTGCTAACTATAGCCAATACAGAGGCACTATTTAGTCAACAGTCCAGTAGTTACATAATCATTTAAATGTAGGTAAAAGGTGAATGTTCTTGGTTTTCAACCACGTGACAAGGCGATTGGTTGACAAAACAACACATTTTTCCCCGCCTGATTTACATTAGTTCCCTGCGGACACCAAGCGCTTATGTTCTACATGGCCTCCATGACGTCATCTGCAAACCGGCGATGCCTTGGTTTTGGCTAAGAAATCTCGCGCCAATCAGGAGTAAAACGAAAACTAATATTCTGACTGGCTCGCCAACATGCTTTTTCTTGCGTTTTGCACCAGGGTACAAAAAATTGGTTCACGATCTGATTGGCTGATTTGATTGTATGTGTCTTAGGGATTGGTCAAGGTAGAAATTTGGTTGTGACAGAAACTCATTTCTGGTTGTGATCATACAATAGCCAAGTAAAGCAGTTTAAAAGAAAGACACTGATCATTGTTTAGAAGGATGTTATGATGAAAATACCCTGTAAATTAAGCCTGCATATTATTGAGAAGTTTGTTCTCTTTAAACTGAATATTTCTAGATTTGTTGTTTGCTTTTGATCTAGACCGCGAGCAGTCTCTCTTTTTCTTCAGATTTAGTGAGAGCAATGCACGCGCGCGGAAGCAGCGAAGCCGCGAGACGCGCAAAACGAGGGCGGCAGCCCGAGAAGAAAAAAGAGACTGCAGTCTCGCGCCATCAGTCACGCGCGTGGCCATTCGCGTGTCTCGCGTTTTGCTCGACGGACTACAGAAAAAAGAGAGAACTGCTCGTAGTCTACTTTTGATCTCGAAATACAAACATTCTTTTTTTTTTTGTCTCGTATATCCATGAAACCTTTAATGAATAGAAGTAAAGAATTCATCTTGGGTACTTATCTATAATATCTTTGACGGTCTTTACAAGGACAACATTATTTCCTTTGAAAATTGAAACTTCTTAAAATACAGTTTAAAACGGAGCTATCGCTTTCACGAACATTTTAGACAGTTTTTCAGGCCAGTTTTCAGCTCCTTGTGTAAGCTTCCGTAGATAAGAGAATTCAAGGCGCTGTTGGCGATGGGAAAGATATTGGCTGTGGTGAAAATGTATAAAGCGTATTTCTGCTTCAGCAAATCACCATACCTCCACCAGAAAAACACAACGTGTTGTGGAAGCATGCATATGGCGTACAAAATCACCAGACAAGTTAAAACTCTCGACATATTGCTCTCCTGTCTTCTTCGCTGTCGTACACTTGCGTTCAAAGCACTTGGTACGGATGTGTCTAGATTATGAGCGGTGGAGGTAGTTGGTAAGATACGCGCACGACTGTTCTTCACTTTGATAACTGTCCCAATGGACAAAAACAGAATGATCAACAGTGGAATAGCGTACTGGATGAGAAAAATGGACACCCAGTAAATCTCTCTGTAAGGTTTGCCGACTGGCCATACCTCATCGCAAAATGTCTTGTCTTTGTAAGGTGCGGTTTTGGCGACCAGAAGCACAGGGAGTCCAGACAGAAAAGATAACAGCCATATAACGGTTATGACGAGCGCAGTGGTCCTGTAAGTCAATCCAAAACGAGCACGAAAGGGGTCAGCTGCTGCTTTATAGCGAAGGAACGCAATGCACAAAAGGGTACCCACGGTAGAGGACAGACAGGTTGGCAGGACTGCGTAGCTAAGTTTGCAAATGGCATCGCCCATCTCCCAGCTGTAGTTGTGCTCGAAATAGGAGAGCTGCGTTGGAGTGTAGAGTGATATAAAAACGAAATCAGAAGCCGAAAGGTTTAGCACTAACAGGTTGGCTGTTGTCCGTAAACGTTGCTTTAGGGCAATGACAAGGCAAACAGCACCATTCCCAAACAAACCGACGAACAAGATTGCGGACAAAAGAAGACGAAAGAACCATTTCATTGTCGGAGTGGTTTGATCACTCTGTGCGTCAGGTGATGAAGAATCCGAACTGTTTGTATCCATGAAAACAGATAACCACTCCTTTTCTGTAGTTAAATTATGCCAAGGACAGAAAAAATATATCCTACCAGATTTTCAAATACTAAGAGATATCCAGCTTTTCTTTCCGCTTGTGTCAGTAAATATCGCTGGGCAACGATCCTCGACTGTTAGGTTTTGAACGGGTCTTTCTATACTCGTTCGTTTAGAAATAAACGTGAGCTCAGTTCAGTTCCGTGAACGACGACTTCTATAGCGCCAAAGTGTCGCCGTTGTAATGTTCATGTTACCAATACAGATATTGGCAGGAGCCCATCAAATGTCCGATTGACGGGTTCCTGATATTGGCTATAGATTAAGGACTTTTTAATTTTGATGAAGTGATCTTGACGTCAAAGATATTCACGCAAAGTTTATTGAAGAAAACAATTGTGTTAATTCCAGAAACCAGAAGGTAGCCGATCACAACAATTGAGTCGCAATGACGAGCAGACAACTAATAATCTACTTTCATCTGGACGTGCTTGTAGATAAAGTTGAGGCCTCGGAAATTCTCACAGCGACTTTTTTTCCCGGACCTGTGTATATAGGATACTGCACAAACTTTTCCTTCCTCTTCAGTCTTCTTGATCTTTTCTCTTCATTTCTAGAAAAGGCAATTTTACGTTGCCTTCAAGTCTACAAGGTGTATATGATTTTTCGCCGACTTAGTGCTTTGCCTCTCCTTTAAATACCCCTCTCGCGAAAGAAAAGTCGCTGGCAAACAAAAGTAAAACTCTTTCACTCGAGTTACATGTAGCAACTACGTACTGATCTTGACCAAAAATTCAAAATCATACTCTTTTAGAATTGTGAAAGATTGGACCTGGAACGTCCACTAAAGGCCACAAACGCGTCAATTTCTCGTTAAAAGACGGAAATTAACACAGGTTGTGTACTTTTACGGTAGAGCATTACAATTTGCATTTTTAAAACCGTATCTTACTTCGCCTTCAATAAAACACATACGATAAATATGATTTAAGACTGAGAAAATTGCCATGTCGATCGTGTCCAAGGATTTCTACAATTGTCTTATAAGGTGGAACTGGTTGCCAAGGAACTTCAAGGACTAAATCAGCAATTATATACTTTAGTTTAATATTATGTGGCTCTGAAAGTCTGGGCAAATCAGGCAAACTTGGACCTCCATGCCATTCAATTATTTTCATCAAGAAAAATAACCTTCTGTTTAGCACTTATAATACTATACTGAATTCTCCAGTAAGTTCACGTCGAAAAGGAAAATATTAAACACGTAGTTTTTAATGCGACTGGACAGCAATCTATCACGGATACAACGCTTATTATTTTAAATTTGTTTGGACAGCAAGTGGGCCGATACTTTTTTGACAATTTTTTTCCAGAAATATGACATATCATTCCACTGTATTAAAAGGTGACGTTCGTTTAATTAAGCTGAAGATAAAATATTCGTCCTATGCATAAAGGAAAATATAACTTGTTAACATAGCGCCGATCAAGAAAGGTCGGCAGCTGGCAAGTGTTTTGAAAAAAGGAGTTGATGAATTGAAAAATTATTTCACTCAAAATCAAGAGAAGAAAGGTGTTAAATTTGATCGAAAGAAACGGATCAAATTTGTATAAAGCCATGGATAAGTTTATAGCTTATTTTCACATAAGGCAAAGGGATAAATGAGAGATATATAAATTGGACTTAAAAAGAAAAAAAATACATTAGTAAACTCGCAGGTGGGAATTTGCTCTGTATTATATTCGTGGATTTTAAATTGAGCCACGGGATGTTAGAGTGGGTGTTTATTGCAAAAATTTGGACATCCGCAAATGTCTAAAGTAGTGCTTTGGTGAAGAATATTAAATATTAGGGACTTTAAGATCCAACGACGCGGACGACAACGTGAACGTCAAAAAAACAATAGGTTTAATTAGCAAAACAACGACTTTGCACGTGCATCACACTTTTTTGTACATTTCTTTCCCGTTTTTGCACGACTACGACGTGAAAATGCTTAATTTCGCGTTTTATGGGGGTCGTAAACAAGCAACGACGAAATTTTATTTCTCTTTCTGAGCTTGAATTTGGTCCCTTAAAATTCAGCTTCGGGAGGGTTCGCCTACAATTGACAAAGTAAGTGAGTAGGAATAATCGCTATAAAGACTGAAAGAACGCAAATTCACTTTTTAAGCGACGTTCTTGTCGCCGTCGCGTCGTTGGATCTTAAAGTCCCTATTAGATCCAACGACGCGGACGACAACGAGAACGTCAAAAAGAAAACAATAGGGTTAATTAGCAAAACAACGACTTCGCACGTGCATCACACTTTTTTGTACATTTCTTTCCCGTTTTTGCACGACTACGACGTGAAAATGCCTAATTTCGCGTTTTATGGTGGATGTAAACAAGCAACGACGAAACTTTATTTCCCTTTCTGAGCTTGAATATGGTCCCTTGAAATTCACCTTCAGGAGGGTTCGCCTACAATTGACAAAGTAAGTGGGTAGGAATAATAGCTATAAAGACTGAAAAAACTCAAATTCACTTTTTAAGCGACGTTCTTGTCGCCGTCGAGTCGTTGGATCTTAAATTCCCTATTTAAGACATCATGATTAAGACGTTACCGAAGAATAAATGAGCGCTTTAGGAGGAACTTGCCAAAAACCATTTCCATCTGCCCATCAAAGAACCAATGAACCAACGTTAATTTAAGACTTCCCTTAAACTCCACATGGACTTTCTCAAGTGATTACATCAAGATAGCCCTATTTTTTTTAAATTAGTATAAGAAAATTCAAATTGTTTCGCTGACCGCCAGAAAGACCACCAATTATTTCAATAAAGTGTTTAATATCAAAGTGCCATTAACTTGCTATATCCTTTCTGTTATTCCATGTTAATCAAGCGACAAGGTCAAAAAAATATCGAGAAAAGTTCATTCACAATCCACGAAGCGGGGGCGTATTTAACTTTTTAGTTTGTAGGTGATTGAAAACGTCCGGTTTGAACTATAAAAGTTTTGCCTTAGCCACCAGTTAAAGCTACCTAGAGGCAATGTGTAATATCCTTGACAAACCAGGTGATTCTTAGCCTGAAAAAACAGCAGACATTTCGCAACGTCACCACCGGTTTCCTCGCGAAATGACTGCTGAAAACCGACTGCAGAAAACTTCAATACTGATGAAAATTCACTACCCAGATCTGGGTAGTGCTTCTGATTGTCATGCCGCGCGCCGCGCAGAACGAAATGGTAACTTTACTGTTCCGGACCATAAAGCTGGCGTAATGCTACCGTAAAGACAAACTTTATGCAAATTTACGCATCTTATTTGTAAAGGTTAACTTTACGGAAGTTTACGTTGATGCGTACGTCATGAAAAGTGTCCAAATTTACGGAGCTTTACGGAGCTTTGTTCAGTAAAGAAGTGACTGATATTGGTTTACGCGGCGTACAGATTCTCTTTATAAAGCTTTGAGGTAAGCTTTATGAGCTTTACTCACTGTAAAGCTGAATTTTATAACAGGAGTTTATGACCAACAGTAAAAAGTCACTTATATGGGCGTGATTTATACTTCAGAACAGTTAGAATATTGATGGTTTTCACGGTGACGTCATCAGATTGCAAAGTCAAAAAATGTTAATTTTTTTCTCTTTACTTTTGTGTAGTTATGAAAGGCATCGATGTTACTAGAAAGACAGCGTCTTCAAACTAGAGGCCATTACGTGCTTTTAATTATAAAGGAATCTGCTTATGAGAAGTACGAGGCCACACTAGTAATGGCGATAAAACAGAGCACAAACTCGGGGGACGCTTAAGAGAAGGCGAGGAATTGAAGAACAACGTTGTATTGATTACAACACAATGATCGACTCACAACTCTTTGATCCCTTTTGTTTTAGATGGCGCGAAATATGAGAACTTCTTCAGGAGAACTGATTCGGGTTTTTTACTCCTGTGTTCGTGGGACATCTAGTTTTCTATTACACGACGGAGTAATCTACAAAGACATCGTGTGCTACGATACTCACAATGAACAATTCTAACATGTCTGTAACAGAATGCAACCCTGGTCCAAAGTACTTGCTATGGAGTTTACGCCTGGCTTATTCAATTATATGGTTACTTGGAACGTTTGGAAACGCAGTTGTTTGTTTGGCAATTGTCAAACGTAAGCGACTACAGAACAGCTGTAACATGTTCACCTTCAACTTAGCTTTCCATGACCTTATACTCTTCGCAGTATACGTACCCACACAAATGATCGCAATGGAAAACTGTCGTCACTGGACTCTAGGCAACGTTATGTGCCACCTTGTATACATAATCCTTCCCTTGTCTTTGTCAGTGTCCGTTGGTACTTTATTAGCAATAACGGCGGACAGGTATCGTGCTATTGTATTCCCAATAAAAGCAAAACTTTCGCGCAAGCCTGTGTTCATCGTCATAGGAGTAATATGGATGGTTTCGGCGCTGACAGTACTGCCGCTTGTGTTCGTTATAAGCCTTGTCTCACCACAGCCTGGAGTCTACTATTGTGTTGAGGAATGGCCATCCGATACTATATTAGGAGTTTACTGGCTAGCTATGTTTTTTATCCAGTATCTTCTCCCGTTATGCACCATTTCAGTTCTCGCAGGAAAAACGGCGTGTACATTGAGGAAAACGTCACTAGAGGGTAAAATGGAGACTTGTACGCAAAGCGAAATGTTTAGGAAGACTCTACGGAAACGCGCTAAACAAACAAAACGTATCACAAAGATGTTGATTGCGCTTGTTTTGCTTTATGCCATCTGTATGCTTCCCCAACATGTGGTTTACACTTTCTGGGCAAGATACGGAGAGTTGTTTAACAAAAGTTACAGTGAACAGGCCATGATCATCGCCAACATTTTTCCCATAGCCAACAGCGCACTGAACGCAATAGCATACGCGACATTGAACAAGGAATTTAAGGCTGTCTTCAAAGGTTTGTTTGCTTGCGTTTGCTTCAAGGTGAATTACCAAGGAGAATTATTCGGAAGAAATACGGACAACTCAGCGTCCAGGAGCGACATGTCAATTATGAAGAGTAAACGAGGGAACCCTTTGCTCCTCAAGGGAAGAAATGGAAGAGAAACAATGACGTCACCTCTCCCGAATATGAAACTGCAGGAGACACGGGAACAGGAAATCCAGGAACTATCGTGCAACCAGGGGAGATGCCGCCGGGGATCGAGAAGGAAAAACCCCGACTCCGACTCCGACAGAAAGCGACTTATTCACGAAGTCGAGACGGTGCTGTAATCCAGGAATTATCGTCAAATCAGGGGAGATACCGCCGGGGGCGGGAAGGAAACACTCTGATTCCGACATAAGACACAAAAAAGCCTTTTGCACAGGATAGTCGCTTACAAAAGTCGGGTGAGAGAATAGGAATAAGGGTGGAAGTTTCCATGTTGAAAAGGAGCAGAAACCAATTGAAACGTGTTCAGCTTGTCTTTACTGAATGAAGCTTTTACTAGGGGGTGACTCTTTCCACATATCCTTACATTTAAACAACGTGGCTATCTAATCTATCTGCCTTGATCGGGAGACTAGCCTAGGTACGTGAGTACGAAAGACACTCATTTGAACATCGAACCACCGTTTAGAGTGTTTTTGTCACATACCATTATTACCAAAAGACCAGGAGCAGACACATCTGTCTCATAATCATGGTAAAATAAATCCGCAAGGTCCGTCATGGCTGTAAATTAGCAATAAGTGTCTCAGTTCTACACAAGAGATCTTTACTTGCATTACCCTTCTCATGCACTTTCGCTGATTCGGCCGGCGAAGTCACTTTCCCGCCAGCGGTAGGTAGATTGTTCCAGGAAAGTTCCTTTTTTACATCGTGAAGCAGTTCAACGATTTCTTCGCCCAAACTTTGCCGAGTTTTCTCAGTTTGTTCAGCTGGGCGAGCAGATCCTGAATTTTTTACTACGGATGAGTTTTCAAAGCAGTCCAACACGAATGATAATCGTTTAGTAGCAGAAAAACCTGGCGTGAGCTAAAGCAGAAAGGAAAAAAAACATCGTTCTTTATTCCCCCAGCTAAGATATTAAGAAATAAGTTCCCCACAACGGTCTCTGTTTATCGCTAATTCTTACAGTTAGGAAAATTCATAGTTTCAAAAAAAAAAAATCTACGTGTTACCATGATAAACTTTTGCTATTAGTAAGTAAGTCATATTTTGATAAATAGTAGGGTAAAGAATGTAGGTGCATGAGGACAATTTTTTTTAATCCAGGTGTAATCACCTTTTCGGTTAATAATTCGAAGAATATTCGGAAGCTCTCCAACATCTCTAGGAAAGTCCTCCGAAAGTTGTATTAAAGGAAACGTCATTCATTACTATAGCCAGGAGAAGAACGCTACTTGTTAAATTGTGTGTTTATGTGTTACCGTATTTATCTAAGAAAAGCCGACGGTTAACATAAACAATAACAGACGTCTACTCTCATTACTAACGCGAACAAACAAATAGAAACAAATTTTCTTTACTTGCCATTTGTACCACATGGCTGAAAACCAAATGCCCACCAATCGCATCGCACAGGAACACCATCAATAATCTGCCAAGCAGTATGGTGGATTCCGGTGCATGAAGCACAGGGCTGGTAAATAAGACGTACTGAAGATCCGCAAATTGTAACCGGGACTTCGACTTAAGAAGACGCAAAGGTGGAAGGATTTCTTTTAAGGCTGCCTGCAATAGAAAGAAAATATAATTTCAATTTCCATTTTTTTTTTCAACAAGGAAAACTTCTTTAAAGACTTTAGTACCAGAGGCCTTCAAAATTAGAATTTAGTACGTAAAAGTTTGAAAATTAATGGTAAATGAACGGTAAAATGGTAAAATGGTAAAAAGGTCTCACCTTAACAGATATGTGACTCTCTGTAAGTGGTGGAACGTGAAACCAACACAGTATATTTATGCAGCTTTCTAGAACCTGATTTAAAAATATGGACCATATTGCAGTTGTGGGCTAGGTAGCCTAGCCTTTGATTGAATGTGAGGCTGAGGTTGACCTTGTTAGTGTTTTGATACAAACCTCATCTGGTTCCTTTTGCAAATTATAGACTTCTTTTATAACAGTGGCCCATGAATTTATTTATTATTTCATATGTGTATAAATGAGCCTTTCTGGCCTCGTTTGAAAGTAAGATTTTTTTGTATTTTGCACAACGCTAACGAGATCAGAGAGTCTAATTATCATACAAACAAAAGAATCTATCAATGGGCTGACATTATGAAAGAGGTCCAGGTTTAACAGTTTGCATATGAACAACATGATTTACAAAAGAAAGCGCGCAGGAAGGGTTGTATCAAAACAAGGTCAACTGTAGCCTCGTTTTCATCCTAACTTTGAATTTGGTTATTGGTGTTATAGACTGCGAGCAGCCTCTTGTTTTTGTTTTGAATCACAGTAGATCGAGAGCACGCCTGAGGGGCGAGCGGCGAAGCCGCGAGGAATGAGGGCGGAAGCAAAATAACCTTAACACGAATAGACCGCGAGCGGCTGTTTTGCTGCGCACGCACCGTACCTACCCTTCGAGTTAAAGCACATAACTTAAACTAATTCCCGGAGTCTGTGTTACCCTTGTCCAGAGGAACGGGGAAACGTGGACTCTGGGAACGAGATTTATAATAACTGCCCTATTTTCAAAATAAATAAATATTAAAAAAATACTCTTGTGATGTAAGCCTCCAGCCGCATAAGTGTAGATGTACTTGTAATTTTGCGTAAAATGAAGGATGATATCTCGTTAGATTACCTCTTCCCTGCTGTTTACAAGCGACAAACGAAGTGCATAAATCTCCCACGAACTAAAACACCACAAAGTCTTCCACATCACAAATAATTCACTGTCATAAAAAAGAAGGAGAGCAAATAAAATTGAACATAACGAAAGAAAACAAAATGAATAGGCACATTAGGCAATAAAAGCATTTGATTAATGAGTTCTATTTATCATGAATTCATCGACGTACGATTTTTGTGTCGAGCACTAAGCACTCAGTGAGTGACCATAAGGAAAAGTGGTGGGTTTTGTTTCCCCCTGACGAAAGGTTTCGAAAAACGAAACTCAATGTTTACCGTGACGAGGAGCCAATCATTAACTGTTACGACAAAAATAAAATGGAAAAGTTTTGTTTATCATCCTTCAATTTTAAAAGCCAGCGCATAATATTTCTTTTCGCTTGAACAGATTTCCATCAACCACCTTCGTTAAGAAGTTAATCAGATTTCCTCTTCTCTTGTTTTTGCTTTTTTAACCACAAAGATAGACAAAATATGACGGAAAGCTGAAAAGTTGTAATCTAACGATTTGATTTTTACAATAAAAATGTCGTATTTTTCCGTAGTGACTCTTGAGCATGTCGATGAAATCCCATGGGGAAGACATTCAAATTAATCTCGTCAGAAACCTCTAAGTGGTACTGTTAATGTTTCTAGGAGTCAAAGGTTTTAAAATAAATAAAAGGGACAATCCATCAAAACACTAAATTCAGTGACAAACTCCTTAAATTGATTTCCCTTTCTACGTTCTACAAAGTACAGAAAAAAACTTGATTTCGCGGATCTTCAATTACGCGTTTTATCGCGATTGTAAAAAATCCGCGAAATTAAAGACCCCTAAATTTAAATCCTCTCGAAATTTACGCACGCGAAACTTAATTCCCATGCAGAAAACTCAAAACACAGTAACATTATCAAGATGTAATACTAACAACATAATACAGGATACGCATCGACAAATGCACAAATTGTTAACTGGTTTTACTGTCACGTTCCATTTTGTATCTTCAGTTTTGAAATGACGTTAATTTGCAAAGATTTCACACATTTCTTGTTCTAGTTTATGTAGAAATGTTTAAAAAGTTCAGACTTTTTGAAAACTAAAATGAAGTCCAGAACGCGAAATCGCAAAATTTAATGCCCTTTATTCATATTTGGCTGTTGAAATCGAGGAAATAAAACCCTGCGAAATGCTGTCTCACCAAAATCGCGAAATTAAGTACCCGCGAAATAAAATACCCAATAAGGCATTATAAAATTGTTGACAATCACTACGCTACTCTTTTACCTTTCTAAAAATAGGTATAACGAGGGAAAAACTTTACTGCTAACATTAGCCAGTACAGATGCACTATTTAGTCAACAGTCCAATAGTTACATAATCATTTAAATGTAGGTAAAAGGTGGATGTTCTTGGTTTGCAACCACGTGACAAGGCGGCCATGTTGGTTGACAAAACAATACATTTTTCCCGCCAATCGGAAGTAAAACCAAAACTAATATTCTGACTAGCTCGCCACTCGCCAGCATGCCTTTTACCGCGCTTTGCACCGTTACAAAAAATTAGTTCGCAATTCCGATTGGCTGATTTGATTGTATGTGTCTTAGACATTGGCCAAGGTAGAAATTTCGACGTGATCATACGACAGCCGAGTAAACCAGCTTAAGAGAGAGACACTGATCTTTGTTTAAAAGAATGTTATGATAAAAACACCCTCTAAATTAAGCCTACACATTATTGAGAGGTTTTTCCCCATTTGAAACTGAACATTTCTAGCTCTATTGTTTGTTCGTGATCTCGAAATACAAACTCCCTTTTCTTGTCTCGTTTATCCATGAAACCTTTCGTGAAGAGAAGCAGTGAATTCATCTTGAGTACTTATCCATAATATCTTTGACGGACGGGTCTTGACAATGACAACATTATTTCCTTTGACTATTAAAACTACTTAACATACAGTTCAAAGTTAACGGAGCTATCGCTTTCAAGAACATTTTAGACAGTTTTTGAGGCCATTTTTCAGCTCCTTGTGTAAGCTTCCGTAGATAAGAAAATTCAAGGCGCTATTGGCGATGGGAAAGATATTGGCTATGGTGAAAATGTATAAAGAGTATTTCTGCTTCAGCAAATCACCATACGTCAACCAGAAAAACACAACGTGTTGTGGAAGCATGCATATGGCGTACAAAATCACCAGACAAGTTAAAACTCTAGACATATTGCTCTCCAGTCTTCGTCGCTGTCGTACACTTGCGTTCAAAGCACTTGGTACGGATGTGTCTAGATTATGAGCGGTGGAGGTAGTTGGTAAGATACGCGCACGACTGTTCTTCACTTTGATAACTGTCCCAATGGACAAAAACAGAATGATCAACAGTGGAATAGCGTACTGGATGAGAAAAATGGACACCCAGTAAATCTCTCTGTAAGGTTTGCCGACTGGCCATACCTCATCGCAAAATGTCTTGTCTTTGTAAGGTGCGGTTTTGGCGACCAGAAGCACAGGGAGTCCAGACAGTAAAGATAACAGCCATATAACGGTTATGACGAGTGCAGTTGTCCTGTAAGTCAATCCAAAACGAACACGAAAGGGGTCGGCTACTGCTTTATAGCGAAGGAACGCAATACACAACAGGGTACCCACGGTAGAGGACAGACAGGCTGGCAAGACTGTGTAGCTGAGTTTGCAAATGGCATCGCCCATCTCCCAGCTGTAATTGTGCTCGAAAAAGGAGAGCTGCGTTGGAGTGTAGAGTGATATAAAAACGAAATCAGAAGCCGAGAGGTTTAGCACTAATAGGTTGGCTGTTGTCCGTAAACGTTGCTTCAGGGCAATGACAAGGCAAACAGCACCATTCCCAAACAAACCAACGAACAAGATTGCGGACAAAAGAAGACGAAAGAACCATTTCATTGTCGGAGTGGTTAGATCACTCCATGCGTCAGGTGATGAAGAATTCGAACTGTTTGTATCCATGAATCAACACAAAATACTCCTATCCTGTAGTAAAATTTTGCCAAAGAGAGGAAAATATAATCTACCGAACTTTCAAATTCTAAAAGATACCGTGCTTTTCTTTCCACTTGGGTCAACAAAACATCGCTGGATTCTTCGGCTCGACTGCTCGGTTTGCACGGGACTTCACTGGTTCGTTTAGAAATAAATGCGAGCGCGTGTTCTTCAGTTCAGTTCAATTCAGGGAACGACGACTTTCCTAGAGCCGAAGCGTCGCCAAAGTGTCGCCGTTGCAATGTTCTTGTTACTACTGAATAGAGATTTTGACCATGAAGGACTTGTCGATTTAATTTTGATGAAGTGATCTCTTGAAACCAAGATATTCACACAAAGTGTATTGAAGAAACCCCGCCAACAGGTAGTCGATCACAACAAAAGAGGCGATGACGAGCAGGCTACTTATAATCCTGAATCTACTTTGAACTGGACGTGCTTGTAGATAAAGTTGAGACCTCGGAAATTCTCGCGGCGACCTTTTTTCCTGGACTTGTGTAGATAGGAATTATCCAGCTCGCCGATAGTGCGCGTATTTTTCCTTCTACCTCCGTTATTCTTGATCTCCTCACTTCATCTCTAGAAAAGGCTATTTTTTTGTCTTTCTATAGGTTTTTTTTTTAATTTTTCGCCAACCGAGTACTTCGCCCCTCCTTAAAATATCCCTCTCGGGAAAAAAAAGTCGCTGGCAAACAAATGTAAAACTCTTCGACCCGAATTAGCAAGACTCTTACGCTGATCTTGACCAGAATATTCAAGTGGAAATAGGTTCCTTTTAGAATTGTGAAAGATTGGACTTTTATCGTCGATTAGGAGCCACAAAGGCGTCTATCTCTAGTTAAAAGACGGAAATTAACACAGGTTGTGTACTTTTATGGTAGAGCATTTACAATTTGCATTTTTTAAAACCGTAACTCACTCCGCCTTCAATAAAACTCTCAACAATGGCGAAATTGTGTTTTATGCACATAACATAATATTTAACGCAAATATGATTGAAGACTGAGAAAATTGCCATGTCGATCCTGTCCAAGGATTTCTACAATTGTCTAATAAGGTGGAAAAAGGTGCCAACGAAATCCAAGGGCTAAATCAGCAATTAGTTTCGTTTAAAATTAGGTGGCTCTGAGAGTATTTACAAATCAGGCAAACTTGGACATTACAAGCCATTTAATTATTTTAATCAAGAAAAAAACCTTTTGTTTTAGCATTTGTAATACTAGATTGTCCTATTTAATTAACATCGAAAAGAAAATATTAAACACGTAGTTTTTAATGCGACCGGGCAGAAATATATCACGAATACAACGCTTATTGTTTGAAATTTGTTTGGACGGAAAGTGGGCGGATGGTTTTTTGACAATTTTTTTCTAGAAATGTGACATATCATTCCACTGCATTAAAGGGTGACGTTCGTATAATTAGGCTAAAGATAAAAGATTCGTCCTATGCATAAAAGAAAATATAACGTGTAAACATAGTAATCAAGAAAGGTCGGCAGCTGGCAAGTGTTTTGAAGAAAAGAGTTGAATTAAAAAGTATTTCACTCAAAATTAAGAGAAGAAAGCCGGTTGTCAATTTGGTCGAAAGAGAAGGGTCAAACAAAAGTCTCAGTTTGTAGTGAACCATGGATAAAACCATTATATTTCTTTAAATAAGTCGAAGTGATATAAATTAAAGAATGAGTGACAAGTAGATTGGACTTTAAATGATATCGGTTTTTAAATGGCATAAATTTACCACATAAAACAAAACGAAAGGAAAAAGAAAAAAAACACAGCATGCAATTTGTTTTGTATTGTACTCATGGTTTCAGTTTGGGTTTCAGAAAGCGGCCACGGGGTTAGATTAGGTGTTTATTCCGAAAATTTAGACACCCGCAAACATTTAAATTAGCACTTCCGTGAAGAACATTAAGCTTTTAAAAGCCTTCACTCAAAGACATCTAAAAAATATGCATACAAAAATGAATGACTGCGAGTAACTACCCCTTTTGTAAACATGAAAGTGCTAGCAAGGAGTTATCCCGTTGGGAAGCCGTACTACACATGATAAGAATTTGACTAGACAATTTAGGTCGACCCAAACTCAATGCAGCGAGTTAAACTCCTATAGAAAGTTCGGCTTTTAACCCAATTTAGCTCAAGAGTTTTGATCTCGCGCATTTAAACCGGGGCCAAACAAGGGGGCCCAAGTGTACGCGTGAAATAAATAACGCTGCTCAACAACGCAAAACTAGGGCTAGAAAACATGTACATTCAGTTCTCAAATCATCCCAATAGACCTTTTTACCGATACGGCGGCCATATTGAATTATTCGTATTAGGCGTTATTAGGCGTGAGTGTCTGAGTAGTATCTTGATGGAAGCGCATAAAGAACCATTCTTTAATGTTGAGTACGAATAATGAATCCACGTCGTCGGCAACATCGGTTGTAAATCAAGTGAATATTCTACATAAATGCCTTCAAGTAAAGCTCGCAACTACTTTTTGGGGATATTTAAGGTAAGAATAATCCAAACGCTCGCTCCAGAAGTTGAATATCGTCATTTAAAACTCTTTAACTCTTTAAAACGCAACCCAAATGGATAACTGGTTAAGGAAGAACTTACTTAAAAGTTCCATTTTCATCCGCCCATTAAAGAACTAATGAACCAACGTTAATTACAACATAAGAACGTTATTGAACTCAACATGACTTTTCATTTTTCTGAAGCAATTAGACCCTATTGTTTGAGAAAGAAAATTCAAATTGTTTTGCTGACCGTCACAAAAACCATTGATTATTTCAATGATATTGTTATCTTAATGCCATTAGAGCAATTTTACTTGAACCGTGAAACAGATACTAACAAATAGTGCAAACAGAAAGAGGTAAACAAAAGAAGACGATCGAATAACTGCACAATAGTGCATAACATTCTACTATACCTATTTCAGGGTGTAGTGTCGTTACGATATATTTATAGTGTTGCTACCATATACGGGATTGTATTGTGTAGACTAGGATTCCCGGATGTGTGAGCACGAGGTTGTCAGATCGGTGTAGTAAGTATGCAGATTAAAAAACGTCGGTTATCTATTACTCTGGACTCCTTGTTATCAAGCATCTTTACACAGGGGTTAAGTAAAATCAGTCTTCCTTGCATAAAAGATATCCTTTCTACGTTATTCCATGTTAATCAAGCAACAAAGGTCAAAAAACATATCGAGAAAAGTTCATTCACAAACCACGAAGCGGGGGCGTATTTAACTTTTTAGTTTGTAGGTGATTGAAAACTTCCGGTTTGAACTATAAAAGTTTTGCCTTAGCCACCAGTTAAAGCTACCTTGAGGCAATGTGTAATATCCTTAGAAAACCAGGTGATTCTTAGCCTGAGAAAACAGGGGGCATTTTGCGACGCCACCACCGCCACTCAAAATCAAGAGCAGAAAAGTGTTAAATTTGATAGAAAGAAACGGATCAAATTTGTATTAAGCCATGGATAAATTTATCACTTATTTTCACATAAGGCGAAGGGATAAATGAGAGACATATAAATTGGACTTAAAAAGAAAAAAAATACATTAGTAAACACGCCGGAGGGAATTTGCTCTGTATTATATTCGTGAATTTTAAACTGAGCCACGGGATGTTAGAGTGGGTGTTTACTGCAAAAATTTGGACATCCGCAAATGTCTAAAGTAGTGTTTTGGTGAAGAATATTAAGCTTTTTGAAGCGTTCAATCAAAAGCATCTAAAAAGGGGATCCCGCATACAAAACTAAGTTACTGTGAGTACCCCGCCAATTTTGTTTTTGCTAGCAAGCCTGCGACCCTCGCCAAAACCTCGATGTTATGTCGACCCAAACTCAATGCAGCCAGTTAAACGTATATGATGTTCGGCGTTTGACCCAATAAAGCTCGCGTGAGAAATACATAATGCTAGTCAAGAATGCAAACCAACTTAGGCAAGAAAACATGCACATTCAGCTCACAAATTATACCCCTATAATATAATGGGTGACAAATTACTTGATTTTGGCGCGAAATTTCTGCGTAATTTATAATTTCACATGTGATATTGCATTATGTTGCTGTGGCAACTTTTCCTACTGGCACTTATGGGCGTAATTTGTCACCCATGATATTTTAAAATAGGTAATCAAACGGTATACTCGGGAAATTAGGGAGATTCTACAAATTTCCCTCGCCTAGAGGCAGGGGGCAAATATTAGAATTTGGTCAAAAGAAGTGTGAATTACTTCTGTTGCAAAGTGAATGTTCTACGTATAAGGTCCGGCTTAGTCAAATGAAGCCCGCAAATATTTTTTGGAGCATTCACACACACTGGGGCAAGATACGAATAAGCCAAAAGCTCACCAAGTTGAATACGTGTTATTTAAGACATCATGATTAAGACGTTACCCAAGAATAAATGAGCGCTTTAGGACGAACTTGCTAAAAATCCATTTCCATCTGCCCATCAAAGAACTAATGAACCAACGTTAATTTAAGACTTCCCTTAAACTCCACATGGACTTTCTCAAGTAATTATATCAAGATAGCCCTATTTTTTTTTAATTAGTATAAGAAAATTCAAATTGTTTTTGCTGACCGCCAGAAAGACCACTAATTATTTCAATAAAGTGTTTAAGATCAAAGTGCCATTAACTTGCTATATCCTTTCTACGTTATTCCACGTTAATCAAGCGACAAGGTCAAAAAAATATCGAGAAAGGTTAATTCACAAACCACGGAGCGGGGGCGTATTTAACTTTTTAGTTTGTAGGTGATTGAAAACGTCCGGTTTGAACTATAAAAGTTTTGCCTTAGCCACCAGTTAAAGCTACCTGGAGGCAATGTGTAATATCCTTGACAAACCAGGTGATTCTTAGTCTGAGAAAACAGCAGACATTTCGCAACGTCACCACCGGTTTCCTCGCGAAATGACTGCTGAAAACCGACTGCAGAAAACTTCAATACTGATGAAAATTCACTACCCAGATCTGGGTAGTGCTTCTGATTGTCATGCCGCGCGCCGCGCAGAACGAAATGGTAACTTTACTGTTCCGGACGATAAAGCTGGCGTAATACTACCGTAAAGACAAACTTTATGCGCATTTACGCATCTTATTTGTAAAGGTTAACTTTACGGAAGTTTACGCTGATGCGTACGTCATGAAAAGTGTCCAAATTTACGGAGCTTTACGGAGCTTTGTTCAGTAAAGAAGTGATTGATACTGACTTACGCGGCGTAAAGATTTTCTTTATAAAGCTTTAAGGTAAACTTTATGAGCTTTACTCCCCGTAAAGCTGAAGGAGTTTATCGCCAACAGTAAAAAGTCACTTATATGGACGCGATTTATTCTTCAGTACAGTTAGAAATGTATACTGAATCCATGAAGGTTTGCCTATGAACGTTACGGAACTTTAAGGAATCAGGTAAAGTTTGGTGAATGGCTTCCTATGGGGAAGCCATTCAAATTAATCTCGTCAGAAACCTCCACGTGGTACTGTTAATGTTTCTAGGAGTCAAAGGTTTAAAAATAAATAAAAGGGGCAATCCATCAAAACGCTAAATTCAGTGACAAACTTCTTTAATTGATTTCCCTTTCTACGTTCTACAAAGTACAGAACAAAAACCCGAAAAGACAGAAAACGTAAGAACCGAGGTACTTGATTTCGCGGATCTTCAATTACGCGTTTTATCGCGATTGTAAAAAATCCGCGAAATTAAAGACCCGTAAATTTAAATCCTCTCGAAATTTACGCACGCGAAACTTAATTCCCATGCAGAAAACTCAAAACACAGTAACATTTATCAAGATGTAATACTTACATATACAGGATACGCATCGACAAATGCACAAATTGTTAACTGGTTTTATGGTTATGTTCCATTTTGTATCTTCGGTTGTGAAATGACGTTAATTTGCAAAGATTTCATACATTTCTAGTTCTAGTTTATCTACAAATTTTTGAAAAGTTCAAACTTTTTGAAAACTAAAGTGAAGTCGAGAACACGAAATCGCAAAATTTAATGCCCTTTATTCATATTTGGTTGTTGAAATCGAGAAAACAAAACCCTGCGAAATGGGGTCTCACCAAAATCGCGAAATTAAGTACACGCGAAATTAAATACCCAATACGGCATTACAAAATTATCGTCAATCACTACGCTACTCTTTTACCTTTCTAAAAATAGGTCTATCGAGGGAAAAACTTTACTGCTAACTATAGCCAATACAGATACACCATTTAGTCAACAGTCCAATAGTTACATAATCATTTAAATGTAGGTAAGGTGAATGTTCTTGGTTTGCAACCACGTGACAAGGCGGTTGGTTGACAAAACAACACATTTTTTCCCGCCGAATTTACATTACTTCCCAGCGGACACCAAGCGCTTTTGTCAGGGCGGATAAAGGTTGGGCGGTGAAACGAGCCCGTCCGAGCAAAATGGTGTGATGCAGTGAGGGAGGTTTAGTTGGAGTAGACAAACATCTCTTTCAAAGGGTTTCTTTTATTACTTCCACGACTCTACCACTGAATTATATTTTCGTTGTGCTACTCGCTAATGTCGATGTTATTCCAAAACAAAAACAACTAAGTACTGTCTAAAACACGAAGGAAAATCTCAAACTAAAAGACAGCAGATCGTGTTTCATAACTAGATGACGTATATTTTATAAATGCGTGCAGCTCGTGCAAGATGAAATTATGCTAATTTCAATCACCATCATCCTTCTTTTTGATTTTGAAAAAAAGCATCTCATACGTCTTTCTGTTTCTTCGAAACTGCAAAATTAGTTTCCCCTCAGTTTTTACTGTTTACCTTGTTTTGTTTTAGAGGGAAAAACGGAGAAAAAATCTTACAACTAACCTCAATAAATTTTGTTTACATGCGGTTGCCGGATTTGCAACGCATTGCGCGAATCGCCATGGCGCGTTGCACCCGAGAAGCAAAGTTTGAAGAAGTACAACGCCACTATATCAATATATATCAATCTAATTTTTTGTTATGTTATACAAAATTTATTCCCCTTTGACATATGTAAAAATTGAGGTTAAGAAGGGTTAAGCTTTTGCAAACGAAACGGCGAAAGACGATTAGGTGATATTTAATGAAGGAAGGAGGAGGTATTCAACACTTTCAAATTAAAGTCAAATTTTGGCATTATACGACCAACAAGTTTGGCTTACAGGCACGCAAACACAAACATATGAAACTGTTTATTGATATTGTTATCAAACAAATTTATCTTTTTAACATTGTAGCCTGAAATTACAGAAAGAAAATAGGATTTCCGGTTTGCAAAAAGGAAAATTTCGCCGGCATTCAAGCGCACCGGAAGCGCGGAAAGAGCGCTCGTGCCAGTCCTACTCTGCATCACACATTAAATGAAGAGCGGAGCGCTCGTTTCACCGCCCAACCTTTATCCGCCCTGGCTTTTGTTCTACATGGCCGTCATGACGTCATCTGCAAACCGGCGATGCCTTGGTTTTGGCTAAGAAATCTCGCGCCAATCAGGAGTAAAACCAAAACTAATATTCTGACTGGCTCGCCAACATGTCTTTTCTCGCGTTTTGCACCAGGGTACAAAAAATTGGTTCACGATCTGATTGGCTGATTTGATTGTATGTGTCTTAGGGATTGGTCAAGGTAGAAATTTGGTTGTGACAGAAACTCATTTCTGGTTGTGATCATACAATAGCCAAGTAAAGCAGTTTAAAAGAAAGACACTGATCATTGTTTAGAAGGATGTTATGATGAAAATACCCTGTAAATTAAGCCTGCATATTATTGAGAAGTTTGTTCTCTTTAAACTGAATATTTCTAGATTTGTTGTTTGCTTTTGATCTAGACCGCGAGCAGTCTCTCTTTTTCTTCAGATTTAGTGAGAGCAATGCACGCGCGCGGGAGCGGCGAAGCCGCGAGACGCGCGAAACGAGGGCGGGAGCCCGAGAAGAAAAAAGAGACTCCAGTCTCGCGCCATCAGTCACGCGCGTGGCCATTTGCGTGTCTCGCGTTTTGCTCGACGGACTACAGAAAAAAGAGAGACTGCTCGTAGTCTACTTTTTTGTCTCGTATATCCATGAAACCTTTAATGAATAGAAGTAAAGAATTCATCTTGGGTACTTATCTATAATATCTTTGACGGTCTTTACAAGGACAACATTATTTCCTTTGAAAATTGAAACTTCTTAAAATACAGTTTAAAACGGAGCTATCGCTTTCACGAACATTTTAGACAGTTTTTCAGGCCAGTTTTCAGCTCCTTGTGTAAGCTTCCGTAGATAAGAGAATTCAAGGCGCTGTTGGCGATGGGAAAGATATTGGCTGTGGTGAAAATGTATAAAGAGTATTTCTGCTTCTGCAAATCACCATACGTCCGCCAGAAAAACACAACGTGTTGTGGAAGCATGCATATGGCGTACAAAATCACCAGACAAGTTAAAACTCTCGACATATTGCTCTCCTGTCTTCTTCGCTGTCGTACACTTGCGTTCAAAGCACTTGGTACGGATGTGTCTAGATTATGAGCGGTGGAGGTAGTTGGTAAGATACGCGCACGACTGTTCTTCACTTTGATAACTGTCCCAATGGACAAAAACAGAATGATCAACAGTGGAATAGCGTACTGGATGAGAAAAATGGACACCCAGTAAATCTCTCTGTAAGGTTTGCCGACTGGCCATACCTCGTCGCAAAATGTCTTGTCTTTGTAAGGTGCGGTTTTGGCGACCAGAAGTACAGGGAGTCCAGACAGAAAAGATAACAGCCATATAACGGTTATGACGAGCGCAGTGGTCCTGTAAGTCAATCCAAAACGAGCATGAAAGGGGTCAGCTACTGCTTTATAGCGAAGGAACGCAATGCACAAAAGGGTACCCACGGTAGAGGACAGACAGGTTGGCAGGACTGCGTAGCTAAGTTTGCAAATGGCATCGCCCATCTCCCAGCTGTAGTTGTGCTCGAAATAGGAGAGCTGCGTTGGAGTGTAGAGTAATATAAAAACGAAATCAGAAGCCGAGAGGTTTAGCACTAACAGGTTCGCTGTTGTCCGTAAACGTTGCTTTAGGGCAATGGCAAGGCAAACGACACCATTCCCAAACAAACCAACGAACAAGATTGCGGAGAAAAGAAGACGAAAGAACCATTTCATTGTCGGAGTGGTTTGATCACTCCATGCGTCAGGTGATGAAGAATCCGAACTGTTTGTATCCATGAAAACAGATAACCACTCCTTTTCTGTAGTTAAACTATGCCAAGGACAGAAAAAATATATCCTACCAGACTTTCAAATACTAAGAGATATCCAGCTTTTCTTTCCGCTTGTGTCAGTAAATATCGCTGGGCAACGATCCTCGACTGTTAGGTTTTGAACGGGTCTTTCTATACTCGTTCGTTTAGAAATAAACGTGAGCTCAGTTCAGTTCCGTGAACGACGACTTCTATAGCGCCAAAGTGTCGCCGTTGTAATGTTCATGTTACCAATACAGATATTGGCAGGAGCCCATCAAATGTCCGATTGACGGGTTCCTGATATTGGCTATAGATTAAGGACTTTTTAATTTTGATGAAGTGATCTTGACGTCAAAGATATTCACGCAAAGTTTATTGAAGAAAACAATTGTGTTAATTCCAGAAACCAGAAGGTAGCCGATCACAACAATTGAGTCGCAATGACGAGCAGACAACTAATAATCTACTTTCATCTGGACGTGCTTGTAGATAAAGTTGAGGCCTCGGAAATTCTCACAGCGACTTTTTTTCCTGGACCTGTGTATATAGGATACTGCACAAACTTTTCCTTCCTCTTCAGTCTTCTTGATCTTTTCTCTTCATTTCTAGAAAAGGCAATTTTACGTTGCCTTCAAGTCTACAAGGTGTATATGATTTTTCGCCGACTTAGTGCTTTGCCTCTCCTTTAAATACCCCTCTCGCGAAAGAAAAGTCGCTGGCAAACAAAAGTAAAACTCTTTCACTCGAGTTACATGTAGCAACTACGTACTGATCTTGACCAAAAATTCAAAATCATACTCTTTTAGAATTGTGAAAGATTGGACCTGCAACGTCCACTAAAGGCCACAAACGCGTCAATTTCTCGTTAAAAGACGGAAATTAACACACGTTGTGTACTTTTACGGTAGAGCATTACAATTTGCATTTTAAAACCGTATCTCACTTCGCCTTCAATAAAACACATACGATAAATATGATTTAAGACTGAGAAAATTGCCATGTCGATCGTGTCCAAGGATTTCTACAATTCTCGGTTTTCACTGTCACGCAATCAAAAATAAAATTGCAAACCATTCGATACAGAAAGTCCCGAATCTTGGAAATAAAAGAAGATAAATAAGCAAAAGACCTTGCCAAGAATCAGGTCTGTGCGATATTTCATATGCGAGATATTAGGAAAAACGTTTTACCCAAATTTATAAAGCTTTGTATGGAGGCGCCATGTTTGTGTCCCTTTGAGGGGCACAAATATGGCCGCCGGAAACCAACAGAAACATCTGTTTTTGAGTTTTCCTACTAATGCGTTAATTCATCGCTTAAAAAACTCATAAACTATTAAAGTGATATTTATTCTGACAGAAGGAATGTTTAGATAGCAAAATCTCCCAAAACTGGTAATGTTTTTAACCCACAGAAGAGCAGTCCCGGCCGCCAGCTAAATGCCGCGTCACGCAAAAGCCTAGAAATTCAAACGTCCTCTATCGCAAAACGAAGAACCCTTTCGAACCAAACCTCTGTTTAAATAAAGGTGTTTAGGTGCTGTAATACCTCATGAAACTCAGAATCTCAGAAGAATCGATAGTTTCTTAGTTTGAATTTTGATGACGTCATGTGAAAACCGAGAATTGTCTTATAAGGTGGAACTGGTTGCCAAGGAACTTCAAGGACTAAATCAGCAATTATATATACTTTAGTTTAATATTATGTGGCTCTGAAAGTCTGGGCAAATCAGGCAAACTTGGACCTCCATGCCATTCAATTATTTTCATCAAGAAAAATAACCTTCTGTCTGTTTAGCACTTATAATACTATACTGAATTCTCCAGTAAGTTCACGTCGAAAAGGAAAATATTAAACACGTAGTTTTTAATGCGACTGGACAGCAATCTATCACGGATACAACGCTTATTATTTTAAATTTGTTTGGACAGCAAGTGGGCCGATACTTTTTTGACAATTTTTTTCCAGAAATATGACATATCATTCCACTGTATTAAAAGGTGACGTTCGTTTAATTAAGCTGAAGATAAAATATTCGTCCTATGCATAAAGGAAAATACAACTTGTTAACATAGCGCCGATCAAGAAAGGTCGGCAGCTGGCAAGTGTTTTGAAAAAAGGAGTTGATGAATTGAAAAATTATTTCACTCAAAATCAAGAGAAGAAAGGTGTTAAATTTGATCGAAAGAAACGGATCAAATTTGTATAAAGCCATGGATAAGTTTATAGCTTATTTTCACATAAGGCAAACGGATAAATGAGAGATATATAAATTGGACTTAAAAAGAAAAAAAATACATTAGTAAACTCGCAGGTGGGAATTTGCTCCGTATTATATTCGTGGATTTTAAATTGAGCCACGGGATGTTAGAGTGGGTGTTTATTGCAAAAATTTGGACATCCGCAAATGTCTAAAGTAGTGCTTTGGTGAAGAATATTAAATATTAGGGACTTTAAGATCCAACGACGCGGACGACAACGTGAACGTCAAAAAAACAATAGGTTTAATTAGCAAAACAACGACTTTGCACGTGCATCACACTTTTTTGTACATTTCTTTCCCGTTTTTGCACGACTACGACGTGAAAATGCCTAATTTCGCGTTTTATGGTGGATGTAAACAAGCAACGACGAAACTTTATTTCCCTTTCTGAGCTTGAATATGGTCCCTTGAAATTCACCTTCAGGAGGGTTCGCCTACAATTGACAAAGTAAGTGGGTAGGAATAATAGCTATAAAGACTGAAAAAACTCAAATTCACTTTTTAAGCGACGTTCTTGTCGCCGTCGAGTCGTTGGATCTTAAATTCCCTATTTAAGACATCATGATTAAGACGTTACCGAAGAATAAATGAGCGCTTTAGGAGGAACTTGCCAAAAACCATTTCCATCTGCCCATCAAAGAACCAATGAACCAACGTTAATTTAAGACTTCCCTTAAACTCCACATGGACTTTCTCAAGTAATTACATCAAGATAGCCCTATTTTTTTTAAATTAGTATAAGAAAATTCAAATTGTTTCGCTGACCGCCAGAAAGACCACCAATTATTTCAATAAAGTGTTTAATATCAAAGTGCCATTAACTTGCTATATCCTTTCTATGTTATTCCATGTTAATCAAGCGACAAGGTCAAAAAAATGTCGAGAAAAGTTCATTCACAATCCACGAAGCGGGGGCGTATTTAACTTTTTAGTTTGTAGGTGATTGAAAACGTCCGGTTTGAACTATAAAAGTTTTGCCTTAGCCACCAGTTAAAGCTACCTAGAGGCAATGTGTAATATCCTTGACAAACCAGGTGATTCTTAGCCTGAAAAAACAGCAGACATTTCGCAACGTCACCACCGGTTTCCTCGCGAAATGACTGCTGAAAACCGACTGCAGAAAACTTCAATACTGATGAAAATTCACTACCCAGATCTGGGTAGTGCTTCTGATTGTCATGCCGCGCGCCGCGCAGAACGAAATGGTAACTTTACTGTTCCGGACCATAAAGCTGGCGTAATGCTACCGTAAAGACAAACTTTATGCAAATTTACGCATCTTATTTGTAAAGGTTAACTTTACGGAAGTTTACGTTGATGCGTACGTCATGAAAAGTGTCCAAATTTACGGAGCTTTACGGAGCTTTGTTCAGTAAAGAAGTGACTGATATTGGTTTACGCGGCGTACAGATTCTCTTTATAAAGCTTTGAGGTAAGCTTTATGAGCTTTACTCACTGTAAAGCTGAATTTTATAACAGGAGTTTATGACCAACAGTAAAAAGTCACTTATATGGGCGTGATTTATACTTCAGAACAGTTAGAATATTGATGGTTTTCACGGTGACGTCATCAGATTGCAAAGTCAAAAAAGCGACGTTTTACGAATTCTTATTTACACTAGGTTGAAGATTAATAGGAAATAAATCTTTGTACAAGTTTCCAGCCCCGAAGCATGTTTCATTTCGAAAATACAGCAGTTTGAACTTCCGAGTTTTCACAGTGCGTGACACCAAAATAGGAATGCTATCTCCTTGAAAAAAGTCTCTCCGCTTGATTTTCAGCAGTTTAACCATTTCAAGTATTAGAAGATATGTTTATGCGCAAGTATGCTAGTTCTCGAGTGAAAAGGAGGCGCTTTTATAGAAAAAGTGAACTCCAGATGTTTTTGTTGATTTCCGGCGGCCACATTGGTGGACAGTTTCTGTCCACCAATATGGCGTCTCCATACAAAGCTCTACAAAGGTGCGTGAAATGTTTCGGCAACTAACTCAGAAACTGTGGGCCACAAAGACCTGAGATTTGGGCAAATTGTTTACATATTAGTCTTTTATAACATTTCATTTTCTTGGCTTCTTCCACTGGACGGTTTCAAATGTATTTTTTTGTACCGTGTTTATTGCGTGACAGTGAAAACGAAATACTGAATCCATAAAGGTTTGCCTATGAACTTTAATTTACGGAACTCTAAGGAATCAGGTAAAGTTAGGTGAATTTCACTTTTCGTGCTGTGGCGCAAGGGACGTTTATTTCAACCAATCAGAAGCACAACCCAGTTCTCTGTAGTGACACGTCATCAGTGTGGAATTTCTGCGCACGTTTCTCGGACGTCATTTCGCGGGGAAAAGCAGAAGTGTTAGAGAGATTAAGATTCACGTTTACCGCAAAAGGCAAACGTCAGACTCACGTTGAGAATTTCTCAGAATAGAAAATAAGCAGATAAAAACAGTCCCGAACAATTCCTATGGTTAAAACTGGCATAAAACTACTTATTTTTGTGTAGAAGCAATAAAGAGTAAACGGAAAATAAGGGGAAGACTTGGTCACGTGGTACAAATTCAGGTCTGCCGTTTGGCGTAAACGTGAATCTTAATCTCTCTGTTGTCGCGAAACGTGGGCTGTTTTCCCAGGCTAAGTGATTCTGATTATTAAGCCGTTAAGGAAGATTTTGCAAGGGAAAGCACCTTACAAAACTCTATGTCGTTAAATGTACACTGGGAAATATATTGTACCAAAAAGTTGTCACAAAACTACACGGTTCCATTTCAAACTCTTATCTTTAACAGCTAGGCCTTACCTTTTCGACAATCGTTGCCTTGACTCCTCTAATTCCATACTAATACTCCGCAAACTGCTTAGTGCATACGCTTCATTAGTTGCTCCTAAAAATAACCGGGATTTCAAATAGAATTGTAATAAAAACTAACTAGCAATTTGTTATCCGACTCGGGGGCTGGGACAAATTGGCAAATATTTGTGTGAATTTAGGCCCTGCCTTGTCTTAAAAAGTATGCGTTTTCGTTGTCATCGAAAACGCATCGCTCGATTCACGTCCACGCTACCGTTTTGACGCGTTTTCGACGGTTCACACTAAAACGTTTGAAAAAGACAGAATTGCACGTTGTGTAAGTTGAACTCTAATATGCGCATACAACAAACACATGCGCCTGCGATATTCTCCATACTTTCATTTTGATGCGTTTTCGACCGTTTTCGACCGTTTTCGACCGTCAACACCAGTATGATATCAGTGCGTTTTCGATTTGATCCACTTTCAAGAACGCTTTCAAATCGATGCGTTCTCGATAAAACAGCGTATTAGTGTAGTGTGGACGGAGGGCCTAAACGCATCGAAATGTATGCATTTTCAAACGAAAACACATTAGTGTGGACTGGCCTTAGGCACACGCTCAGCAAGCTTATGCAAATGTATGTTAATTAAATATATATTGGGTGCACCACATGGGTAGAATTGGAGTGCCTCCTCCGTTTGTCGTGCAAGTTGCTTAAAAAAGAGAGAGGTACCAGAACTAGACATCAATATCACACGGCAATTTGCTCATGGAACATTTCCGAGTTCCATAAATGTCTCGCTTTCTAAAGGAGGCCAAGTGCAAAGGTGAAATGAGCTGTTTTGAATGACAAGAGAAAATTATTTTCACGTCAAAAAGTTCGAATTGAACGGCCTCGTTTTAAAAAAAGAGGCTTGGAGCAAGTAGGAAATGGTTTTTGCTTCTATTCGCCAGCCTACGCCACAGACGAAACTAAACTCTGGTTAGGTCCGTCTGCGAAACCGTGCCGAAATTCTTGTTCGGGGGCCCCGCCTGTGTACCCAGATTTGAGTACGCGCCATGATTGGCCTGTTAAAAATGCCATTGTCAATTTGCCAATCAGGGAGAAAAGAAATTTGAAACGCATTTCCGGTAATTCGTTGAGACCATTGAGGGCCCAGAACAAGGATATCAGTGCTGCTTTGTAGACGTTACTAACCGGGGTTAAGGTATTAGGTCTGGTAGAAACCACTCTGTTTGAAAAATTTATTTCTCAAATATCAAGAAAGAATTTTGGAAAATAAAAATTACGCAGGTCTATCAAGCGAGAGCTGAACTTTCAGAAAATTGATATCAAAGCAGGCTAATATTCACGGGTTCTGTTGGAACGCTGGATAAATATTTCGTAGATTTATAGCGGTTTATCATTGAAACTAACCTTGTGGGTTTAGCGCCAGTTTAGGAACAATCGAGCAGCAAAAGCAAGGAAACAAGTCGGTCAGATTTGACAGCGACTACAAGAAAAGGAGAAGAGAAACACGTTACGAACTGTGTAGTCAACGAGTGGGAGTGTTTTACCAAGTTCACAAACACAGAAAAAAAGACTCTTTTAAATCGGGCCTCTTGCCTGTTGATTTCCATCTTTGCATTGTTCTACACACATTTCACCAAACACAGATATAAGCTTTGCAACTTGCGTACTTCCACCAGATCGGACGAGAAATGAGCTGTAATAAGTATCAGAGTAAGGGCCTGTTTACATGGAGGAGGTGGGGGAACCCAGGTAGGTGAGGTAACCCGCTCAGATTGGGTAACCCGCCTGTCCATTCAATCTCTCATTTTAATTTGATCAAGTTTACGTGTTAGGTGGGGTGACCCGCCACATGTTACCTCACCTATCTGGGGTCCCCCACCTTCATATAAACAGGCCCCAAAATAAGTTAATAAGTTAAAAAAAATTACTTTACTTACTTTTCATCTACAGTTCATCAAGACAAAAAAAGGGGAATCACTGTCATCAAAATCTGCCTCTTCACAATAAAAATGGCCAGCATTTAATTGTCCCAAAGGAGAAAAATACTGCAAATATCCAGATCTACAAATTGGCTTTCCTGGTTCCTAGGCTTCAAATTTTTTGCCTTGAAATGACTGCGTCTCGGATAGGTGACGTGATGCGAGCGGAACTTGGTTACGTAACTGAAACAAAATTTTCCGCGTGGGCCTGGGGAAGCCTTACAGAAACCTGGCAACACAACGGCCACGCAGCCGTGTCAGAGATTCAACTACTTCCTTTGTGGTCCATTGACATCATTAAGCACATAAACGCCTCAGAAATGCCGCCTCGGGGCACTTTGTAAGGGCTGGGGCCCTTTCCTCGAAGTTCCCCTAATCAAAGCCACTAAAGCCACTGACTAAAAGCTGGGCCCGGTTGTTCGAAGGCTGATTAGCACTTAACCCGGGTTTCTTTTTCTTGTGTTCAAAAGCATTTTCTCGGATAATCTCTCCGTTATTTTTAGAGCTTCCAATCACCAACTTGTAGACCAAAAGAATTAAGACTGAACTGCTTTTTAAGCTTTCAAATCTGAATTCAAATCTCGCACTAACCCTGGGTTATCTTAACCCAGCTTTGAACAACTCGGCCCTGTTGTTGTTTACATGCAAGATAAGAGGTTTCGATGGTTTTGCAAATAACATGACAACAGTTTACAAAACAAAATGGACTGTTAGCTAGGACCATGGTTTTTATTCTTTAGATTTTGATTTAAATACAGTCAAACCGCGCTTTACGGACAACTCGTTATTACGGACAGTTTGCTTTGTCCCTGGAAAAGGAAAGCCCTTACATTTTCTCTAAATTCAATCCGATCAATACAGACACCCTATTAATACGGACGCTTTCTATCGCCCCTTCAGTATAAACGTGGTTTGACGGTATTTGACTTCTGTCCAGAAAACTTACCGGGACTTTCGAGAAACGGGCACCTGGACTGTAGATATAGCGTTTTTTTCTTTTTTTCTTACCTCAGAAGACTCATAGCCACTTCAAATAACTCCGGATTTTCCACAGAAGCACGTGACTGTTGTAAAGAAGATCAGGTGAACGGTCAGTGTGGGAATAGCCCTTAATCCTCTTACTTAACAACCGCGCTCGACCTATGTATCCCGATGTGATTGTCCAATAGTTTAGTTGAGCTTAGACCTTGCTTATGTAATCTCCTTTAATCACTGAATTGTATATCCTTGAATATATACTTGGCCTCCACTCTTAGTTTCGCCTCCGATAATTGCACAGTCAGTGGCCAGTTTTAGGTTTTGCGTGAGACTGAATCGGTGTTGCATCGAGGTTTCTGGGTAACTGACCACCTACCCCTCCCGCAAGTCAATATTAACACTTATTTCTCACTTAAGGCAAAATTGTGACTTAGGGGAGGGGTAGGTGGTCAGTTACCCAGAAACCACTCCAGAAACCAAGAAAGGAATCCATTGTCTCACAATTCCCAGAAGAGACTTGAGCACAAAGAAAAGCGAACCAAATATAGAATATGACCAAAAAGCCTAGGAGTTATGTTCGAATTTTAACATATCGAATGTGGGCTATCATGTTAGAGTGTTAGTCGTTTGGTCTGTGTTGCCACACTGTAGAGCTGGGGTATACAGTACCTCCATTCAGTTGCGTCTTGTTTCGCACACTGTTGTATGAGAGGAACCAATGATTAGATAAAAGATTGTGGTGATTCTCGTATTCTCAGACGGGGACTATGGTTTTCGTGCTTACTCAAGTGAACGAAAGGTTTATCCTCTTTCAGATATGAAACATATATGCAGTACCAACAACTTTCTTTGTTGGTGCCGCTGGGGTATTTCCAAAGAATCCGCTTAAAATTTTTGACACCCAAGCACATCGCTCGTTAACACCTTTTCATTGTGAATATGTCTACCTCGTAAAACTCCACCATCTGAAACTTCTCCCAAAAGACTGTAAGCAGAAAAAAACTCACCAGTTCTTTAGAAGAAATAGCATCTTTAAGCTCAATTCTTGAGATGAAAGGTCGTTGAATGGTTGATATTTCAATCAAATCCAAAATCTAAAAAAATAATCAGGTGGAGCTAAATGGTGTGGTAGGTCAAGTCAATTATTCAAACTGACGACAAAAGTCAATCTTTATGAATATCCAGCCTATTACAAGGCAGCTACCTAAGGGGTTTTGCAGGCAAGCGTTCAGTGCTTTAATCACAAGTCATTTTAAAAGGCTGTGGAACAGCGAGCATCAGTCACCGGGGCATCGCCTACACCACAGTGACGTCCCTGTGCACATATTGGTTCTTTGGGAACCTCAGCAGAGTAAAGCTTCTAGGTGTGGTCAAAAATCAAACCACTTAGTCCAAATTTGGCCAGACAATGATCTGCAGTCGGCAAATGAGAAAACAGTAAACACACAGCATAAACTATCCTCGGAAGGTCGCAACGATGACGACGAGGATGATGATGATGATGAATTATGTCTGTGGCAAAGACAGCAGTAGAATTGAGGGGGCTTTGCCATCAAAAAGCATCATCAAGGTGAAAACCCTCTAATATTATAATTATTACACAGCTGTCTTACCAGCTTAATATTGAGACTATTGGTCTGAATATTAATTGAGAATATTGACTTGCTAAGTGTCATTTTTTATTCACCTCTGATTCAAAACTCGGCTGGTACCTCTTCCATAAAGCTACATGAGCTTCGTATGACAACAACAGCCCTAAAACAAACAAAGACAAATCTAGAACAGTTGTATTTTAAAAAGTGTTTCAAATAAGAGCGTTAGGAGTGAGAACACTCCCCACCACACTCTTCGTTTTCACATCCAGGCACTACTTCCCACACATATCCCTGTTTTCCAGTGGCTTTGCTGTGGGGGAGTTTGCGTTCGGAAATTGACAATTAATGATTCTTGTTACAAGGGTCAGGTCCGCTAACACCGATCCCTGATCATTGGATATATCACTAAGATGACTCCTGAAAAAGGAAATAGTGAAGAAGCCAACATGATTCAGCTTGAGGAGGTTGGTTGGGTGGGGGGAAGGGGGCAGGGGGTGTGGGTGAGGCAAACTCGTTAGGATAGTAAACTCGTCACATGGCAAAGCCACTGGGTTGCATTCTTACATGCATTATGACAAATGCAAAATAAGACCGTTTTGCTGGAAGGGAATTGTGAATTTAGTATGCACCAAAAATTTAATGCAATAACTTCAAAAGCAGTAGCCAACTCGACAGTTATCCCTGCTTTACTTTTAATAGAAACAGAAGATATTCAGCCCACCTTTGGTAGATGCAGCAGCTTTCAAAAACATCAAGGGAACACTGTCAGTAATATTGAAGCCATTGTCTTGATAACTAAAAACAACAAAAAAACAAGGTTAATTATTCTGGTATCCTGACTAAAATAAAAAATAAAAATGAAGAAATGATCGTAGCAACGAACGCAATTTATGTAATTGCATAAAGAAGCCTGAAAAAAATTCAGGACTTCAAGGGGTCCTGAATTTTTTTTTTTTCAGGCTTCTTTACACAATTGTATAAATTGTGTTCACTGCGACGATCATTTCTTCATTTTCATTTCATTTCCGCAGTTCACATATGATTTATTTCATATATCATTAAAATAAAATAGCTGGGTGCATTGGATTTGGCCTGCATTGCAAATGTAATTTAACCCTGGTTAAAATAAAGTCAGCAAAAGCAGCACCAATATCCTTGTTCTGTGACCACAATGGACTCAATGAATTACCAGATTATTTACATTTCAAATTTCCTTTCATCCTGATTTGCTTGACAATGGTATTTTCAACAGTCCAATCATGGCTCGTACTTGAATCCTGGCACACAGGTCGGGTCTGAAAATGAGGATTTTGGCACTGTTTTGCAGATGGACTTAACCAGAGTTAGTTTTGTCTGTGGTGCATTAATGATCTGAGAAGCTAGAATAATTGCACTTTGAAAATAATAATTGAAACTCTAGCTGTGCCTTTGTATTAATAATTAATGTTATCAATCAAAGCCACTTCTTAGTTATTAAACAAAAATAATATTATTCCTCTCGCCCGAATGGGCTCTGAGTCAATAGCCCATGAGGCCAAAGGCCAAATGGGCTATTGACTCAGAGTTCATGAGGGCGAGAAGAATTGTTTTAGTAAATCCAACTAGTTGGTCAAAACAACTTTAGAGACAAAACAATTTTAGCTAGCAAAATGCGATACAGCCGCCATTGTTTTGGTTTCCAAAGCAGGTGCTTTTCACTTCTAGTGGGCTATAACATAATTATAGCCTAGTAGTAGCTCAACCAATCAGAATGCAACATTGATAATAGACCACTAGTTGGATTTCACTAAAAGATGATATCACTGTCTCCCATGTTGGAATTCTCATATATTTGCATCTTGTATGTACACATGTAACTTACCTTGATATTAAATCCAAACTTTTTTGACAGCAAAGAATCTTCTCTACCTATTCAGATGAAAGATAAGTTGAATTTAGAGACTTTGTAGAAAAACTCAATAAATTACATGTACATGAACTCCAATGACAGAGGAAACATGAACATGTTTATGGTAGCTAAACAAAGCTCCCAACTTTCTTACCAAGGGCTTTACTTGTGTCAAAGTTAAAAGAGGCAAACAGAATTCACAAAGTTCCCTTAGACATGATCCTGACACTTGTTTCAGAGGATAACATTCTCTGCAAGAGATGAAAAACAAAAAAAAATTTCTTTCCCATATTTCCAACCGCCCTACCAGATTGTCACACATGTACAACTTACAATATTAAAAAAATAATAGACATAAACTTGAACTGCAAAGTTTGTGTAACTGAAAATGAAAATGGTTTACTGCAAAGACTCTATTCTTAAGAGACTTGTAATTTGAATTTGCAGGGACATAAAAATATTGGTTCTGAATCATGCCACCACCTTAGTTATTAGAAAACATTTCAGCCATCATCCAAGTGGACTCCAAATATTAATAAAATAAATGTACCTTTCTTTGTCATTCCACGTAAAGCTTTCCATTACTTTCAGATCATGGCATAGTGATGACACCAGCTGAACGAAAAAAAAAAAGAAAATCATCTCTTTGTTTGAAATAACACTTAAAACCAAGACTTGCAGTAGAAGCCTGAACTTGCAGCTCTGTCTCCAGTACTATGGTATTAAACAACCCAGTTACCCAACCCTCCCCGCTGGGACAAATCTAGCCTGTGATATAGTCACCCTCTCCCCTCAGGTAGATGCTGTAGTTAGGGGTTGGGGTTTGAAGAGGCCAGGATACCCTCTCCGTCTCAGGAAACGATGGTGCCTCCAATCCTATCTCAAAACACACCCCCACCATGCATTCTACCAACACTACCTTCTGCCCCCCTAGCCCCTACTTATAAATTTAATCCTGTGGTGCTGCAAATTACTTGATAACTGTTAAAAAGGGGACAATTTTAAAAGGAAAAGGAAATCCTATCTGGGTTTAGTTTGGTATCTGATCTACAATTTGTGATTCTTCCCACAAGTAATTTCATGTGCGTACTTCATACCAGACTTTTAAATAGAGAAATACATTTAACATTGCAGCAAAATACAAGGTTCTGCAAATGTTTTTGTACTCCTTAATACCTTGTCCACCATCATCTCTGTGGATTCCTCAGCACTATATCCCCAGTATTCTCCAACCTCCACTAAATTGCTATGCTTGAGAGTGGGCGTGGATGCACGTCTCAGCTGTGTGAGAGCCCAAGACTTGGCTTTCCTGCTGAAAATTGTTCCTTGAGAACTGGAACAATTTGCAAGTGCTAAGCTGCATCTTATAACACTGTGGAACACATCATCTATGGAACAAAACACGACACAGCAAGTGACTCTGTTAACAGATAAACCTGGAAGGTGGATTATAATATTAAATTGTTCTCAGTTAAAATTGGTGAAAAGTATTAAGATAAACCTTTTAAAAAAAATCACACATTCAGTACAGAGATCCAAAACACTTACTATTACTATTACTACTTTTCTCTCAAGACAAATGGATGCCAAATTACAGGGCACAGCAGGCACCACCCTACCCCACCCCACTACATCTACCTGAGATATGGATGTTATCAATATTCTCGCCATCCCCCTTCCCCCTCCTCCCATCCTGAAATCCTCTTCACCAGTAAATCATATCTCACCTGACAACAAAATGACGCTGTTTTCAAATAATTGTCCAAGGAATTTCCCAAGACTTGGAAACTTCTGCAAAATAAGCTTTGGGTTCCCTATCTGAAAAACAACAGTTAGATAATTAAAGAACATTAAAAGTAACAGTTCAGTGGAACCTCGATATAACACAAAGGGCCAAGGGACTCGCACAATGTATTTTCTACAATGACGTTTCTTTACATCGAGGTTTTTTCTATAAAACAAATGCCTCACGATAAATGGACCTACATGGTGTAGCTAGCTGTGTCTCAGCTGGATTAATACATACCAATCCTCCAAGAGCATTTTCGAGCTGTTTCAGAAAAACTTGCAGCTCATCAAGGCATTCAAATGTATCTCTGAATTTTTCAGAGGTATCTGCACTTCCCCATTGAAGCACAACGTCAAACCATCTTTGCACATCTTCCTCGCCCACGGACATCATTTCAACGAGGCCGCCATTTCGGTGATACCTGACGAGGGAAACTGGGAATAAGTCGTTTCCACGGTTTTTCTGGTCAGCAGCTAAACAGCTAAACAATAAAAATCAAAATGGCGGCCGTCAGATGAATGTTTTACCAGGAAATTCGTCATGATTTTTCGCTGGAAAAGCTATTTACTATCGGTTCTCTTGACCAGCCTTTGTACGTGGATAAATCCTCAGGAAGCTCTAGAAAAATTTAAATGTTCTGAGCTTCTTCTTGGGCAATATCCTTTTTATAGATACGGTATCTGTTGTGGGTTTTTGTGTACATGTGTTCACCAGTGTTCATCTGGTACTGATCAGTGTAATCTTGTCTTAGTAAGCTTAACATATTTACCAATTTTTTCCTTGACTATCATATGTATCGATGTAGAAGTCCAGAAATTGATTCGTCTACTCAGGCAGCTGTTGACTGTTCAAAGAATCACACCGTTGAAGGTGATTTGATCTTCACAATGCAATCTCAGTTATCTGCATGCATGCAGACAGTGTTTTCTGATCGACATAACTTAAATTTGCATAATGAACCGATGACAGCTTACTTGAACTCTCAAATGGAACGAAAATAATCTTTGCGTTCAACTGTAGTACCTTATTGAAACTAAGTTTGCTGTTTTATACCCAGTTTTTTGTTAATAAGTAAGTTATTTATTAAGTGATTTTTTTTAAATTGAGTTTTCAGTATTTGCGTTTATCCATCCACGGGTTTACAACCACTTTGTTCCATGGTCAGATTGTTTCATTTTATAGTCAGATTGTTCCACAGTTTCAGTGAAAAAACCTGATGTGAAAGAAGCTTTTTTGGCTTAAAGCATGTGGGATGCTTTCTTGGCTTAAAGAACGAGATATACACAGGAGCAATGCTCTTGCTTCTGCTCATTGCTCAAATAGTCCTTAATAGTTCTGATGATATTGTGGAACAATCTGGCTTGGAATAATTTGGCCATGGAAGGCAGTGACTGCATACCAATCTATGATGTATCTAGGTACTAAGAGCTCATAAAACTTACTATGCCTTAAAATGTGCAATGAAATTTGTGGCTTCTTTCCCACACCTTGTCAAACTCTGGATGTCAAAGGTAGTGACCTGTAGAAGTGTTTTTTTAACATGTGAGCGTTTGAGCTCTCTATTAGAGCTTGATTTTTGTAATCTGCACCTCTCAGACCCTCTCTGCTTAGGCAAAATGCCATTTACAACATCCTGGTGTTGTTGCCATTTAGTGTTTTATCATGGCCTATTAACAGATGAACTATATTTCGCACTTGTACATTTGCATGGTTTCCTTACTTTTCTTGAATTATCAAATATTGTATTTTCTCTAGTGGAATGTGACACTACAGCCATAGACAAAGATGGACAAAATATAACCAAATGCTTTAAAAATGTAACATGCCGCCACACGTAAGTAAACTTCTTTTGTACATATTAGCTACAACCTACAGTAATGTGTTTTCTGTATAGAAAAATCCTTAAAACATGTACATTATAAACCTCATTTCTTACTTTATTTATTAATTAATCTTAAGTAGTTTTTTGCATTATATTGCCCAAGATAAGCTTTAAAATGGATATAAGATTCCTTGGAATTAACTGCTGAAGTATTCATGAAGGTTTATTTCTTGAAAGTCCTTGCAATTAGCAGGTCTGGAAAGCTGTTTTATGTTTGCTGTGTTTACACTCAAGGCAAAAGATTAATCCAATAGCGTTGAACCTGTTGGTTCTATGTTGAACAGAATTATTTAATAAACTGGTTTGTCAGCTGCAGTGTAGGACCCAGTGTACTTTTTTTGATATTGAAATCTGGCTTTAGTAGGACCCAAGAGCTAAAGAAACGAGTCCCTGGTGCGAGCAATTGAAAGAAAAAAATACTAGCCTTAACATTAAAGAAACCTTGGAAAAGCAACTGTTCTTCTTACTAACATGTTTTATCTTTAAATTCTCTGCACAGCAATGGTCATTCTTATGAAACTGCACTTTTGCTGTCAGTCTTTCTTGGAATGTTTGGAATTGATAGATTTTATCTGGGATATCCAGCAATAGGTAAGATACATAGATGTGCACATACTTTGGCTGAAACTTGTACATCTTTTATGTGAACATTAAAAATAACTGTGAACATGAATGTTATTGTGTTGCATGGGAAAAGCCAATCTGAAGCATGAAAACAAAAACTGAACTGCAGGCAGCAATGGTAATTAGTTTGAGGTTTTGCATAGTAGCTTGCATCATTTTCCTGATCTCCAACTGAATTTGTCATAACACAATAAAACACAATAAGTTTTCCTAAAATACAGTATTTCAAGCTTTCTATTCTTGGTTCTCTGTGTTGACATTAAAAGATGGAAATTCTTTTTCTCCTTTTTAATAAGTAATTATTAATAATTTAAATTAATAAGTAATTATTACTAATTTTCTGATGCGAAGTGCCTTTCTTCTTAATTTATAGGCCTGCTGAAGTTTTGTACTTTGGGCTTTTTCTTTGTATTTCATCTTGTAGACATTGTATTGATAGCGACTCAGGTGAGATACTACAGTTCACTATCATTAGAAATGACTTTCATAAATTAATAATGGGAACAGATGGCTGAAAAAAATTTTGAAATGGAAATTTCACTTTCAGTCAAAGATGACCATTTTCCAATGGTAGCTTTTTGTATATTATATGATATGTTTCAAACAGCTGTGAGTGTCTCAGGTACCTTTTCAAAATCTAGTAAAGTACAGCATGTGTTTACTGCTATTTGTTCACAAAGCACAATATTATTATTAGCATTTGCTTACTGCTGCTGACTTTTTAGGTTCAACTGTGAAAGTTTTGCTACATATTCATAATAGTGTACTGTAAAGAGTACAGCTTGGTACTAACAGTACTAACCCTCAGATCTAAAGAAGCACCAAATTAACGCGATGCACTTGTTTGTTTAACAGGTTGTTGGGCCAGCAGATGGATCAGCATATGTCATTGATTACTATGGTCCTCGACTGACCCACATCGCAAAGGATATGGACACATATTTCAAACCACGAGAATGACATTACGTGCATCACTTCTGGCAACATTCTTATTGTACAGAAAAAATAATTGATAGTGAGATTTTCAGGTACCAGCAGCAACGAACTGACGAAATCTTACTGTAGATGGTTGAAAGGAGTAATATTGAGAAATTAACTCAAAGTCTTTGACGGGACTGAAGGATTACGAAAGTTGGTCAGGAAGGTCGAATACAGTGTGTGAAGCTGCAATGATCATTAGCAAATTACACAATTTTTAGTTTCTCTGTTAAAAATTGGAAAATATTGGAAAAATAATTATGCTGAATTGGCTATGAAACTTCTTAACTGATCAAAATTCTGCAACTGAAGGTCTATTTAATGCATTAATTCTTTTTTGGGAGTCCATATTCTTGAAAAAAAATCATTTTTTGTTTCTGACAGAAACAGTAATAACCGATTATTTCTTGTGAGTTTCGGGCAACGAACGTCCTTGAAATTAAGATTGTTTAGCGTACAAATTTATTTGTAAGATATAATTTGTAAGCACTGCTGCAGCTGTACGTTGTAAATATTAACTGGAAGCTAGGTACATGTAGTGAAAATAATAAATTATAGTAGTTGTAAAAGAACATAAAGTTCTTAGTTACGTTAGGTTGCATTTATTTGGAGCACTAGAAACAGTGTAGAAAGTTAAAGATCCTTATTATCAAATAGATTCCACTTTCCCGAGTGTTCAGCTACAAATTACAGTCTGCCTTGCTGTGATTACACCTTCCAATCTAGATACGCCTTGGTAGAAATTAGATTATTGTGCAATGTCAAATACTTAAATTGAAACCGAAGAAGCTTTAAAAATTACCGTTGACTCTGTTGTGTATATCATGTCTGATTGTTTTTTTTACTTTCATGTTTTATCCTTTTTTTTTCGGTATTGTTGCACCGTACATTTACACCCAATGCTTTATATCTCAAATGATGGTTTTTGCGAGAGCGATTGAAAAAATCGAATCAGGACGGAATCAAACAACTGAATAAGCGAGTAACTGCAAGGGATCGCCTCCAAATCTGGAACTCGAGTAATGGCTTACGTGTATTAAATCTTAAAAAAAATGTTTGGCTTGGTTTTTAATGTATTGTTCGTTTATATATAAACATTTCACCAAGAATTACGCCCTTGTACTCTAAAGAATTCCATTCTTTTTTTTTACCAGCGACAACTGTAATTATTTGACAAAACTTTCCTTATTGTTTTCTTTCTGCTTTCAGCCACGTTTTGGCGCATTTTCACACTCTTTTACATTCCGCGCTTTTTGGTGAGTACAGCTCCAGTTTATGAAACTCATTTCGAATTCAACTGAAGATTTGTGATTGCTCGGTCAGTTCTAAAGCGCTAAACTTATCAAAGAGTTTCGTTTTAAATTGGGAGGGCTTTATGTCTAACGAAACTGCCACAAAAGTTTCCAATTTTTTCTCGGCGGCTTATTCCCCTACACGTGAATATTCTACAGCTAAGATAAAAAGAAAAGCTTCGTTTCCAACGCAACCAAGAACTTCCCAATTGCCCACGAAGGCGAGCGAAATGAAGTATTCGATGGTTACTGCTATTTCAAGTGGTTATATTGGCGTTTTACTGCCAATTTGTCTTCTTGCAATCTTTTTGTCGTGTGTTGTGTGCGTGTATCATTGGCAGGGAGTAAGGGAAAGGAGATTGGACTTGGAGGAGGATCGGAAAAGATTTCAAAGAAAGAGAACTATGTCAGAGTTCGACGGTGGTTGCGCTCTGAGGACCATTAAGCCAGTCAACAAGGTGAGACAATCAGTTTTCTTTCTGCTGATTGATCCATCCATTTTTGTACAGTAAATCACTCTTCTGCTATATCATGACAGAACATTTTAAATAATGACTTAATACCAGTATTGAACCTTTCTCGCCCGCATCGCAGACAAACTTAATCTCGAGTGGCTCGTAGCGAGGAGTTGTTTAGGGAAGTTGTGGGACGGAAATAAATAAACCTACTTTTCTTTGTTCCGGCTCCACCGACGTGACGGTGCCCGCCCGTATGCAACCTTTACGTCTTCATGATCATATGATCTTGACAAAGTTGACAGGAACTCCATTCATTATGAGTCATTATCATCATCATCATCATCATCATCATCATCATCATCATCATCACCATGATTAAGGTCATCATTACCAGCGTCATAGTCATCAGCATTATCACTTCCTGGTCATTGCCATCATCTCAATCACCATCAAATGTGTTGTTTAAACCACGAGCTGTGACTTTGACTAAAGTGCAGGACAAAAGACCTCTTTTTCTCAACTATAATTGTTTCATTTCAGAAACTAAACAAAGCACGATCGTACCCATGGAAGACAACCAAGATTCAGGATCTTCATGACATCAACAACAACGAGGGTTTTAACATTCCAGTAAGCCCTGGAATGAATCAGGGGACAAGCCATTACGTTCGTGGAAGTTACCGGTCCTCCGCAGCGATGGCTCAAGCTACGGGGTGCTACGAGAGGCCCGTCCTCAAAAGGACCGCTATTCATGATAGCACTGGTCGCACCACCAAAGGGGACCGTTCAAGCGAAGGTAATGAAATTTATAATAGTGGTACATGTGGTGAAAGACAATCATTTGTTTGCACGAAACATCTGAGTTTCAGGGCAATTTGCTATCGGTGAAAAAAAAAATGAAAAAGAAAGAAAAAAGACAATGACTTCGCAGCCAGGGAAAGATACATAGAGTAAAAATCCTAATAGCACAGCGATATTTTGAACCTGAAGAAAAGCTTATAACCGAATCGCTTATCCCTTTTTTTTTATTATTATTCTATCCTCTGTGCATGCTAAACAGTGACGCTGTTCCGAAACGAGAAGTTAATGTTTTCGATTTGGTTTCATTGCCTTGTCAAAATTGATCAATCTTTTAAATTTTAGAACCCTCCATACCTTCTGTCCCGGATGTGAGCTTGAACCTGTCAGCAGCAGATACGACAATCGAGAGCTGCTTGGTGATTTCCTCTCCAATCCTGAAAGAATACCCTGCTTTGAAGAATGAAGTTGTTGATGACGTCACACGGGAAAATTTGGCCCACGTGACACGTCATGGTGACGAGGGACCAGTGGTTACCGTGGAGACGATACACGGTCAATTGCCGGAGTATTGGGTGTAGATTTTGAGTGTAATATTTGTTCTTTCAAAGTGTACATAAATTAATCTAAGTGTGCTGCTAGATCATCGGTAAAACGTATGATAACATATATTCATCAATTGATACACGAGTTTAAAATTACTAACATTATCTAAAATGAATTAAAGGAGCCGAAAAAGTCTGCTGTTGCCCTTTTATTTATTAGCCCTCTTCTCGTTAGCCTGTTCCTGGCTACAGGAATGTGAGGAAAGCGGTAGCTTTTGATCGTTTTGGCATTTTACATTGTGAAACGCGAAAAGGTTTTCAGGAAGTCGGTGGGACAGTGGGCGGATTGATGCTTACAGGTTCTCCTTTTCTTTCTTCCCGCCGTTTTTCCTCTTTCGCTATTTCTTTCCTTGCTCGCTGTTTTCTCTCGTCCGCACTGACTGAAAACACCTAGCACAGGCAACCTTATCCGACACACCAGTGTATATGGGTATGAGATTAGGTGGGGAAGGGCTGATGGTCTGAAAATAACAGATGGGCGCCCCCACCCCACCCCCCGGAATCCTTTTCTTAGATCTGATGGTTCGTCGTAAATTCAGCTGCTCTAAATTAACGCATTGAAAGAACACAGTGAGAGCGAAGTTTGCAAGTCAGCGCACTTTGGAAGCCATTATATTATTGAACCATTATATCATGCTCAATACTCTTTCTGGCCACAACTCGAAGCTATAAAGAGCTATAAAGCCCTTTACGAACTTAACTACCCAGACAGTTAAACCAGGCTTAGTATTTTTTTTTATGATAAAGGAAAATCATAGTACAGCCGAACCATATTATGAACGACCACCTCTGGTAAGCGAACATTTCCCATAAGCGAGCACTTACAGAACACCAAATATTTTCCCAGTCAAAGCCTTAAAGTTGGAATAAGCGACCGCGACTGACTATAAGTTACGCTCATAAAAAAACCTCTTTTTAGCAAACACCTGATATAATGGTGTAATCTCTGGGTTTGTGTACTACACAACATGGATTTACCTATATTTTAACCCCAAGAAACTGTGCGTATATTCTCTCCAAAAAATAGATGTATATATTCACCTCTCCTCGAAAAAGACCTCCCGCAGTTCAGGGGCACCCAACGGCAAATTTTGAGAAAAAGACCTAAAAACAACAACAAAGCGTGAATAACGTTTTCTGAGACTATTTTAAGCATTTTGGGAGATTGCTGGAAAAAATTATCTGTTCCTCACTCCCAGCAAGACTGATGGAAGAGTTCCCAGCCAGCAACCTTACAACCTGCAACACGACTTACTGGGAAGTTTCATAGGGCACAATTCAGATCTTGAGTGGTAAGCAACCCATACAAGTAACCCGTAGCAGCTATTCTAGACTTCAAATCCCGTCTGACACCCTGAATTATCTTTTTCCCAGCAACACTTTCCTTCCAAGGACTATTATTTCTTCCACATCTCCCAGCCAGCAAAAATTTGCATGAAGAACAGATATTTTGAGGAACAGATCCATTGGGTGCCCCTGGCAGTTCGACTCTCCCGTGTGCGACCACTAACCCCTCGCACATGTTGCACTTGTTGGGCAGGCTGTTGGGTGGTCGTAGACAGGAGGTTCGACTCTGAATTGCCTGTGCTGATCGGGGGAGATCCTGATATTACGTGGCAGTTTAATTCGTGACTTACAGTCACTATGTGCGGTTTGACTAACTTGGCGTGTATAGAAGTCCATTGACATCATCTTAGGAAATTGTTGATAAATACTAAAGGCGAATTTCTTGAGTCGTATCTTCTTGGGGAAGCAAGCTGCCTTCAAGGAGGGGTTTAAAAAAGTGCAGATATAATAAATTGTAAATAGCAATTAGATTTATTGTATCGCAAACAGTGTAACAATTGAAATATTGTAAATAGAAAATTGTAGATAGAAACCTGTGAACAGTTATTTGTAAATATTTTCGTGCAAAGTCAGCCGGCTGAATGAATTTAGTACCTTTTCGTTACTGCTTTTTATTCAGTTTGAGTTATGTTATACGCGACCACATCAGCTACGCGATAAAATTATCGTGTTTTTAAAATAACAGATGTAAATGTTGTTGTTGGATTGTTGAACAGTAAGTGAGGCCTTCCAAGGGGTAAAAGCGACATGCGACACGGCCCTGAAAACTGGCGACATGGGAATTTTTAAAAAGCGAGAAGTGACATGCCTACGCTGCTAAAATGCGACAGCGACATACTAAACAGTGAAAAACGACGGTGACGTCGGAAAGTTGTGCATTTTATCAATAAAAGTGACTCAGAATACAGGAAATTGCATTTCTGAGGGTTCAGATTTTCCAAATTTTCCCGCAGGAGCCTACCCTTAAAGAACAAGAAGAAGCGTTCATCCTTCGCCGCTCACAAAGTTTTGCCAACTGACCACCATGAAAATCCTGTTATAGCCCTGTTGCGAAACAGTTTCTCGCAAAACAAAAATTACTGGTACAGTTATGTACACTTCAAAAAACGACAGCGACATTTGCAGCTGTAGATTAGGCGACAACGGTCTCCTAAAGCAAGCGACATTGCGACACAGCTACCCCCCTTGGAAGGCCTCGTAAGTTGAACAGTTGGATTGTTGTTGTTGTTCTTGTTGTTGAAGTTCCGGGTCCAGTCCTTTCCAGATAAAGAGGCCAGGTCGCATAGACTCAAAACATGTTTCAGTTGTCTGTTTGAAGAAAGTGACACAGTTTTACAGCAGTTCCTTTTACAACAATGAGCGCAAGAAAAGGACACTGATTTTTAGAATCAGAAGATGCCTGGTAGAGGAAGGAGTAGGCGAGGCATAACATCGAAAGATTACCAGGAGCCGCTTCGAAGACCAGGTGAAAAGGGAGAGACAACGTCTACAGCGCAAGATGGCGCGAAATACTCTTCTTCCGCTCTGAGCGAAAGTGAAAAGGGTGAGAAAATGCTTTATTATTTTCCCAGTTAAATTTAGAGATATGATTAAACATATATAAGCAAATCGTTTATGGCACAAGGTTAAAGGCTTCTATTCACTTCCTCAATCTCGATCTTCTTATTATACAATTGGGATCTTTCATGAATTGAAGTGACCATTTTCTCTTTAGGATCTTATATGGTGTTCGAATTTGAATTTTATCCAGATCAAACAGTTGCAGAATATAAGCTTAAGCTTATAATTATACAAATAAGATTATTAAAAGTCAACAGGTGATATTAAACTTTGCTTTTGTTTCTTAAATTAAAGAAATAGTTTTAACGAGAGTGCAACGTGGTATGATATGATGCAGTGCTGTGTGTGACTACTTGCGTTCAAACAGTTAGGAACTTCAGAATGCCTGGCCACTTGTCTAAACGCTGCATGAGGCATACTCAGTAGTTTCTTTTGTCATTCAAGGAGATGTAAATATTAAGTGGCTGGGTATTCTGAAGTTTAGCCTATGTTATAACTATGTAATAAAAGAACCATACTCTGCAAGTTTCTTTGACATTCTGCCAGAACTTTTTGTACCGTTATTTGAAATAGTTAATGATCCACCTTTGGAGGAACCAGCCCATGATAAACAAGCTGAAGATACTGGGACAAGCCAAGATTCAGAGGAAAAACTATTGAAAGCCAGTGAGCAAAAGGAGTCAGAGGAGAGTGATGTCTCACCTCAAAAGACAGAAGTTGTTAACACTACTTTGTCGGAAGTCAAGGAGGAAAGTATTGTAAACACTTCTACAAAAATTGAGAAGAACGATGAAAAGGCTGCAGAACCAGCTGAAGGGAAAAGTGATGTTTTAAAAACGACAACTGGACAACAAGCAGATAAGATAACTAAGTTATCACCACTTGCGGCAGAGTTTATTCCAAAAACTGGTTACAATCTACAGTCTCTAGTAGAAGCACCAGAATTTGTTCCAAAGTCATTCTCTCAACAAGGCCAAAGACCTCCAATGCTCCGACAGCTGAGTGATAAACCTGAAAATGAGTTGATGAACTGTGTGAAAGATGTGTTGTTTGGTTTAACTCAAACTCCCGGCGAGTTGGATTCTTATGTGGAGACTTTGGTGAAGATGCTACAAAAGTGGCTGAGTTCTCTTGATTCCTTGCAGGAAATTGTGGATCTCATCTTTGATTATGTAGGTATAACTTTAACAGTGGTTCCACTGAGTATTTTATTTTACTGGCAGTGCTAACCCTTTTAAACCAAAAATCTGCATTAGTATTTTTTGCACTGTACTCCATATTGATGCCCCCCTCCCCTACTTCTCCTGGCCTGCCCATCACAATTCAAATATGGCAAGCATTGTTGAATTAATTTCACTAGCTGTGGAAACCATTTGTCTCCAAGTTAACTGTGACTGTTTCTTTTCTTAGTCAATAACAGAACCTAATTTCCAGTACATGGCAGCCAAACTGTGTAACTTATTATCAAAAAAGGACAAGAACATTGTAACTAAAAATGGTGAAAATTTTCGCAGTGTGTTTCTCAACAGGTACTAAAGTGCATGTAGTAATAGTTCTGGATGCTTTATTTTTAGGGCTTCCATTTAGAGAACCATAGTAAAGACAGATTTAAGACAACTAGCCATACTTATCTCAGCTCTGTTTTCAGTCATGAACATGCTTTCAAATGGACCTTGTTCATTAATGTCAGCTAAAAATGTATTTTTAGCTAAGCAGAAAGTTAATACCAGCTCCAGGAAGATCTCCTTTTGGTGATCCATCCTGGAGGTAATCTGGCAGGCATTCATCATGCCCTTGGTCAAAGCACTGTCCGTTGATTTTCCAGCCTAGTTTGTCCTTTTACTCACTTCAGGTAGCTTCTTTCAACTTTTCAAGATTTCTTGTCATTTTGTTTTTCCAGATGCAAAGATGAACATATAAAGCGAGAGGCAACCCTGCAAAATACAGCTACTAAAGCACTTCTTCTTGGCTTTGCAATGTTTGAGGCTGAGCTCTTTTGCAACTACAGAGTAAGTTTTTTTTCTTTTTTTCACTTTTATGCATTTTAATACAAAAATAAGTTAACAACTAAGAGTGGCTTTAGTGCTAGTTGTCTGCAGTCAGGCGGTATGTGTATGCCCAGTGGTTCACTACATCTGTCACGTGATTGGATGGCATGTGGAGTTTCCTTTGTACAGTGTTTTTTTACGGAGGTTTTCCCCACCGTCTTCTTTCCCTGTTCTCTCTCCATTTATATTTTTTTTTTCAGTGTGATGGGTAAATTTTGAATGTATGTATAGCCCTTAGGTGAGAGTCACCCATTAAAAGTGTTTCACAGAGGGCTGATAGAAATGCTGAACACCCTTCTACAAAACCATTCAGAGGATTGCCTGAAATGTATTGGAAAGATGTTAAAGGTAAAGAAGTTGTTTGATTAAAACTAGTTTGCACTTTGATGATATTGGTAAGTCCGCGATTGACTTGTTGGGATCAAATCAAAGTGTTCACTGGTTTTTTACTTACCTAAGTGTCTCAAAGTTTCTTGGGCTTTGAAATTTTGTACTATTCCTCAGTCACTCTGGTAGCTGGAGAAAATAGCCAACATTTTGTGACGCCATCACTGCTCTCCTTGCTCAATGATGTGTAGAGAAACAGGTGCAGAAATTCCATACTGATGATGCGTCACTACCCAGATCTGGATAGTGCTTCTGATTGGTTGAAGCAAATGCATCTCATGGCGGTCAACCAATTAGAAGCACTTCCCAGATCTGGGTACTGACACATCATCAGTATGAAATTTCTAAGATTGTTTCTCAGATGTCATTTTGTAGAGCCTGAGCCATAATTATTATGGCTCAGGCTATCACTCTGGAGAATTTCTAGTGAACACTTTTCTTTAAGCTACAATGATGCATTTTTAATAATTTGTCCCTATCTTTGGAATGCATGTAAGTTGCTATTTGAAACAGGTTGTGATATTTTATTCTCTTGTTAATAGTAACATTTTCTGCACATTTTTTAGATGACAGGCTTTCTTCTGGATGATCCTCAATTTTTGCAAATTGAGAAAGACCGCAAAGAAAAAGTTGATAAAGTTTTCAACGATGTCAACAACCTGTTAAAAGACTCTAGTCTGTCAGAAAGGTAATCATACTCCTTGTACAGTTTGACATCAGTATTCCAGTCTTTAAGTATGAATTTTTTTTAGTGTGTTGGGGCAGGGAAGATTTGGGGACGGGGAAGTGGGGAAAAAGTTGCAAAGCCATGATTGTTTGATTATCTAAGGAAAAGTGTTAATTTTATGGTGTGTATGAAACCATTGGATATCAAGAGGGTCTTAAAGTCATCACTCAGTGCCTTTAGCCATTATTAAACAAAATGCTCTTCTTAAGTAATGAAGAAGATACATGTATCAAACAAATTTCATCGGCGACCACTAACCATAATTTTTGTTTTGCTAATTTTTGTTGGCATAGCATTAAAACTTGAAAACCTTGGCCCAACTGTTTCAAGTTTCAATCCATGTTCATCCTTGCCGTGTGTTGTGATAGAAAACAGTTTCAATGCCTACCATATAGTCTTAAGAAACTAAATTGGACCAGTATTTTTGGAATTCAATTGAGCTTTTAAAAAGATAGCAAATAGCTTGGCATAGCCTCTTTAAGTTGTATGGCTGGTAAATATATATTTTTTTCTGGTGTCTTGGCAGTGTCAGAGAATTATTGTCAAAAGTGATAGAACTAAGAGCTTCCAACTGGGGGAGCGGGACAAGTGAGGGAGCTGTTGGAAATTACCCTGTTTATCCTTCAGATGATGGATATTACTATTCTGATTATCCCCTGGGCATGGTAAGTTCTTTATAACAGATTTGTCACAAGTTACCTTTAAAAAGTGGGGTATTTTTTGTGTTGCAGTTTTGTTTTACGTTTATTCTGTTCTTTGTCAATGGTAATTTCTGATTATAAGTCAGGATAAAAATAAAAAAATAATTAGACCAAAGGAAAAAAAAAGTTAGATATGAAAATTATTGCCATTTGTCATGCAAATGACACTAATATTCAAATGAAAGATTTTCCAGTGGATCTCATTTTGAATTGGTGGGTTTTGGAAACTCGGAAATAGCCTGTTTAATTATAGCCTGTCCATAGTTGTTTTTAACGAATCTCACACCTTTGTGCAAGTGGTCAATAACCCCCCTCCCCTCCCCCCAACTCCACGGTTTTCATTTTCATATCACACTTAACGATCTCTGAAGAGAACTAGAGGACCTGTGAAAGGACTAGTTAAGTTACTGCCTTTTGATGTTTTAGGATGAATTAAGCTTACAAGACGACTTGACTCCTGTGACAAACCCAGGTGAGAAAGATTTGAAAAGAACATATGTTAATTTCAAAGTGTATCAGCTTGGTACCAACCGAATGACCTTATTACAGACAATTCATGGTATTAATCAGTCCACTGACTTGCGAACCCCAGTCTTTCATGGACAGTTTTTTCATTGAAGATGCATTATGTGTCCTTGATTGAGCCCGATTACATTTTCTGTTTCCTTCAGCAAAAATGGTGACTCCGAGCTGTAAATATATCCTTCCATGAAAAAGAGAAAAACTGCTACTGCGCCGCCATGCATTGAATAATTTTTAGAAGTATGGTGTGTCGTTTAGCATGAAGACCCCTCAAGTAAACAGGATGGGCTTTCCAGTTATGTGTGAAAGTCATATCAGCGCGATATCATGTCTGTATTACCTAGACACGCCTTAAAGGGGACCTTTTTCAGAGGCATCCTGTTAATATAGGCTTGTTCTCCTATGCAGATCAATGGAGCGACTATTATGATGATGTAGATGAACCATCTCTGATGCAGGAGACTTATAAGTACTACTTTCCAGACCAGTATAATGATGATGATGAATACTACGTGTAAGTGGTACAAATTCTTGTCCTATGTGAAATGTTGGCTAATTTTTTAGTACCAGCTTCATCGGTATAGCGTGTTTTATAGCCCTTATTTGTGTTCAAAGACTCCGACCAGTGCTCAGAAATTCGTGAATTCGAATCTCTTTTGTGTACATAGACCTCTTTGCACCTCTGGGAGGCTTGTGCGGGAAAATGAAAAGCCTGGGGGACGTTTGATTTTCGCAACTCCATGATAAACTTTGTCTTTCTTTTTATTAATAAACTTAATTGGTGCAAATGTATGTTGATTTATTTCCGTGTCTCCCTATGTAAATTAATCCAAGACAGTCTTGGATTCTGGATTCCAAACTGTGGATTCTGGATTGCAGGTATTGGATTCCGGATTTTCTGTCATTGGAACTTGGATTCCGAATTCCAATCGTTAGTGAGACTCGCATTTCTGGAGCTGGATTACGGATACAAAACCCCAGAACTCTGGATTCCACAATAAAAAATTCCTGGATTCCGGATAATTCCTTAAGATTTTCCAGCTTGTGTGCAGACCCCCTTCTCCTCAGCAAAAATCGGAGAAGGTTTTCCTGAGGGAAGGCGGGGAGGTGGGGGTCTGTGCACAGGCTAAGATTTCCCGGATTCTGGAAACCGGAATACTTTACATGAGATGATCCGTAAAATGTTGATTGATTGAGGACTTTGCTTATTTCCTTTCTGTTTTCAGTCCAAATGAGGATGATAGCGGATATTATGTTGAAGAGGATCCTGAATTTGATGATGAAATACATGAAGAATTCGAAAAGTTTTTACAAGAACAAGAAGGCTTATTCAACTGAAATTGTGAGAGCATCACCGTCGACATTCCAAGTACTAACTCACAGTAATGTTGCGGTAATTAAGGAGCGAAGCACGTGCTTTTCTACCCGAAGAATGACGGACTTAAGTCTCAGACTAGGTTTGCTGTGTTTTGTTGCGAGCCCTGTTGCACCCAGAGTAGATCAGTTATATATGAGATGTATAATATAATTTAAACTTTTGATTCGACGGACGAAATCCTTAGGTGTGACCAAAATTGCTCTTTCATTGCTTTCAGGCGTGTTGTTTATAGTTCTAAGTATTGAGACTGTGGTTGAAATCCTCAGGTAGTTTAAGGTATGAACATTTAAATGGCGTCTCTTCAGAAGCACTTTCACTTGGTACTTTTTGTTTTGCTTCTTTTTTTCAATATTTTACAACATGAAACTCTAATTTTTCTTGAATTTTGAATGATAGTCTTAAAAGATTGCCGTATTTGGCGCTAAACTAGATGTATTAAGACAACGACGATGTCAAATCTAGGCTTATTACTGGTGTGTGAGTAAAGACGGAGATTAAAGTGTCCAGCTCAGTTTTCGACTTCATGAAAATAAAATTTTTCTTTGACACTTGTTAAAATTAGTGTCCATGAATTAGCAAAACCTAGATCTTACAGACGCATATGTTGTCCCATAATTTGTTGTAAAAAAACCCAATACTACATGCATAGTCAATTAAAAATTTTCGAAGCTTCGCTAAATGTGTTCATTACCTGAGTTTGCTATGCTTCATAATGTCCGAGAGTTAAACAAAGCGATCGGAAACACATATTGCCTGCTCCCACCGGCTTGCCGGCATTGATCAATAATTTATTGTTAATAATTTAACCTTCTGTAAGTTTCTTGTAAATATGGACACCTGCAGGTGGATTTTTACAGCTCGAAGCAGACGTGTTGTGTGTATTTATTTAGTGAATGTTTTCAAAACAGAACCAAAAACGTTGCTTGATTTTGAGGTAAATATACATCATTTGTCATGGTTGAGATGTTCATCTTGTTGGTTGGCAAATCCTCGTCGGTTTTTGTCCTTTTTATTTCTGATTCGCTGTTTCCCAATTATCCCATAATTTGCCGAATTCTGTATAAGATTGGGATTGTTTATAATTTCCCGTCGTCGTCTAGAACTTTTGCAACGTGTGGCGATCCTATTGCTGACAGCAAAAAAACAATAGAAAACAAAATAGTATCGACTGTTTTGAAATGTCATTATGGCGAATTTTTCTTAAAGTTAAGTTAAGTCAATTAGTTAAGTTAAAGTCAACTCCTTAAAATACCTTAAGGAAAGGTATTGTTACTATGCAGTTATTATATCAGTCATTTAGTGAAAATGTAAGTTTATTTATTTTTCATGACAAAACTGTTTTACATATGCGCTTATAACCGTGACTTTTGCCTTGCTCCATACTTGTTCCAGAGCCCGAGAAAGGAAAATTATGCTTTGAATTCTTATATCTCCAGATAATCATCCATTTTAATTTGCAGAGTTGCTCCGAGAAGGAGCTAGAACGCATGCAGTCAGAAATGAATGCTGAATGCTGAAAGTGCGCTTAATGTTTTTAGTAAGATTTGAAGTTTTGGAAGTACCAGCCGAGGATCATTAGGAAACCCTTTATCAGAATATAGGGAGAAAAAAGGGGAAAAAAGGAAGGGGAGGGTTAAAAACAAAAATTGTCCTCTTTGCGTGTTCACAGATGACAAACTGATTACTTATTACTAGACGTGTTTACTTTAGTTGAAGAGAGTGTATACATTGGTCAATATCACAGAATTCTTTCCTAACCACGGAAGACTCGGCGTTCAGCGAAAGAATCTTATCCCATTCAGTAGACGTGAATTCACCCCTTACGTCCACGAAGCCAGTGGAGACATGTTCATAACAGTGAAGTACGGAGGTAAGGCTTGCATTTTTTGTCTTGAGTCTTGTGTTATGAATTGTTATCGGCTACGCTAGCCAGAAACGCAAGTAAAGTTATTTCTCATCGACAACTGCGTTCTTGAGTATAGTCGTAGTTTGATACCTGGTAACGATAAATACGTTGGTTTCCTAGCCGGTTGTACAGAGACAGGTCTTGAGACTGCGGGACGTTCTAGTCGCGTTATTTCCATGAACTATTTGAGCATGCATTCAATATATTGTCGTAAAGACAGTCAAAATTCCTTTGCTAATTAAGCAGAATGGCGGATTCGAAGCTTAATAATCGGATAAGTTAATCAATGTACTACGATTGATTAACCAATAATGGGCGGAATAAACCTAGGAAGCATTTTGAAACCGGATCTCTTACGGGGGCCCTGAGATACCCACAACTTGAAGGTTTCCTGAACTTCAATTGATACAACTGGAGCAGATGGGCTATACAGCATTGTCTATATAGTGCCGGTGGCTGTACGTGTATTTATGGATTAACAACAGTTTAACGCGTCGACTTTCTCACAAAAATAACTATACGATGGCAGTAGGAGTTGGTCTTACGGGGTGCCTCGGCGATCACATGGCAAGGTACTCGTAGGATCTGTATGTGGATGAGAATTCTATTCTTAGGTTGATCGATACATTTTCTTACTGTTTATTGTTTACTTAATCTAGATCACGAAGAGGCCCTTTTCAATCCTAATTGCCGCATTCTTCATTTGTTAGAAGACATCAGAAGGCGATGCAACTGTCCAGAAAACGGTTTGTTTTCTCATTATTGGTTAACGAACGCAAAAAGAGTTAGAGTCTGAACAATTTTTTTTTTCAATTTAGCGTGTTTCAACTTCTTTATACTGGTGTTTTTACAATAGTTTTCTTTCCTTTCTTTTTTCTTTGTAGTTGTTATCGACTTGTCGGATCTGCGAGGCGCGGTCAAAAATCTCACTGATCACCAGTCTTCCAACGCCAGTGAATTCCTCAACGAAAGGGAAACATTTATACTGGTGCGAGTTGAAAGTAAGACATGAATTTTTGAATTTGATCAAGAAGATGTTTACATTTCGTAATTGATTATTCAGTAATATAACGATAATCTTGAGGAAACTGTTTTCATTAGCTTTATCAATTTGAATAGTGCATCTTTTTTACTAGTTCATGATAGTTTTTTTACCCAAATGTTAGTACTGACCAGTCAACAAAGTTTATGTCAGCAGTAGAATTATATTCATATAAAAGGCAAAGGCAAACAATGATAGATAATGATAGATCTTGGCGAAAGAGTATGGAACTTTTGTTCGAGAGGTTTAAGGTAGTTGTTATAGTTAATATCTATCCCAGATTTTACTTAAAATGATCATTATTGCCCCCCTTCTTTTTCCAGAAAACCCAACAGAAGGGCGCGACTTTCCATTGTACACACCTCTCCTAGATGATGAGGACGTACTGACAACAGATTTCTTAGGTGAGCAAGAGCAAATCTTTGATGACGTCATTGCTTTTTTTGTTGTTGCAATTAAACAACTTTTATTAATTCTTCACACTTAGATAATGAATAAAAAAACTAAAAATTACTTAAAACCGCTACAGAGCCACAAAACACAAAATGTCCAAACATAGTGACGTCGTTGTTGACATTTGGTTTCTTGAGCGTGCAGGTTTCTTGGAAAAGCCAAATTGCTAACTAAAATTGACACCAAACGAGTTGAAAGCGAGGGCTTGTTAAACATCGTAGCCTCTGCAATTTTTAGCCCTTTTCATGCAATAGTTAAAGAAATCACCAGCCGTCAGAAAAAGGAAAACTCTAGCATGGGTGGCAAATAAGCCCATACCCGCTTAAAATAATTTAAAACTTTAAATAACGTTTCGAGAGAGTATTATGTTACCTCATCATAAGTGGTTGCAAAAGCGAGAGCATTAAAGAGTTAAGATTTACCGTTTATTGTTTATCTTTTATAGTAATCACAGACAATATCCACTTATTTTTGAACAACTGTTTTGTATTTATTGCAGAAAGTTTAAGACGGACGCCCACAGACACATTGGAAATCAGCGGCAGAACCTCTCGTGGCTTGCGTCGAAATAGCATGAAACCAGGTGTCAAGCATAAAATGTCTGCGAATTCAGAAAAACTCAGTCCAACGGGAAATAATAACAATGGAAGTAAACTTCCGGCGAGTAAACGAAAATCAAGCTCTAATCGGAGGAGTTAGATTAATTTCGTATTTATGCATCTTTCTGGATTTCTTTTGTCCACAGCGCGTGCTCTCATTGACTACTTCGGGCTCAAACGACATCTAACAACAAAATAGCCTCCCCGCAGACGTCCGTTGGGGTTCGGTTGTCACGCATTCATTTAATGAATGCGTGACAACCGAACCCCAACGGACGTCTGCGGGGAGGCTAACAACAAAACTGTTTCCCGCCAAAAAACCCCAAGGGGCAGTATTACCAAAGCTATGACGTCAGAGATAAACTTCGATTCGAAAAAAGTTTGCCACCATTAATCAGTCTTTTTAAGTTTTTGCGACGAAGACTATATGGCCTTGTTAGATATGAATGTTTTTGTATAACAACCTCCTTGTGCATATACGTTGGAATTTGTTGTTTCGCATTGTTAGTTGCTTTACAATGTAAACGGAAATAACATACATTTATTTGGTTTTACTTATTTATTAATTAAGAGTTCTTGTATATTAACTTGACTTCGTTGTTAAATTAAACCTTTTGTATTCACACAAAGACAAAGGTGTTTAGGAAATTAAAGAGAGACTACAAGAACAACGAACACTTAACCTCAAAGACGGTCGCTGTAAAAGTAAATTGATTATAAGCATTCCACCCAGACCTCTTGAGATAGGCGATGCCACCTCCTTTAGCTAACTTAGCAGTATATAGTGAACTCTAAGTCATTTAGTTCAATTTGACGTAGAAAAATATAGGTTAAAAATTGGCCTTTCTCGTACAAAAGCACAGTGTACCCGTGAATCAGTGATAACTCATTTACATTTGACGCTTTTATGGTATTAACAGGTGAAGGTTAAAGGTATTTCTCAGTAGTTTTTCATGGAACACATAAACCCTCAGATAACGGCCTTACTGACAGTGGTTAAACCCAGTAATATTTGACTGTGGTTCTCCCACCGACTCACATACCTTTTATAACACAAATTTATCAGGTGACATAAATAACGAAAATAAATCATTATTAAACGCACTGATAAAAAGGGTTGACATCGGTTTTATTTTCATCACAGAAACCATTACTGCTCCAAAGAAGTCATTCTACAAACACTAAAAACCCACTTTGACCAGCCGTAGGTAATTGACGTAAAACAAAAGAAGAAAATAATTAATTGTCAGTAAAAAATATAGCTTCGGATATTAAATTTGAAGGCTTTGTCTCTAAAGAAGTATCGAGATTTGAACGCAGGGAGTTTTAAAACAAATTATAACAGACAAAATGATGTTCTTAACACCTCATTAGAGAACAGTAAGCATGTTTTGGGATTGGTAGCTTTTGTATGTTAGGACAAGTCCGCTAAAACTGATATTTTTATATTACTCTGTAATAAGGGTGTTGATAAGCCTTCTATTATTGTTGTCAACAAACAAATTATATACATGTTTAGCTCTTGCTGGACCATGAAATTTACTGCGAGTCAACAAGCTCTTTGGTATAAATGTTTTGTTTTGACTTTCAAAAACCGTTTACGCTTGGTCACTTGTGTGAAATAATAACTTAATTATTGGGGTACATGCACACGAGGAGGTATTCGACCCGGGCGCTTAATCGGAACAAAATGTTTGTTAAAATCTGTGTATATTTTTTAAACTTAACGAAATATAATATCTGTTAGATAACTTATAACTCGGTACTGTAGATATTTTATGGTTTTGGATGTTTTCTTAGGCATATTTAATCCATTTTTTGAAAACAGATTATTTCTTTCCTTCGCGTGTTGTATGCTTCTTCGGCTGGCTTTGTTTAGTGAGATTGATTGTATAAGTTTATTTTATTTGCAATTTAAAAATAACCCCTCAGTTGCTTCAGTCAATAAAAACGTAGATTTCGTGCATCTTGTTTACATAAGGCTAAAACTTGTTATTGCTTTCGACCACATGCACAAAACTGCATTTTAATAACCTAGAATCCAATCTGGCGTACATTTGAACAGGTTCGTTCGATATATAAACTCTAAATGTCGGTCTCTTTTAACGCGGAAATATAGGCTAGAAGCTTTTTATCTATATTGGTTACTTCAACCCAACTGTTTATGACTGCATCGTTTTCGAAATCATGAGCTAACAGTTGTGTTGTTATATTATCTTTCAAATCTAAGGCGTTCAAGTCAAGTTTTCTACCATAATCGTCCGCGCCAAACTGTGGTGTGGTTTCATCATAAGCAGCCTTCTTCTGATCTTGTAGTGAGTTTCGGTCTTTAAAACCTCTCTCAGTTACAGCTTTCCCTTCCTTTCTTCTTTCATTCATTAATAACTCTTGTTCTTCTTCCCGCTGTTCAAGTAAAGGTGATCTTGCGCGCAACTTAAGAAAGTCTTTTGTCGTTGCCGGGGACACGTTAACGTCAAGGTCTTCGATTTCGAAAAAATCGCTCTTGGAACTTCCTTGTTCGTTGCAGTTATGATCTTGTGAATTGAGAGACGTACTCAGTGTCGCATTTCCGTTAGGTACAAAATCTTGAATTATGTCCGACCCTTTTTTAAGATCATTTTTTCCATTCCTTCTCGGATCTTTCCTTTTTCCAAATGACGCAAGGGAGGGTGTACTGGATTTTCGACCTTTTTCCGCCGCATCGCTGGATGAGTCTTCCTCGTTTGCGTGCTTGTACACCGCTAACCTAAACTTTCCACTTCTATTTAAAGGATTAGGCGTTCTTTTCGCTGAGTAAACATCAGAGTCACTTCTACGGCAGTCACACTCAAAGAAGCCTTTGAACACTTTTTTAAATTCCTTGTTCAGTGTCCCGTAAGCAATAGGATTCAACGCACTATTCGCCATAGGAAACACGTTGGAGAATCGAAGGACATAAATTCTATATTTGGAACTTTTCAAGTTGCCATAAGTGAACCACAAGAAGTTAATATGCTGTGGTAGCATACAGATTGCGTATAGAACTACGAGGGCGATGAGCATGTTAGTTATTTTAGAAGTCTGCTTCATTCGTTGCCTCACTGCATTTGCAATTGCTTGAGAACTTTTAGGAAGCAAGTGTATCGCGTTGTTCTGGCGAATTTTAATGGCGATCAAAACAGCTAAAACGGCTATAATTGTCAAAGGTAGAAAGTACTGAATCACAAATATAAAGTTCCAATAGATTTCCATGTAAATTGGTGCTGGCCAAGTTTCGTCGCAGTAGACCTTGCCCGGCGAAGGCCGTATCTCTCCCGCGACGAAAATCAGCGGAAAGCAGATCACAAGCGAGCTGCTCCAAATAGTGGCTAAAATAATCTTGACCATCTTGCCACTTAATCGTGGTTTCATTGGATAAGCGATTGCTCTATACCTGTCGCAGGTTATGGCCAGCAGTGTCCCAATCGATGCACACAAACATAGAGGAACAAGAATGTACACAAAGAGACACATGAAATTTCCCACTGCCCAGTTGTGATCGTTCTCGAACGCAGCCATCTGCGTCGGCAGATAAATCACCACGTTGAGCAAATCACAGAGCGCGAGATTGAAAGTAAAAATGTTGTTGCTGGTCCGCATTCGCTTACGTCGGATCACTGCGGCGCATACTACAGAATTGCCAATGACTCCGACGATGAAAACCACGACGAAAATCAACCTGAGAGTCCATCTCATTGGCGGAGGCTCGATAAAGTTGCCATTTTCGGTCGGTACGATCGTATCATTTTTGTTGTTCATGCTGAGGTTAAGAACGCTATCTACCAAGTACACGTTATCACTCTATCTGCGCTTTAAATGATGCCTTTTTGCTCATAGCCTGGGGTGCTCTCAGAAGTTATGACCCGTAAAATTGTGGCTGAAATTGAATTTGGCTTTTCCTTGAAGAAATCGTGTGATTTAATGAAGAAGTTGGTTATTTCTTGGCTTGTTCCATTGGCAACACATCATCTGTAGCTGGTCACTTAAGCATCGCTTTACCTGAAATTAAAAACACTTTTTAAACGATTCAACCACATAATAAAGGAATGATAGCAGTGTTTATCTTAGCTCCCAATTCGGAAAGCTCTGATATGTAAATGCGTAAACTACTACCAAATCTAATAGATAAAGAAACGTTGATAACTCTAATTATCACTGCCATGTTATACCAATCACCTTCGGCTGATTCTGTTCTGGAAATATGAAGTATTTGTGCAAGACACCCAGTTCTATTTACAAGTATGGAGAGCTTCAATTGAAAATCGATTGTCTCTCGAAGATTAAACAGCCTTTGAGCAAACACTAATCTCGTTTTGCATGTGGGACCTTTTCCCACTGTTTCATTGTGTTTCTCACCAAGCATTTGCTCTGTTTCGACAATTCGTTTTTAAACATCACAGCGGATTAAAGCGCATTTGTGTACTCGTTTTGTTTGTTTCTCGGTTCACGTAAAACATCACCTTGTCATGCAACGAAAGAATTTGTAAGGCTGATTGAGGTGCAGGCGATTTTGATTAAACAAGGCTCATAAATAAAGATTAATTCCAAGTGCAGCCAGAGCCCGGAGAATAAACCCCGACATACACCCTGATTTAACCACGACAGGAAACATTATTTGAATGTACTGTAATTGTGTTGACCACCATGAGAGTAGAAACGCAGCTTCCAAAGCAAGTGATTGCACTTAAGCATCATCCGCACACATGCATTATTATTTCATTGATTTTATTATTTAATTTTATCTTATTTATACGCCGAAAATACTGCCTAAAGTTCCACTGTGAAATTAGCCTCAGTTTGATAACTTTCGACCACTTTTTTTATTGTCTGTCCTGCTTCAATACTTGATAATTTGTCACGAGACAGTCTACCCCGATGGCGTCATAAAACTGAACCATAAGCCTTGGCCGGTTCAGTTTTTAAACTTGTCGAAACAAACTTAGCGCAATACTTTCTCCCTTTTCCCACTTTATAGTAATAATTTTTGGGTCCAAACTAAGCCACTGACGATCCATATGCTTCTATTAAAAGTATTCAATATTACAATTAATCACAGACAACACAGAAACTGTCTGGAAAACGATGAAACCTTAACTTGGCTTTTATGTTTCTTCTTTTATGGATTTGAAAAAAAACCATCGAATCTTAAAATGATTTTTAGAATATGATGGGGGATAAAGCACTAAGTTTCGATGATATATCATGAAGTGGATATTTAAATAATTCTCTTTCTTTTTACGAAATTTCATTTTCGAAGGAAACTTGGAGAAAATCTAGAATTCATTCTAAGACTGTCCTTTTTATAGACTGAGGACTGTTACGGAAGTGTGTGTCTCATATCAGTAATGAGAAGTAAAAAACTGCCAAACCTCTCGAGTTTACGTACAGTTTACTAGGTAAAACAACTTCTCTGACAAGAGCACCAAAAATCATGAAAAAAATACCCTAAATTTCATTTTACAGTTTCTGAAAAACAAGCAACATTTTGCAAAACAGTACTTATCAACACTAGCTCCAAGGGATTTCACCCATCATACTCAAAAATAGGAACTGTAGTACTCTCTTCAAAGTTATTCTTCTGTCATCGCCTGCAGATTCAGTATTGAAACTTTAACTTGATTTTGCGCACGATTTGAACTTAAAATACTTAAAATTGAAGTAAGGAATAATTTCTGGTGAATTCTGGGCCTTTTAAAAGAAATCTAAAGCGTTGTAGATAGGTAAAAAGGTGATTAAATTCATTTAGAAAACTCTCTAGATAGCAGAGGTTTGCTGGGAAACTGCGTTGTCAGACTTTGGAACTTTATAAGATCAGTCTTAAAAACAAAACCACCAGCTCAAGCACATCAGTATTTTTATCTCTTATGTAAGTAGCCGTCGCCAATTTGTACGATAAATATGAATCTTTTTCGATATTCCCATAAATTTCCTCTTAATTAAACCATAGACCAGTCGCGCAGTTATGTGTGGGTGTCCTGTGACTCATTGCTTGAGCGCGCTTAAGTTATCAAAATAAAAACAAAATCTCTGAGATCATTCTTTCTTGCTGAAACTCTTTGTATAACCCCACTACATGACATTTAAGTGTTTATTAGTTGACCTGTACGTATGTTGTTTTGTAAGTGACCACTTATAAAATAATCATCTTTACATACTTAAATTTGGAGGTTTTAATGTGGCCCAAGTGCTTAAAGAATGAATTGCAATGGATAAAACTGACTTACGCTGTAGTCCTATCAAGTTTTGATCTTGGTCTCTACTCCTAGTTTCCTCCTTGTCTTTTAAGTACATGTTCACAAAATCGTGTCTTCTCTATACAAAGAAACGTTTAAGCAGTGCTTTTTTGTTTGTTGTTTGTTTCTACTATAAAGCTTGTGTTGGTGGTTTTACTTTCATGAAGTGATTGAAAGTATGAAGTCTCCAACAGTTTACAATTTTAATAGCTCCAGGCAACTGACGAAATGTAAAATTATTACTTTAGTGTTCTTTTGTCTGGGAGTACGGGGGGTTCAAGGGTAGACCTCATACTAAGAAACTGCTATTATACTGATCACAAATATTTCAATCGCATTTATATAGGCACGTCAGCCTTAACTTGCGCTTTTACTGAATACTGGTACAGCGATTTTAATCCATTTCAAGGCGATAATTTGAAAAGGAAAAAAGCACAAGCTCTCTTTACAAATAGAGGCTACCAACCATTTTTTTCGTCAGTTGAGAATCAGATGCATATACAAGTGCTTTTGCTAATTGCATTCTTCTTAGAATCGCTGTTGGAGTTGAACAAATTTTTGAATTTAAAAGTCATTATGTTGCAAGTGTAATGATTGAGCATCTCGTGTCCTTAAGACAAATTAGATTACTAGGTCATACAAAGCAAACTGACATGGCATTTGAATGGTGAATGAAAAAAATCTGCCAAGGTAAAATTCCAACTTGAAATTTCATTTCTTGTGAAAGTTGAGTGAAGAGTTTTCTTTTGACTTAAGGATTGATTAGAACCACTTTGAAAAGAACAATAAACAGAACTATGAGATATAGTTGTTCGTATGCAATAATGAAGTGAGACTAAATATTAAAGCATTTATAAACTTCTACAATATTAGATAAGAAGTTAAGGTCATAGACGAGGATCATAGGAATAGATTAGAGTAGACGTTCATTTTTCGGAAAACTGAGATTTTATGTCTTGATTGTTTCATAAATTCTCCTCGTTAGTTCCAGAAATGCCGATTGAAAGAAGCATGGAGAAGCCGAGATGTGTCTCTATAATAAGGAACACGCTATCTACCGTATCTGTAAGAACGATACGATTGGGCCAGGTTCGAATTTACCATTTGGATTTACCGAACAGATAGAAATAGTAATTATCCTTGGTGTCGCCGAGTGGCATGTGGTTTAACACATGTTATGGTCAAACTTCGAAGAATTTAAGCTCTGAACACAGTTTTTATCACAATGGGTTAGAAAAAGCATCTAGTACACTGTTCTATCTTCCTTAGAAATCGGCGTTTCTTGGCAAAGCTCCGACGGAGATACTGTACATAATAGGGCCGTTTATACGAGGAAAAATAGGACCCGTCTTACATACTGACGGAGTCCTAAATAAGAGGCAAACTATCCCGTATAAACGAGACATTTCGCTTGAAATTTAGCTAAGACGCGTCTTATCTAAGAACAGCCCCTTACACCTGTTCTTGGCTAAGTCGCGTCTTAACGTGCCGTTTATACGAGATAGTTTGCGTCTTATTTAGAACGCGTCTAATTTTTCCCCGTATAAGTAGCCCTAATGAGAAATTTGAAGTTCATTCTCGCCTTTCAACTACACTTAAGCTAAGGGCAAAGTCTAGCAGAGACCCAAGCTGTCTTGATCTGGAATATCTAGAAGTAGACTTCATCGTAATTGTAAGACCTGGCTCTGTACTTCCAAACAGCTTTTGAGGACAACTCAGCTCTCTACAATTCTTTACCCAGTTGCACTGGTTAATGGTCTTATGCGGCTATTGGCAGAGAGCGGTGGAAATAGTTCGAAGTTATGTTTTGGTAAAAGAACTGAAGAAGTAATCACAATACTCTAAAACCAACTCACCGATCGTGCAATAAGATGTCGTATTTCCTTGTCAGTAAGCCATGATAATAACGGCCTCCAGCAACGAGCAAAAATTGTGTTGTTTGTTAATAATGATCGCTAAGTGAATAGAACACCAACAGTTCTTTTGTTTAAAACTATCCTTCGTTAAAAGGGCTTCAATTACTCGCCCAAGACACTGAATTCTTCATCTGTTTCAACACAGTATTATTAAAACTTCAAGAACATCTGCTTCTCTGAAGACATAACTTTAGCTGATTATCTATCCCCTCCAATTAGATCAATTTAATGGAAGAGTATTTTTGAATGTATGTTCTTTTCATCCTGATCAATGCTTCTGTTTACTCTGATGTATTTTGCTTTTGGCTACATGATGAATGCTTCCGTTTACTTAATAATTTCAAAAGTAAACGGTGCCCTCGATTCAATTACGGACCCGGCCGGATAGACAGCAGATCACAAAGCCATTGTGTCATATCTGTGTTGTGCTTGTTGAGACTTGAAAATGGAACTTGGGACTATTGACTTTCATCTCTATGTTTCCCAAGTCAAGTCAGTCAAGGATACAAAAAAGATCTACCATATTCATCTCGATAGACGATACTTTTTCATGTTAATAATAGGTGACTTTTTTCTATGTATTGAACTGATGGATTCGAAAAAGATGAGTTTCCACCTCCGTAACCTTTACAGTTTGCCGACAAGTAAACAAAGAGTCATAATAACTCGGAGACAAAACTATTATTATTTTGTTTATTTACGACCCTTAATATCATCTTTCAGTTCAATCTGTGTTTTTCGGTGATAACATCTATAATAACAATTTTAAAACAGGTTAGGTGCGAAGCCTTTGGATTATGTATATTTAGTCGGTCAAACGACTGAATTACATTTTTTGTGACGTTGCTTTGTGGAAAAGTGTTAACACTTTGGCAAGTTTCTCCGAAAACTTTGCACGTGACTAGTCTACCATCTTTTTTTTTTTTCAGTAGGGAAGTTTTGATCTTTTTAGTTTCTTAGGAATTGGAATACTAATATGGTAATACCAGTAAGTGGTTCTTAAAATATTTAAGTCGAAAAATGAGGAATATTTTGCATGAAGAAACATTTTTTTCAGAGCTTTATTACAATCACTTCCCCTTCATAATTTTTGAATGACTCACCCCCTCCCCACCCTACAGAGAGGGAAGCATCGACCCACAATGCCCCACCCAGCCCATCCGGACAATTTCACGACGCACCCTCTGCACTGTCCAAGATTAGTTTTGTCCTCTGCCCAGGTTTCGCTCGTTCAATCCAGCAGCTGACTTTTTGCGAAAAGTCTAGGAGATTCTTGTCAGCGAACCGACTTTATTTCTGAGCTCTTATCAGCATGCAGACAAAATATGAGGTCACCAAATTCCCTTGCAGCCTGTCAACGAAAGTCTGCCACCACAAATGTCGCAAAAGTGAACGTACACGATTTCTTATCAGCAATCATTTACAGCCATCTGGATGCGCAAATTGCTTTTTGGCGACGTTTTGCTGGAGGAGTTCAATAAGTAAAAAAAAAAAAAAACAGATTGATATCATTTTCCTCTGTGGGGTGACGTAAAGAGGAAAAAAACTGCTGTTAGCATCTTTATAATAAAGAACTGAATCAACACAAGACAACCTAAAGAAAATAAATCTTGTTAAATAATGTCAGGCTTACAGCCAGTAATATAACGAAATGAGATATAAAAGGGTACAAATTAATCATTTCTAAAAACAGACACTGTAAAGATTTAGTATCACGCGAACTCTCAGCAGTTGTAGCATTTTTGTTTTTTATTAGTTAAAGAAATATTCCGCACTGCCGGTGCAGAATCAGTCACTGATTTAAAGCCTGTCGTTTTTAATCCAGTAAGTTCAATTTAAAATCGCTCTTCTTTTATAATGGTTATCAATACAGTTAAGTTTTTAAAACCCTATTTCCTAGCGCCATCTATTTACTAACTTACTGGAGCAAGTATGTTCGGTTGATTTACGATTAACGATTTCAAGTTCCTCTAAGAGTATATACTTTCGAAATGTGGTCTCCTCATTCTGAACGAGCAAGTCGTAAGACGATCTCCACAGACGGACTGACAACTCAGATGAAGGTTTTAATCAAACTCACCTTTTTGGTCATGAGTATCCCTTAGCTGTTTCTTTTTCGTCTAAACTCTTCACGGCAGTCTGCATTTCTTCCTCAGGTTTTTGAGGAGAGCTCTATTGGCCAAAATCGTTGGTCTTTTTTTACAACAGGAGTTAAATGTCCAGAAAACACTCCCGTGAAGTTTGTAACAAACTTTTTGATTAGAGACCTGTATACTGGAGTTCAAATGGACTTGATGCAACCGCACAATGCAAAATTCCTCAAACTTGAGCCGTCTTTCTTTGTTCCAACTCTCAGCCTACTTGCCAGATGTTTCGAAGAGTAAGCGTGCTTCTTTTCTTCTTCTAATGATTATCAGATAAGAGTGGAAATTTTGATGATCGACTCTACTCATCTGCGCTCGCCGCCTTGCCACTGAAGCGATCACCACAGCGCGTTTCCTGCGCGATACGGTTTTTACAGTTTCGAGTCTTAATTTTCACTAGTGATGTTCAATTTAAAGTTTGTCCTAATTAGTACTTGTGTCCATTTCGAATAAAACAGATCGGAAGTATTAAAATTTAGTGCCGTTATCAAACCAGAGAAAGCCGACCACTATATAAGTCAAAGTAAACGATTTCACATATGTCGAGCATACTTCCATGTTACAGAACCTTTGTTAATATTACTAACATGGCAGGATAAACAAGACCTAATCTCTTTTGTAATCGTTTTATGCGTGAAGAGGCGGGAAAATAAACTATATTTTGACTACTTACTAACACGTAAACAAACCCTTAATAATTTGTTTCAACAAGGAAAGCGTGTGACCGTTGTGATGTTATATATACCGCTTTGCATGTATTCCCCTCGATAAGAATACTTATCACAGGCCTATAAACTGATTATTTCTCGGTCTGCTATCCTGTTAAATCCACTAAAAACTGCGCAGTGTTGACTATGTTGTAAATTGGAGAAAACAGCACGAACTCAATTGACCACTCCAGAAAATACCATGACATACCATAATGCTCTTTGTTTGTCACCCCAAATTTTGCATAAGCATTGTTTTCAGTTTCTCTTGGGGCCATTTTAACTCCCAAGAGAAACTGAAGACAATGCTTATGCAAAATTTTGGAGTGACAAACAAAGAGCATTATGGTATGCTATGGTATTTCTGGAGTGGTCTATTGGGAAGCACTTTTTCCTCTTTCAAAGCTTATATTTGGTAGAGAAATTTCTTCAATATGGATATTAAGTTAGCAATGTTGATATTCTGAATGTGACGGTGAAAAGGGAGATAAGTACTTGTTTACTCTTCAAAGCACAACTTGTATGGTGTTAATTATCCTAATGACCCTAAATTATTCATTTCCTGTGTAAGAAATTCAGTCACGGAGGATGAAAACGAAACAATAATGTTAAAAGTAAGGCAGGGCGCCAATTTAAGAAATGTCATGAAAAGAGACTTAATTTTTCGTAAAAGACGATTTCCAGTTCTTGAAATATTAATCTATATTAACCTTCTCAGAGGCATTTCAAATTGTACTTAAAACAAAAAGTACCCAAATGCTGAACACATGAGCAAAAACATAGACTTATCTCCTTACCTTATTAACTGGATTTTTAGGGTTGTTTTTTATACCAAGACTTGATTTTTCCTTTGACTTAGTTTCCAGCACAGTTTTGCTTAAAGCTTAATTTAACGTGATGATCGATGTAATATAGCTTTTATTCAATGAATGTCAGCAGAAAGCACGCCACGTCTAGTCAAAACTCCTTTGTTCAGTTCTGGGAGCCGATCGCTGTAAAATTCACCACACACATTGCACATGCTCAGCATGAATGTTAATTTACCTTAATTAATGGGGATACATTTTAATTAAATGCTGTTAACCCCTTCACGTCTTTATCCGAGAATATTTTTAAAAAGACAAGAAAGAGATTGCATTGCCATAAGAGGAAAAATAACGGAGGTTACGTAATATTAATTTTGTCAGAGAGCACCGCAAAGACCTTAAATAGTCCCACCTTTTGACAGTTTATTCAGAGACTCAAAGGATAGAAATATGTTGCACATCTCTGTAATTAACCCTGTAAAGCAAAGAGTTAATTGTATGGCCTTAGTGGTGACGGAAAAGATATCTCTTGCAAAAAGACAGACTCGCCATTTGGCATTCTCTCTCTCACTCTCTAGTCATTTAATGCGTTTCTTTAGTTTGAGTCTGGATGAGTCTCCGAGGCTGCATGCATGATAGTGTTTCTGTGAATTTTTCTTTCTTAACTGATTTGTTAACCATGCAATTTGAGAGGAATTTTATCTACCAAGTTTAACCGGTTTCCATCACCCACGTGAAAAGAATATTAATGGATAACTCCGTTCTTTTTTAAGAACAATTTATCACCAGGATTAAAGCGTCATCTTGAAGTGGCCATGAATGTTTTCTGTGGCTGACTGATAATAACGCCTTTTCAAATTTCTTTTAACTTTTTCAAAACAGCAGCTTTAAGCCTCTTTTGAAAATTTTTACCTCTATCATGATCCAGGATTTTTCTGTTTTGAACGCAACTTTGGATCGTATGTCTGGGCACGGCCATAAAAAACACTCAGAAGCAGTTCAATGTATCGAAACGGTGGCATAGATAGCCTTTTCAACAACATTTCAAGGGCTAATGGAGCTATATGGCATTTGAATTTTCGCTGTGTAGCATTAAACCATCAGTTGCAAAGTTAAGCGCTTCAAAATAAATCCATCCATTTTAATAAATGTAGACAAAGTTAATATGTCTTAATCATGGGCAGAATGATGTTTGCGTGAGGCTAACTATAGTTTTGGTTGGGGAGACAAGCTAAGTATTGATTAACGCGAGAACAGCTACAATAGCAGGTTGCGTCGATAAAATCTACGGCACATTTTTACAGCTAATAATGCCAGTGAAGCTCTCAGTTAACATAGTCATAGGATAATTATGCTTTTAAAGACTGATAATTATGATACAGTATGTTGCCTATGTTTGGAGCATAGATATACAATCAAAACATCAATATTATTGTTTACCTCTCTTAATCAAGTCGAGTTAAATGAGCCCAACGTAAGTACCTCGTAATGGCTTCGTGAAGTAGTAGCCGGAGTATATCTTCTTCCCAACTATCTTAGCGTCTGCAGCCTAACCAGAATATAGTTGACAATATAGCAGTCTATCAACGTTTATGGGCGGAAACTACCCTTATTGGCCAAAGTCAAAGGATTATCTTTAGTTAGAAATTCACTAATTCAATTTTGATATTTTTCAAATATTAGAAAGAAAGATGAAACGCTTAGATAAAGTGAAGTGACAAATGCCATAATGACACCACTAAGATAAACAGAAAATGCTATTGTTGGAAAAATTGGATTCGAATGACCCAATTATTTTTGTTTTGCTATGGTCATGATGCGCCGCCCTACTACCACGAAGCCCTGTCTAAACTAACGTCTCTGAAAATACTCAAAACCTCCAGGTGCACAATATCAGTTTACCAAGATGTGCCCCTCTCCTACTTAGTATTATTTCATTTTCTGTAATTATTAGTAAGTGTTTGTAATTACTAAATAGAGAAAAAATAAAGAACAAATTAAAACAAAGAAAATACAAAAACCTCCGCTTTCGTGAAACGTTTTGAAGGCTCTCCGTCCACATCAAAGTTTTTGAGTAGCTTTCGACTGTTTATATCCATCATCATCATCATCATCATCATCGTCGTCGTCGTCGTCGTAGTCTTCGCCATCGTCATTAGGGACTTTAAGATTCAATAACGCGACGGCAATGTGAACGTGGCTTAAAAAGTGAATTTGTGCTCTTTCAGTCTCTATCGCAATTATTCCTACCCACTAACTTTGTCAAATGTAGGCGAACCCTCTTTGAGTTGAATTCTTTGGGACCATATCCAAGTCCAGAAGGAGAAATAAAATTTCGTCGTTGCTTGTTTACGTCCTCCATAAAACGCGAAATTAGGCATTTTCACGTCGCAGTCGTGCAAAAACGGGCGAAGAAATGTACAAAAAAGCGTGATGCACGTGCAAAGTTGTTGTTTTGCTTATAAAACCTATTGTTTCTTTTGACGTTCTCGTTGCCGTCGAGTCGTTGGATCTTAAAGTCCCTATTATCAACATCGTCATCGTCATCATTATTGTCTTATCGTTATCATCGTGATTATGATCATCGTCGTCGTCATAATAACTGTCATCATCATCATCATCATCATCGTGATTATGATCATCGTCGTCGTCATAATAACTGTCATCATCATCATCATCATCATCGAGCGACTATCCTATCAAGCTGAACACCTACCCTCTCCCTTTTGACTGATTGAGAGTTAGCTGTCTTCTGTTATGCGTTAAGCTGTTTCTTGGGTCTTTTTTGAGCTCAAGTTCCTTGCTCAGACAAATATTATAAATTGTATAGGATGAGCGTATAGGCGAAGTATTGAAGCTAAACCGGCCGCAGGTTATGGGCTCATGACATTAGCGGCTGTCCGGTGTCTCGGGAGCTGAACGGCTAGTTTTGTTTAATTCTTCATCGCCTTGCCGTAAGGATCAGTGTGCCGATTTATATTCTCTACAAGTTATTATTGGACTTATCCAATTCTACGACTGGGAGTTCCGGCACCACTCAGCGGTTTGTGAGCTGTGGACATGGTGGACTTGCTGATATTTTATATGACAGCCGGGGACACTCCATAGGTTTTTGCAGGAGCCGACTGCTGGTTTTTAATAATAACAATCTTTTAATAGGATGCTCCATCACAAGAGTGGTTTACATAGAGGTCCTAATTACGAGATGTATATTATATAATACAATTAAAATATAAAAAGATTAAAAAAAAAAAAAAAAAAAAAAAAATTCAAGCTAAAATCGAGTTACAGAAATAATTAAAACATACACACTACAAGTACTCAATTATAAAAAGCAGAAAAAAGACACTTCTTAAAAATTGGAAAACTTGCTGAGTTTCTTACAGTTCTCTCTAATTCATTAAAGTCTTTGAAACAGTGGTACCGCGAACGTTGTTTTCCCCAATTATATTTAATTTTGGGGAGCTTGATATAATTGGGGAAAACAACGTTCGCGGTACCACTGTTTTTGACATAAAATAGATCATTGTTTTTGTTATTTAAATGTATCAATACCATTGTTGAGATGAGTTGTATTTCCATCGTTTCTCAATATTGGGCACATTTGAGACAGTTAATTGTATTCCTCCATGATCCAAATTGCAGACAGACATTGCAGACAGTATTTATGATGGCATATATATGATGAACGTTTTGAGAATCAGAGCTACATATTAATCGAATAGGATATCGAGTGCTGCAGTGTTTGACAGATAACTTATTATTTGCTGCGTAGAACAATTTAAAAAACTATTAAATTTCCATTTACTATGTTGTGTATTAGGTTAATTAGTACCATCATTGATTCTCAGGTGACTCAATCGTAGCCCTTGAACAAGGAGCCTGTCCCCAGTCTAACTCAATCAAAATCAAATTCATAGAGAATTTAAGTGTGAGAAATAGAACGATTGAGCCGTGACAGAAGTATACCTCAATAATGATATAGAGATTTCTTTGTTCTCATTGTAGGCTACGACAAATACTTGGATTAACAACGCGTGCTTTCAATTATAGGCTACAAGAAAAATGCGCTTAAATAGTAATTAAAGACAAACCACTTGTCTACTCTATACAAGGTTAATGCAACCAACAATTTTGTTCATGGATTTTTCCTGTCAAAGTAGGGTAAAACAGAGACAGACAGTTCGGCCGAAAAAAAAGTAGGACGTTTTTTTATAAAGCTTTATTGGTATTGAATCAGATGTACTCATATCAAAATACTGGGTTTAGAAATAGCATCAAAGGGTTTTCAAAATCGTCTGTCTACCTGTTTTCCTGTGTGTTTTAGACTTATGATTTAGCCTCCCGCTACAACAGTAACTTCAGCCGAAACAACCCGAAGATGGAAAGAAATTCCTCTCCAAAAATTAAGTTAAGAGCATCCTTTTGGGGAACATGCAGTTGATCATATATCGTGATCAAACATAAACTACTGGTTTAGAATAGCCTTTTTTAGAACTTTTTAGGATTATCTGAGAAAAGTATTGATCTAACAAAAATATTCATCAATCATGATATCACTCACATTTTCCCTGGTGCCATATTGAAGAATTCCTTTGTCGAGTTAGTGCGCTGTCAACGCAGAAGGTTATACATATTGTACAAGAAATTGCCAAAGAACAGGGTTTAGCTTTTCAAGAAAATTAAATGCGTTTTCAAAGTAAACGCAACTGGGATTTGACCTTCAATGTGCTTGTTTCTTAGCCACGTTTGACCCCAAAAGGAATTTTATATTTCCTAATCTGTGTTAAAATTGAATTAAGATTTCCTGAATGTACTGTGAAACTGAAGACCTATTTGGGAGCTATCCACCCTATATAGAAAGTACCGCGTGTTCTTTTTCATTAATAGGTGACGACAGTAGAATGATTATAATTAAATTTTGAAGCAATTGTTATACCACTTTCAATACAATACTCGTCATGTTAACTATCATCATGATAAAAGCTTTGTATTTAATTTTCTCTTAACGTTCTAGGGCATACGGACCATAAGCTTAGGGCGGGCAAAGTACGACAAAAATATTCGCGCAAGGAAAATCTAAATAAAAAAACAAACAAACAAATTCATGCACGCCAAGTTACCCTAAAAAAATATTCATGCACTTGCCCGAAAAAATTCATTTAAGGGAAATGTTAGCAAAAAGATTCATGTGGCTCGAAACCTCCCCAACCCCCACATAACTTTTCTTATTGACCGTCCCTATGTAGCCTGAGCAGGAAAAACAGTGAGGGGTGGGTGTGGGGAAGGTTTCGTCTCTCTTCCTTGTATTTTTTCCCGCTTTCTTACTTTACCTAACAGGTCAGAGTATTTGATGTTCCAATGAGACACAAATTAGAGACATTTCGCAAAATATCCAGTATTTTTTTTAACAAATGCGATCGGATGGATGCATTAATGAGGTCCGACTCCTCCCTCCCCGCCCCGGTGGAAGCTTCCACGACTCCTGTCGGGAGCCCTTGTCACTGTTTAAAGAGGTTCTCTCTGGCTTGGTAGCTTTGACGGTTGACGGTTTAATTTAAGAACTTTTGACTGTTGACGGTTATTACAAGTGGAATTTTAATCCAAAAATTTAAGTAAATATTGACTAATGTATAAATTAACGTTTTAAACTATCGTGTCTTGGCCTTTCTCAGTACTATAAAATTTCAACACATTTTAAGACACAAGCAAGTTGTAAGGTCTTGTAATGTCTGAAGAGTGTGTTTTTGAGAACATGGGAACTGGTTTTCCAGTTTAGAGATTTTTCGCGATATGAGTCCGTGGAAGATCAGCTGAAATGATTTGAAGTACCCTGAATTTTTTGAGGGTAAAAATTACTCTTTTTGGACGGGTGACGGTTAAATTATAGGCCTTTTGACGGCTAACGATTAACCCCATGAGACCACCTTTGATAACGCTGAAGCAGTTTGCCTTCTGAGAGGGCTTGTCAAATCAACGAAAATTCAGCAAAGGAAAGGAACTAGAACAATTTTAAAGAATTTATGTCCCATTGTTGGACCATTACACTCGGCTGATCTGAGGAATTGCCACAACAAGTTACAAACTTGGGCAAAAAAATCATCTCCATTCAGAATTTGGTTGTACCTTAAAGACGGTCACGACAGTCTCGGAAATGGAGAAAGTTTAAAAAGTGCTGCTGGTGCATGGGTTACAAAGACCTTAGGTCAGAAATTTCTGAAGCCTTCAGACATTGAGGTGTTCCAACTGTGAGACACCGGCAGTCTTTCTAGTTGCAGCTAACGACGCGAAAAACTTGGACAAGTTAACGTAAAATATTTATTAAGACAGAGAAAAATATAAAATATTTGGAAATGAACCTTTGCAAGGGTTGCTAATTACATTTTGCTTTCTCTTTATTTTAAAGCAAACAAGAAGTTTGATGCTTAGAACCTCAAGAAACCCGCTTTCAAACAGCGAGGATTTGCTTCTGAATCGTCCCAATCTCTAGTTTTTCAACCTCGGGCAAGTGACTGCCCCCCAACCCATTCAAAGATACCTGCGCATCTCCAAACCTCGCCTTTTGAAGCCATTGTCCTGCTATCACCTTCCCCACTCCCTTCCATCAAGGACAATCAGTAGACCAACAATTACACTGTTTTATATTATTAATGAGCCCTTACAAGAAAAAAAAAAAAACACCTATAAGACGCTTGACTTATTAGCAAAAAGCAAGGTTGATAATTTCTCTTACATAAAAGAGAACGTTTACGCACCGGTAGACGAAATTGAGAACTGCTGGTGTTTAAATTATCGACCTATGAACTTCCCGGCTTAGAGGGGCGTGTCAATAAGGCCTATTGTCTATTTTTCTTTCTAAATATTTCTTGTCTGAAAAATATTTTAACTGTTTACCTAGACCTCGTTGCATTGAAGTGCTTCAGCCGACGGAGTGTTCAAGGGTAAGATTTAACTGTAAGTTTCATTTAGCACATTCGCTAATCTGTTTGTATTTGTATGAGAAAACAAAACAATTTGTTATACAATACGTGACAAAATAAAACGAACATCAAGAGGGCAAGATTAAAATAATAGCAAAAATTTCACTGAGTTGAAAATGAGTTTAAAATACACTGTTTGTATCTTTAATTTTTAACAAAAGGATTCGAACTTCTTTGCCGGTAAAAGACAACAATAATGGCTCAATATTAGGCGTGCTTTTTTTTCAACAAGCCTGCTTATCTACTAGTTGTACATGTTTAACTGACGTGTTTTCTTTAGTTGTGAGATCAGCAAGACCAATTTCTACAATATCCTCTCCAATTTTGAAAGTTCATGAACTGGATTGTCACCATTAAGGTTATGCTCACACTATATACCAGCTGGCTTTTGCTCAGGCACGAAAAATAGGACTTCTTTTCACACATACGCCACATATCAGATAGCTGTGTTCATATACCAGGGGCACCCAAGGAGAATATAGTTCAAAGCCACTTAAACATAGCATTGTTGAACGTATTTTAGTATTTAAACGGTAGATATAGGCATATTTTCATCCCCTAAAAATTTTTCATCTGTTCGGATTTCATTTCTGAAAGTCTAGTGATCCGAAAATTATAGGGATCAAAACTTACCTTTTCGAAAATTTCAGCCAGGAAAAAGGCTCCCGAAAATTCTAGGTGACCTTTCTAGGGTAAAAATCGGTTAAAAATGGGCAATTATACCATGTTTTAGATGTTCGAAAATCCTAGGAGAGGCAGGCGAGCAAGAAATTTTACAACAAATGTTCCGAAAATTCTAGATCTCAAATCGTCTTCCGAACAGATATTTTCCGAAAATTGTCGTTGGGTGCCCCTGATATACTATACCATGCAGATTTAGAACGCTGGCTTTTTGTATCAGCACGAAATTCTATCCGGTACAGTGTGGATATAGCCTATGTATAAAGATCTATCTTTATTATAAAATCATTGAATTTTCTTGATTTAAAACAAAGAACTATGGATCACAATAAGGACGAAAATCCTTAGCAACACCACGACACCAGAATGGACGCTTAATTTGGACAAAACTTTTTTGGTTTCTCACATTTTAATCCAGGGCAGACAACGCTGGATAGACAATTAGCATGTCGTATTCATCCCCTTCTTCTTTCTTTATAGTCCGAAACGTCATTTTCATTCAGCTCAGAAAAAAAAAAGCAAAACAAAACAAAACAAAACAAAAAACGTTATATTTGTTGATTTTTATTGGCAGCCGTTTTAGCTGGAGAGCAGATTTTGATCGCTATTTGACGAGTTGAAATTTTGAATCAGTTTTTGTCACAATAAATTTTTAATCGTATAAAACGCGTTTCATATTGGTGACAACATTCACGAATCAAGCATCTAATTTTGTCTTCAATTGTTCTGCCAATTTCTATCAGGGGCACCCAACGAGGGTAAAATATCTGTTCAAAGAAGCAAATATAGCCTAGAATTTCCTTTTGCTTGAGGACGGCTAAAAATTTCTAGATGAACGATCCTTTCATGTTATGCAAGTTTTGGAACTCTATCTAATAAATTCCCTACGATTTTCTGACGTTTAATTTTTGATGTTTTACTACCCGGGTTACACTTTGTCTATTTGTCGTAGAAAAAGGACACCTATAAGACTTCGGATTCTAAAATGTGAGGGAGAGAGCAATCAGAAAAATTCTAACTTTCGTAAATCGATAAATTGCACCTGGAATTTTCGGAAAACTGATACTGAAGCCCTTGTAATTTTGAAAAGACTCAATTGCAAGTTCCCCTAGGATGGCCGAACAGATAAAAATTTTGTATCGCCGCTTAGAATGCTTATCTTATAGAGATCTAATTAAAGGTACTCTGGATAGCCTAAAAAGTGTTTTCCACGTATTTTGTAGGAAACCGTCGTTGGATGCCCCTGCTACCCGAGGTAAAATTTTATATTCCAAGCATTCAGTTTATTATTTTTCGATATATGTTCACCAGTCCGCAGGGCCTTATGGAATTATCTCAGGCTATGTCCACACGACAGCGACGAATTTTCGATCGGCTGAAAATTTCAAAAGTGTATGTTTAGGTGTTCCGCTCACAAGGAACTACCTTAACCGTACAAAAAGTTAGACGCCCAGCCGTTGAAAGTTCCATGTGAACAGAGGGAAAATATTGAACGGTGTGAACAAAGTGTCCGGTCAAATTTCAGCCGGTCGAAAATTCTCCCGGTGCCGTGTGAACGAAACCTTCGGTTGCCCTACAAAATCGCGAGGTTTCGTAAATCACACCTTCCTGATCAGCTTTTCTTGGTTCCTTGCAGCGGTTAACATGATACTCAAAGCATGGCCTGCCTGGCTATTATCAGTAATGATTCTGTGGACTCAAGCATTTTCAACAGAAGTCAAGAAAGAGATCAGAAAACTGCAAGATCCACCGGTGGCTTCTCCTGAAACACCACCAACTACACTAGGTATATAGTATATAATTATATATGCTCAAGATTGGACAAGAGTTTAGTCGTAACATTTATCTCGGACCAACCAGCAAAGTTTCCAGGGAATTTTGGTCATATAAATTTGTTAAAAGTTTGAATGAGTATGGCTCTTGACCGATATCGAAAGCCCAGAGCATCATCAAGGAGCCGGGAAAGTTTGAATAATGAAAAATCAGTTTCTCTGGTTTAAATTGCAGCAGTGGTACTTCGTCTTGTCTAGGATAATAGGGAGCTTAAGCCAAAGCGTTTTTGAGCGACGAAAGTTAACCGGAAGTGGACTTTTTGTGTCATTGGGTTTGGTTGAAACTCTCGGGTAAATCTTCTTTACAAGAGGAAATAAACTTAGCATTACAAATTTGTTAGCGTCAAGGCATGTAAAAATGGAGAAGGCCTCAGTTCCGATTGACATGCGTTGCTCAAAAACGTCTTTGCTTAAGCTTCCTAATAGTGAAACGAACTGCAAATATTGTTTCATCACACTTATGATCTTGACCTTTTTAGTTTGTATATTTTGTGTTCAATTTCCATTCCCGTCCACCCGATCAGGTACCCCAAAGAGTTATTTCTTTGAAATGTCGCCCTATGCACGTGCATCGACTTGAATAGGCCATTTCCGAGTTCCCCCGGCCTCTGTATCAAAACGAGGTTAAGTGCTCAGCCTTTGATATGAAAATGATTTTTCATTCTCATGCAAATAAAACTCATTTTCACGAGAAAGATTGTGCACTTCACCTCATTTTGAAAGTGAGGGTTTCGCAACTCGGAAGTGGCCTATTAATGTATACATGATTTATGAAACGACAAAAGGCAAATTCCCTGGAGAGAATCATATGGTCTGAATTAGTAAAACAAAACATACAGGCTCTTTTACTTCTTCACAGTACTATACAGGAAGGATATCAATTATTTGCAGATGCAAGTTTGATCACCTTTGGGTTTCAATTGACTACTCGCGACCGAGCCCCTTAGCTAAGTTACTTGTTTGATTATTACTCAGATGAATAGAAACGCAATTTTAATGTTGTCTCACCTACAGGCCAAGTGAACAGTGATGGAGAATGTTCATCGTTCGTATTGGATAATCCAAGCGATTCACAAAACATTCCACCAGTCACAATTCCTGAGCCAACTTGGACGCAAACTCCATCCATTGTAAAGATCGCAAACGGTACGTAAGTCTGATATTGGCAGTATCCAACTGTGTTTACGGACATGATTGTAGAAGAGACTAATGCATGAGAAATAATAATAATAATAATGATAATAATAATAGTAATAATAATAATAATAATGATAATAATAATAATAATAATAATAATAATAATAATAATAATGATAATAATAATAATGAAAATGATGATAATAATGACGAATGTAATGATAATGATAATGATAATAAGTTATATTAATAAATAAGCATTCTTAACATTTGTAACAAATACCCAATATTGGTTAGAAAGTGTCGCTCAAGGTTACAATCTTAAAACTAAGTAAAAAAGACCCCATGGCCATGGCAATTCATAGCTCAAATTGTGGTGCTCATCCGTTCTTACGTAAACCAGGTATATAATGTATAATTGAAACTAATACACTTTAAGAATACAATAATAATAATAATAATAATAATAATAATAATAATAATAATAATAACAAAATAGCTTCTCATGTTACTCCTTTAGTTGCGGTAATATCTATGGCTGTTTCTTATATTATTACCGACACAGGTCAAGTCCAGTTGGCAAGGAGAAAGGTTTTGAATTGTAGAACTCTACCAACTTAAAGGGACAGTGTCCCGATTATGCGCACGCGCGAGCGTCATCTGTTTTTTCTTCACAAGACAATAGAACTGTCATATTGACTCGACAAGATTTCCTTCCGGACCGCACCGCCTACGGAGATTTGTTATTTATATTCTCAAGTAATATTTTAGACTTTCGAAGAAGTCGTTCTTTTATATAAAAATTTGGCTCGCGGTTCGAAGACTCGTCGCGATTTTATCGCATCTTTTGATTTCGTGACAACCTGTCCAAAAATCAAAGTTTGGTGCATGCGCAGAAACGGGATACTGTTCCTTTAAACTTAGGAACTTTCCAATCTCGTTCCCAGAGGCCGCGAGGAACGTTCTATGTAATAACGCCTTTGCCCTAGGAACAACAATTTTCCATTGCTAAAATGACCAGCTAGAAATGACAGAACCGTCTGTGATCATGGCCACAGTTAGCACATTCGTGCTTAATACCGTGACATACCCTAAAATTCCGAAAATAAGCCCCGGGGCTTATATTTTTCAAAGGCCCTTTTCGAGGGGCTTATTTTTGGAGGGGCTTATATTCTGAGGGTCTTATCTACGGAGGGAAATTTGCGTTTCAAAATCGACTGGGCTAGCCTTGAGTTGGAAGTAAATTTACCGTTTTTGCTTTGCTTTACTTTGTATTTGAGGGCAATTTTCCAATTACAAGCCCCCAGGGGGCTTATATTTGGAGGGACGATTTAACGGAGGGTTTTTTGCGTTACCGGATTAGGGGGCTTATATTTGGAGGGGCTTATTTTTGGAATTTTACGGTGCATCGTCATAATAAAGTGTTTTTTTTTCTTCCTGCGCTGTTTATTTTAGGTCATTATCAAGCACTTGGGCGCGTCATTCACATGAAATATTTACATGACCAGTTGATTGCACATGAAGATTTTAGCTTTGCTGATTCAAGGAGGAGCATGGATGATCTCGTACAACAACTAGATATACTGGCAGATACTCTTTACATTAAGGTTAAACGTTACTCGGCTTTCAGACTAGAGCCTTTTATCAATAGATCATTCTGGGAAACTGCCCACCTACCCCTCCCCTAAGATTTTGCTCTAAGTGAGAAGTAAGTGTTAATTTTAGCTTAGGGGAGGGGTTGATCGGCAGTTTGCCAGGACGTTTTTATCTCCCCATGTATGGTAATCAAGATTCCGGAATCCGGGGAAATGTTTACTTGTGGAACATGGAATCCAGAATCCTGGGCTTAGGAATCTGGAATTTAGCTTAAGGAATCCAGAATCCCACTAACGATTGGAATCCGGAATCCAGTACCTGGAATCCGAAATCCACAGCGTGGAATCCAGAATCCAAGACTGTCTTTTATTCCCCTTACGTGTGGGATTTGGATCATTATAGGAAACTGCCCACCTACCCCTCCCCTAAGTCAACATTAACACTTACTTCTCACTAAGGGCAAAATGTTGGCTTAGGGGAAATACCTCTCCAAAGCACAAACTGAATCAAAATACAATTTACCCTCTTATGAACATTACTTAAGTTCCTTGTTTCTATTTTTTTTGCCATCTGCCGGTTACTCTTGTTATAAATTGAAGTCAATAACATATTTATTTTTTGCTTTTCTAAAAGTTTCAACTAATTAACGTCCTGTTCGTTACTGTTTCAAACCCTATGCATCAAATGAATTATGTTTTGTTTATTTGCTTGGTATATTTTTCTTACAGGATACCACTGAGCTTCGAGGCATTAAACATGTTAGGATATACGCACGAGATATCGTTGCTGCTGCAGATAGTAAAATAACTTTCTCTTCGCCAAACTGGGATCAACAGTTTTCCACACCAACCCCGCAAACTGGACGAAACGGAGACAATGGGGAGAATGGTGTACACGGACCTCAGGGTGAGAAATTTTTACCTTTAATGTTTTTATACATTTCTAATGACAACAACATTTTCATTGTCTGAAAAGGCAAGGGCTACTTCGAGGAAAACACGCACGAAGACTTCAACAAATGTTTTACTACATGTGAACACGAACAACGAAGTAATTAAATTCCTACAAAGAGGACAAAATAAAGATTATAATACAGACATGCACTACCTAAACACGACTGTAAAACGAAATGCAAGGAAACGATAAAAAACGAGGCTGCTTACCAAATGCTGAGAAGGTTTACAAGGTTTGGATTTCAGGGAACCGAGAAAAAATTAACACAGATAAGCGAACTCTCAAGACACGTTAAAACGCTGCCTTGAAAAGGGCGAGATAACGAGCTATTTTCGACTAAAATTTACATACGGCGTGAAAAGAAATAAAGGCGCCTAATTAGCAAAATACCAGAGTGAGGAAAAAAAAACAAAAAACAAACAGAATACACGATAACGAGTAAGTACAAGTAAAAACGAAAACAAAAGGAAATATTTGCCACAACATTACTATTATCTTCATACAATTGTTATTGTGATAGATGTGTATGAAGTAAATCATTCTTGTTTTGATTATTGTTATCAATATCGTTATTCATTTGACAGGAGCCGATTCTGATTTGATTATTGTTTTCACTATCGTCGTCATTTTTGTCATTATCATTATAATTATCGTCATCGTTATCAATATCGTCATCAATATCATTATTTATTTTGAACAATTTTAGTTGACTTTTATATGGATGTCATGACCGGTGTTCTTGATGTCACCTCTAACGCGGGAGATGGACACAAAGGTCAAGACGGCGGCGCGGGTGCACCTGCAGCGGCCAGCGGACATACAGTTTGGAGCATGCTAACTGTCTGTAACTGTCTGCTAATCACTGTAACACCATTCATAAGACGAATGGAGCTACACGGGTAACGCAATAGAGCCAAAAAGTCACTGAATTGAGGAATTCACCCCGAAACACACAGAAATGCAACAAAGATAAACCTTCTTTATTTAGTATAACGATATTTATCGTTCGCAGACCTCAATATTTCATTTCTCATACAAATTCTCAACGATCGCTCGTAACGCGATACCGACTCGATCGGGTCCACCCTAGTAACTTGAGCTTGTTAAGCCTATGCTTCAACCTTGAAGATTCACTAATATCCAACATTGATCGATCTAGCACCACTCATTTGAGGTTGGTCGATTTGAAACAATCTAACATGCTACATATTTAAAAAATGTTTGAGGACTTCAACGAAACTGAACCAAAATCCAACACTGTCTACTTACTATATTTGAAAATTCTTAAAATTCCGAGAGAGGGTTGAGGGGAAAGAAAACTTCCGGGAAAATTTTTTTTCGAAAATTTGGGTATACATCGCAGGTTGTCCTCTTCTTTGGAAATTTTGGAAAATGCTCTACTGTTCCATTCGCTACTGGAAGTTGCCGAAAATTCAAACCAGACGTTTAGGTTAAATAGAAAGCGCCCGGTGTCTCGGCCGTTTTCTCCTTGCCATTTTCCTTTACGAGTAATTTTACATGGCGAGGGAGCCGTCTGGGGAACGAGGTAGTGTAGGTACTGTTTTATTTTCACAGCAACCTGCCAAAGGTGGATGGGCTTGTTCAAGTCAAACTGATTACTGCACCTGCGATGACATCAGAGGACTTAATGGGATCAAGGGGACTCGTGGAGGCAACGGGGGAAATGCAGGAACCCCTGGTGAGATTTATCATTAGTTTTCACGGGGAACAATTAACCATGGTCAATGGGGTGGTGCCGCTGAGCTCATCAACGGCTACCCCGTGATGAAAAGGCTGTGTAGATGGCTACGATGACTGAGAAATGTCCAAACCTTGATTTGATAAAAGTAGGGAGATTTCTTTTGTCTCTTTAGCATCTGTCAAACAGACAATAACAATGAAATGCAGTTTCAGTTATTGCGGGAGCAAAATTAATAATAGCCACGTATAATTTTATATGTGTAATAATTGTGAAAGGTTTGAACCCAGGAGTCATTTCAAAAGTAGGTTGAGTTTGATCGTCCCGGTGAACGTAGTCCTGAATAGGTCTGTTGTTGTTGACAGTGACTGACGTTTCGACAACCTTTGCGGCAGTCATCTTCAGAGTCAAAATGAGTTGTATCAAGTCAGTTGATGGTATTATACTCTGGTTCTTGATCTGATTGGTCAAATACGTCGCGATATTATTGTTCGTCTGTCAGTGAAGCCGTGATGTTATTGGCTATGAAGACTTGTAATCAGTAATTGGTGCGTTTCGATCCGTCTATTGTCACAGTTAAACAGTCGTCTATTGTTAGTCAAATTGTCAGTTCTATGTGCAACAATACTGTATAATCGAAATTGTAGGCATATCTATTGATAAGGTTTTTTAAGCTACTTAAACAGAATACCTTGCAACAATCAATTTTCCGTAGGAAATGGTGGAAACGCAGGCAATGTACACATTCGCTACAGGCTTTTAAATGGGCAAATAAAGTTAAAATCTTGCAGAGGAAGCGGAGCGCCTGCGGCTAATAACGGAGTTGGTGGAAAGGGTAAGCACAGAGAAAATTATTTCAATACACTGTGAGTAGTAATGCGCCTTAAACACTAAATTATAAATATTATTTCAAGCTTCGCCATTTTATTACTTTTAATAAGCATGGAGCTCATTTCATCTATTAGGATCGCAAGTAAATAAACAAATAAATAGATTAATCAATCAATTAACAAGGTTGTAGTCTTGCCGCATTCCAACGTTGATACTATATTTGACTTGCAAAGCACTTGAATATCTGGCAAAGAAAACGGATCAGTCTGTCTCAGTCCGCCCCATGTAAGGCAGTCCCAAAAAGTCTTGGATTCTGGATTCCACACTGTGGATTCCGGATCACACGTACTGGATTCCACTTTTCTTGTGGATGGAACTTGGATTCTGGTTCCCTGGGATCCCAATCGTTAGCAGGATTCCGGATTCATTTAGCTAAATTCCGGATTCCAAGGGCTAGGATTCCGGATTCCATTAGAAAATTTCCCGGATTCCGGATAACCTCAAACTTGGGGTGACTCAGTCCAACTCAAACTTTCCCTAACTTGTAGGTGGCGCAGGAGGAAGAGGAGGAGCTGGAAGAAACTGTGATCCAGACTATATAGACTGGATTGACCGTGATAAACCATCAAAACTCCCAAGGGGACCACCTGGCTATAAGGGTAAAAGCAAACTCGTTCCCAGGGTTCTCTTCTACTCGTCCGCCGCAGCCGTCCGAGGGACCATAAGAGGGACTTTTAGCATCGACGACGGCGACGGCAGCAAAAACGTCACTTTTAAAATGAATAGGCGTTTTTTTTCAAACTTTGTCGCGTTTATTCCAGTTCGATGAAAATGTCTAATGTAGGCAAATTTCCCTGGAGTTGATTTCTTGGGGACCGAACTCAAGTTTAGAAACAGAAAGAAAGTTTCGTCGTCGCTTGTTTACGTCCTCCATAAAACGTGAAATTAGGCATTTTCACGTCGTAGTCGTGTGGTAACGGCAAAGAAATGTACAAAAAAGCGTGATGCACGTGCAAACTTGTCAGTTGTTTTGTTCAATAAACCTATATTTTTTTACGTTTTCGTTGCCGTTGCCGACGTCGTTGCTAAAACTCCCTCAGGAAAGAACCCTGGGTACAAGGTTGAGGTAAAAGTGGATTTTCACGGTCGCGTATAATTTTCAAGTGCATAAGAACGTAACCGTGAATTCACTGCCTTTCCTTGAAGGTACTGCATTGCATCCCAGGGAAAAAAGAAGGACCAGAGTAAGAAACGCTTTCGGTGAATGTCCTGGGCACAGGGACTCCACCTTCTTTTGCAAAGACGATGGAGTTGGTCCTAGTGGTAGTCGGGGTCCTTCCGGTGATGATGGATCTCCAGGATCAAGTAAGAATTATTTACAAGAAACGACAAGGCTAACAGACTGATCTATTAAATCATTCTATTTTACGAGCCATATAAAGGCGATCTTCAATGATTTTGTTAAGTTTGCTAAGTGTCATCAACCCTATTCAGACCTGGGACGTCATTGTGTAAATCAAGTTATACCTAGATGTTGGAAATGATGAGTACATTATTCTGTTTCATTTTGATGGTCTTACCATTAGGGAGTTTACGTAGTGACATTTTTGAGCGACGCACGCCAGCCGAAAAAAATTTGTTTAAAATCACGGCTCAAGAGTGCCTAAAGTCCAGTTCCGGTTGACGCCCGTGGCTGAAAAACGTCGCTCAACGCCCTTCCCCAGACGAGACAAAAACGGCTTCACGGGAGACTAGATCGAGGGGAGTTTGAGTATTTATAGAATAATGCAGATGGTTAATCATTTACTTATGGTTACCTACCCCTCCCCTAAGCTAACGTTTTGCCCTAAGTAAGTGTCTGATTGGCTTGGAGGAGGGAAGGTGGGCAGTTTTCCAGAAACTTTAATTGATCCTTTTTTCTCAGCTCCTCAAACCGGAGGAAGTGATGGTTCTGTCGGTGGACCTGCTGTTAAATCCGGGGCCTTGGAGGCAGAGGATAAACAAAGCTATCCTGTGGATTTACTAGAAATCATGAGAAGACAAGCCGAGGATTTGTTGCTTAGCAACAGTGGTGATCAGAAAGGCCGGGAAGCATTAGAGTTTATAAAAAGTGTGACTGACGAAATAACTACAGATGGAAACGCGCAGCGGATCAACAAATGTGAGCTTTTGGGAACTTAGTTTTTCGGCAAAGAATTTTTAAAAATTGGATATATAAAAGCGAGAGCCCATATTCTCAGAATTTCCATGGGCTGGCACAAAATGTTTACTTCCGTAAACTGTCACCCCATGTTTTATGAAGGACGTGCTCGGTCAGATTTGAGATATGTTGAATTCAAAGGCTCAAGTAATTGTTTCTTTAAACCATGTATCACCCTATGTAAGGGGATCCAAACAATCTTGGATTCTGTAATTCTGGATTCCAGGTCTCTATGTCAGTGGAATTGGGACTCCGATTTTCAATCGTTGGTGGGTTTCCCGATTCCTTGAGCTGTATTCCTGATTTCAAGTCGAAGAATTCCGGATTACAGTCAAAAATTTCTCGTATCTTTATAGATATTTGAAGCCACTTATATTGTTATTTATACAAACAGAGAAAGGGAGAGGAAGAAAGGGAGGGGAGAGTGAGGGTTCGGATCTCTTTGTATGTCCCTGAATGATGGGACTTTCGAATGTTGCCGTTGGTAATTAACATTAAGATCTTGACATCAAAGCACGTTTTAACCTGCATCATGTTTCCTTTAGACGCAACACGGAAACTTGCTTTCTTGGGTAAAGATGGCTTTGATATATTTGGAAACAACAAGCTATTTGCCCCGCGCATCAAATGGGAGGCCCTTGAAGGGACTGTGGAAGTCATTAAAGATGCAGCTGAAAAATATGAAAATGCTTTCAACGATATCATCTCCACAGTGACGGACACCGAAAACTTTAAAGCGGTTAGTTATCGTCAAAACCATGATGTTACAGATTAGGATCTTTTGTCGGCCAGACAGTTAAACCACAGTTATAAATGATTTATATTTCCTTCTTTTGTCTCGCTGTAGTAACATGAAACTATCATAACTTTTTTTCATTCTCATGTTTTGTTGCGGAGTGGTTAACATCTCGAACATCGGATCTTTCGGGTTCCTGGGTTAATCTCCAGATGTAGGCGGAGGGCGATGTGTGGGTCCGTGCTTGCCTCTATTTTTGGCAGGTTATTCTCATCTTTAATCATGCATATTATTGTTATTGATAACAATTCATCATCACCATCACCATCATGCTATCATCATCATCATCATCATCATCACTATCATTATCATCATCATCAACATCATCATCACCATCATCATCATCATCATCACTATCATTATCATCATCACCATCATCATCATCACCATCATCATCATCATCATCATCATCATTATCATCATCATCATCATCATCACCATCATCATCGCCATCATCATCATCACCATCATCATCATCATTATCATCACCATCATCATCGCCATCATCATCATCACCATCATCATCGCCATTATCATCATCATCATCATCATCGTTATTTATTTATTCAATTATTTATTTACCCAATTGTTCCCAGCATTAATTCTAAAAGTACCATTGTCTCTTCTTTCATTGTTTGTTTTGTTTTTTCTTCAAAGATGGGTTCTAAAATATCTGAAGTAGCTTCACTACAAGTAAATGCAGAAAGAAGACGTCTGGAGCAGAATCAATATATAGCTGAGAGTGAAAAAAGATTGTATGTCAAGGTATTCGACCTTTCACATAAGATGATTTTGAGTGGCATTTGAATTATATATATAAAAATAAGCTGCGTTTTCAATCGGCTAAATTAAAATGACTAGCTTCTTTTCAATTTGCTCAGAAATCGCAAATTGAAATCTCTGTTTCACGATCATGCCCATTGACTGGTGGAAAATATGTATATTTGTTTTAGTATTAATGTGTTGGGAGGAATAACAAAAGTAGTCAATGACTGGCCCCACGGGAAACAGTCTGCATAGCTCTTTCCTGTGCACGTGATCAGAAACGGGGAGTGGTTTTTACCCGAATGGTGGAGAGGCCAGCGCTAAGCAGAAAACTTTGATAGTGAGTACCGGGAAACAAAACGCAATATCCCCTCTAGAGACTGTATGGCCTTTTATAATACTGGAATTCGTAAATTAGGCTTTATCTGCTTCTTGAGTCCTTTTCCTGATTTCGTTACTGAAGGGAATTAAATTTGAAGAGCAAAGGATGACCAGTATACTTGAAAGTATTGGCGTAACGCTTGGCGATGCATATGTAAAAGGCCAATTTAATGGAGCTGACCTAATAGCTATGCTTCAGGGAGTTGTAGGCTTTTACAAGGCAATTCGTGACAAAAGCCCGTCGGACTTTATTGATAACGCCCTTAGCGTAGCGGATTCATTTCGTGGGAAACAATGCCTGAAAAAGCTCAGCGACTACCGTGACAGTATCACGAAATGGCTGACGTTTGGAGAGAACTACCAACCATACGAAGATCCAAGCCAACTGGATTTTGATCAACTTGATGTTACTGCGATCCCGGAAATAATGCAGGTAGCTACTAAATACGTGTTTAGGGGCAAGTGGTAGGTGTGGGGAAATTCACTTCCAATTAGAAGACGGCTAAAGGAATAAAAATATCCTCAAGGTGGCTATTATAAAATTGAAATGAGGTTGCCAGGCTCTTGTAAGGTCTGGAACTATTAAATTTTTTTTCTGGGGTCGTTAAAACGACCGCCTCAAATCTCAGTAGTGCAGATAAGTATAAGTTTATCTTTATTACTTGTGGAAGAAGCCTATAAAATTACTAATCGTATTTGAGAGAACTAGCTAGGTACGATTCTCTGTTGAGCATTATGTGTGGTATACCAAGGAGAGGATAATTGAAGCAGCCACGCCTGGCCTGGATAAAAGGGAGTAGTCCCTAAGAGTGATCAGCATCAAATTTCTCCTTGTAATATGGATGCTTTGTAAACGGAATGATCATGAGAATTTGCTTGATATTTTATAATTTTCTCCCCACTACTTCTGTAGGAAATGAATAGGAGCAACAAATAAGAATTCAACTTTTGATCTTAGGGTTAAAGCGTTAAGGGAAAAGCCCTTGGGAGGCTATCTGGGATTTGCTTATTCACACACCTTCTAACTTGTCTTGCTTACAATTCTCTATTTCTGTTTTTGTTTCGTATTTAAAAAGGCAAATCTTGAGATGAACAAAGTTGAGCTTAGGAAGGAACTTCTGTGTCTAATGGAGGTGGCTTCATTACCCACCGGTCCGGCCGCTCTTGACGCGGAAATAGAGTCATTCTTTGTCTCGGGAGCGGCTCGTATTGACCTGATAGGAAAATGCATGGATCTCGATAACGAAATGGGGGGATATTTGTTTGATGTTCCTCTTCTAAGTGATACAGAAAATGCAATCAAAGAAGTTGGAAAATCAGACGGTGAGAAAAGACGTACAGTCAACTCTCTCCAAGACGGACACCTTTGGGACTGGCACTAAGTGTCCGTCTTAGAGAGATGTTCGTGTTATAAATAGTAAATAAAGGGAGTAAGCAAAGGCAGGAACCTAGTCTAGGTGTCCGTTTTACAGAGGTGTCCGTTAGGAGAGAGTCGACTGTATAAAACGTAACTTAACAAAAAAAGGAACGAGTTAAGGTCGGGGTAGGGCCGATGGATGCTATCCCCCTCCCCGAAGTTTTTTTTCAGTTGTTTCTTCCAACGAAGAAGTGCTTAGAACTTTGCAAATCATCAAAAGTTCGATCCAGGCACACAAAAGTAATAGTTTGTCGGACATTAGGCATCTTAGTACTGTAAGTTTTCCACTGGTGTGCGATCTAATCAGGCATGCGTTCTATATATCTGATGGTATTTTGTATTCTTCATTTAAGAAACTCCTTTAACCACAAAACTTCAGCAGAACTTCCTGGATTATTTACTCAGCACATACAGAGCACTGGAGCGGTCGTTCATGAGAAACCTGTATGAACTTCACAAAGCTTTTGTATTCCGCACACTTTGGGAAGGAAACAGTCCGCTGACATCTTTTCAACGATTGGCCAGTGAAAGTGCGTTGGGGACTGGGAGACTTAACGGAGCTGTTGAACTAACAAATGTATTACAGAATCTGAAACAACTTCAAGATAAAGCTGTAAAATGCTTCACGAATAACATTTTTGCTACTGGTATCAAGAGATGGAGCTGGAGCAAAAGGCGAAATCCTGCAGTAAGTCAGAGAATCACAGGACATTGCGTCGTTTAAGCGATCTCTTAAAGCTTACACGTCTAAAAGTGTAGGGCTTGTAAATTCTGTAAATAGTTTTAGTTTTAGATTCTGCTTTTAGCCATTTTGTAGACCTATTTATAGTTAGTATTTTAATAGTAGTAATGTATAGGTTACTAGTATACTTTTATTTTTTTTATTTGTACACTCGTACACGTTTTAACGAGAACTTTAGTGCTCCTGGGTGTTACGTGTCTAAATGAAGGATTTGATTGATTTGATTTGACTACTAGGGTTGGCGGTGGCTGTGTGGAATCGAATAGCATGGTATAGTTCTTTGCGACAAAAACATTGCGATATGAACTAACTGCGCAGTAAAAAAAAGTTTCTTCGGATAGCTTCTGCGTGCGCACCATTGACTCACAATTAAGTAAAATGTTATCGCTAAAACATGCGTTCCCAAAAACGACATTATTCACTCGAAGGGGTATAATCACGAAATGTGTAATATACATGGTCATTGTCACCCTCTGTGAATTGAGTAATTTTCTGTTTTTATTTAATATCATGTTTTCAGCTTTTCGAAGACCTTACGAATGGCTATGCGAAATTCACCCTCAGGATTGATAAAAGCTGTAAAAAGTGTTACAATCTACGGCTACTTAAGGTATTCACCAGCTTTATTTAGTGGTAGCCCTTTCTGTTTGGTTATATTAAAAAAAAACCCTGATTGTTCGCTCTCCCCGCAGGGGCGGATCTAGGGAGAGGGTGCAGGGGGTGCGCACCCTCCCTCCCCGAGATGACCTGCGGTTTTCTAATACAACTGGTATTCTGCAAAAAAAAAAAAAAAAAACTATGTGGTTTATTTGTGTTGAAGTAGAGCAAGAGACGAGTGCACCCCCTCCTAAAAAAATCCTGGATCCGCCCCTGCCCCGGGAATAGAACAGTACCCTACGATATTATATTACTTCACTTTCTTACACAGAAAAATATACTGATCATGTTTGTCTGAATTCACAGGTGTATGTGGAACTTACTGGCGATGAAGACCAGCCCTCTTCTGTTCCTGATAAAGTTCATCTTCAAGTACGTCATCTCAGCGCGTCTTATTTTCGAGCTGGGGACGGCACCACCAAGAAATACTATCAATCTATCGGCTCGTACAGGAACGTTGAATTTGACCGGTTCAGTGTCACAAACAAACGGAAGTGCCAGGAAGCAAAGGCTCAAGGAAGTAAGTAGGTTACTAAGGGAGGTACTCAATTTGATGACCTACAAGAGAAGGCGCCGCCCGAAAGTGGTACCTTTCATTGCCGGCTCCAGACCTGAAGATAAGGGGGGCGGGGGTGGGGCGGTCGTGTGTGTGTGTGTGTGTGTGGGGGGGGGGGAGTCATCCAGACCCTTAGATAAGGGGGAGGCGGTCTCCAAAAAACGGTTTTTTGGACCCTTCGGGCAGAAAGGAATACTTGTAGATTGACTTTTCAGACCATGGGCCAGCAAGCATTTGTATCGACTTCCCTACGTAGAACGAATGCCATTTATCAGATCCTCTCCCATCGAGTTAAGTGCTCACATATGACATAATTATACTCACTCTTTTTTTAAGTCACTCCTGGCTTTTGGTAAAACTACTGATACTACCGATATAATAAGAGGGTCTCAATGGGGTGGTGTCTTTTACGGTTATCGGCTAAAATTTTGGCTCTTTTACGGTTATCGGTTAATTTATTTCAGTTACGGTTAACAAAAAGGTTAAAAATTAATTTCTTTTGTTTCAAAGAGTTAAATATTAATAAACCTGTATTTTTGGTATCTTTAAGCAAAATAAAGGTCTTGGGATAATCTCGGGATGAAATAAGTTATTCTTTTGAAACATTTTAACATTTGATAGAACATACTTTTAAGTATTCCACTTCTAATATTATTTTACCCATAGGAATGTCAACGGTTACTTTTACAAATCTAGGGAACAGTTTCTTTTACGGTTAACTTTTTTTTACCCTATTTACGACTAACGGTTAAAATTCTTCAATTTTTACGGCTATCGACTAAATTTTTGGACGTTTTACGCCTATCGGTTAACCCCATTATGACCCTCTAATAAGCTATTTCTGAACAAAAACCTGTAGTAGGTCATCATGCATTGTTGTTGCTGTTGTTTTTTTCTCTTTAGAAATCTCCTTGTTCTGCCTTTCAAAGGACGATTCTCGTTGGCATTCAATGTGTGATAACCAGTTAACTACGCGAGGCCGTTCTAATAAAGATAAGCTTCTTGGAGCTGAGGAGTGCAAGAGTCCGTTTGGTGTTTATGATTTTAGGATCCCTGTTGATGAAAACCTGAGTTGTGATGACAACAAGATCACCAACACAAACTGCAAAGATCTTGACGTGAGTATCAGAGCCTGTTATTCTGGGGATTAAACGACTGCTCATGTGCCACTTTAACAAAGAAAAGGGGACTGGACACGAAACGCATCCCGCAATTGTTTCTGGGATTGTTACTGGGCATGCGCCGGTCAGCTATTGGCTCAATTTTTTCCTGGTCCATAGTAACAATCCCAGAAGTCTTTGCGAAAGTCAACTCGGCCCAGTTTCCTTCGCGTGTCTAAATGGCGAATACTAAAACACGTGACGCACGGTGATGTTAATAAGAACTTGTTGATATAAATACATAAATAATAACTGAATAAATAACTTTACAGTGGCAATCCAATCACTGGTGACTTAGGGCATTTTTATTAAACTAAGCAGAAGCAACCTGCGTGCAATGAAACACCACAAATGCTGCCATCTCTGTGACAAGAGACTTTGATGCGAACCTCATCTCTGACCTAGAAGTAATAATCTTTCTTTTTCACCCTCTGATAGAAATCCTCACTTTGTCTTTTATATCTAAAAATGTGTTCTCTTGATAAACAATTGTTTTATTTTATTTCATTCCTTAAGCGTTCCAAGTTCACGAGGCTCCGCGTATGGACGGAATATTTCTACTGGCCCGACCAATACCCCGAGGGGCCTGATGATAAGACATGTAAAATCCCCTTGAGCAAAAGAAATGTAACAGTGACATTTGACGATGATCAAAGTCTCTCAGCGTATCCAGATGAACAACAGTAAAGAACAAAAAACATATGACCGCAAAAGCTGTTCAACTATTTAATTAAAGCCGGCATTTCACAGGACTTGTTGTATTGAAAGCATGAAGGAAATTAATTTCTAATCCACGTTATGGTCAAATTAGAGTTATGTTATAGTCTATACACCGGGTTACCTCTAGTGACTTTGACGTCTACTTTGCTACCACTTACCTTCAAAAGTCTATTCTAATTGGCGGGATCCAGGTAGAGGGGCTGGGGATCTTTCCCTACCCCTCCCCTTAAAGGGAATTTAATTTACCGACTTGCTCCCAATCTTCTCGCATCTCCGCCGCCAAAATTCGCCCAGCAATCCCACCAGCTAAGCAGGCTATGAACGACTTGCTCTCAATCTTCTCGTGGCTTCGCCACCAAAATAATGAGCCCTTGCCAAGTTATCCCACCAGCTAAGGAGGCTATGAATGACTTGCTCAAAATCTTCTCAGGGCTCCGCCACCAAAGTACAATAGCATGCCCAGCAATTCCACCAGCTACGCAGGCTATGAATGACTCGTTCCCAATCCTCTCGTGGCTTCGCCGCCAAAATTCATGCAATAGCACCCACGCACTAGACCAGCAAGCTACGCAGGAACCACCCCTTTGGTCACCGATGCCATTAACTCTTCGCAAGGGCTTGTTGGATCACTTGTAATTAAAGGAAATAAAGTCTTGAACGTCTCGAACAAAATTAAGAAATTCAGGGAGTTTTGCCACGATCATTTCGGGTTCCCAGTCTTCATCACTTAGTGCTTCATCCCATTCGTCACAATGTAAATGAATATCAGTCTGAAAAACAAATTTTGTAACCTTAGTGAGCAAAATTGTACGCCGATTCGCTTATGGTTTCGAGGCTTTGTGAACGGATTCAAAAAAATCCTATCCAGCTATTCACATTTTTGTTTTTAATGTCGACTTGACTTGAAATAACTTAATCAACAAGCCTAATTCAACGGGGAACAAACTATCCTTCAAAAAATAACTAAAGGTTTTCCTTACAGTATTTCTTGTTTCCTCTTCGTTGCCGTCACTGATCCAAGTGACTTCTCTGGAGACAATCATAGAGAATCCTGGACGTGGAGTGTATCGAGTTCGTTTCGAGCACCGTCTATGGTTAAAAAGATACCCCTGGGGTAATTTTTCACGCGGAAGTACCAGTCCTTGTGCATCACTGAATTTTAATTTGGAAAGATATTTTGACAAAAGGGTAGTTGCTTCTCTTTCGTGTACACCGTTTGCCTCGAGAAAAGCATCCTCTGTGAACAATCAAAGATTGGAAAACATGAATGAGTAGGTAGTCATGCACTTTAAGCTCCGATAGTTTGTTGTCAGATAGGAAGAGAGAACGGGTTCGCTCATTCTCTCTTTTAAAAGTATTACACCTCTGATCGCTCCTCAAGATTACTTCACACATTACTATGCCTCCGGCAGCTGAACAACTGGGCACGGTAAGGAAGTTTCGCAAAAGACATAAAGAGCTTTAGCAACGACGACGATGGCAGCGAAAACGTCACTTTTAAAATGAATTCGCGTTTTCTCAAACTTAGTCTCATTGATTACAATTTCGCTGAAAAGGTCGAAAGTAACCAAATTTCCCTGGAGTTGATTTTTTGGGGACCGCACTCAAGTTTAGAAAGAGAAAGAAAAATTTTCACGTTGTGGTCGTACGCAAATTCCGTGTCCATCCCTGCATATTAATCAAGCTTTTTTGCTTATTATCACTATCATTATTATTTTTTTCAAATATCAATCTGTATCTCTTACTGCCCTTGAAGTGAAGTGTGCATGATACTTGCATTCCCTCCCATCCATTTTGCTTATTTCCTTATTTCCGGTCATTTTCTTCGAACTCCCGATAATTCGAACTATTTTCAATATTCCAAGAAGGTTCGAATTATCGGGAGTCGACTGTAAAAGAAACTTTGATCATAGCGGAACTTTTTTAAGGACTATTTAACAATTATTCCTCTCGCCCGAATGGGCTCTGAGTCAATAGCCCATGAGGCCGAAGGCCAAATGGGCTATTGACTCAGAGCCCATTCGGGCGAGAGGAATAATTTTTTTTAGAAAAATCCAACTAGTGGGTCAAAAATTTCGAGACAAAACAACTTAAGCTAGTTAAAGCTAGACTTTAAGCCTTTTTTGCCGCCAAAAAGCTGGCGCTTTGCGCTACTAGTGAGCTAGTAGTCAACCAATCAGAACGCAGCATTGATAATAGACCACTAGTTGGATTTTACTAAAAGGGATTAAGGAACCGACAAAAACTTGATCACCTGTTAATGCTCGTATGCTGACTCTGCAATCGATGTTGCATCCAGGAAATATGATGTCAGCTTGAAGAAACTTTTTGGATTGCAAAACAAGCCATCCTCGACATCTTGATCTAGTTAATTCATCTTCAAAACGCAACTCTTCTACAATGTTCTTTACGTCGCTAAAAGGTATTGGTATTTCGTCTAGCTTCTTCCCAATTCCCATTCTTGCCACCCAAACCTAACGCAGCAGGAGGTCAGAAATTAAACATAGTCAAGGTGACGTAAAGAAAAACGTTTCTACGTCGAACAACATCAGAAATCTCACAAATGAGAATCATACGGTACAGATCGAGGCGTTGTTAAGATCCATTAAAAGTCAAGAGTTGACCCAACTCATGATTACGAAGATTTGTGCACAGCGGGTTTAGTTCTCATATGAAACCGAACTGTTACTGAGTAAAATCATTACTGTTCGATAGATTTATCTCTGTCAAAGAGAATACAAGAGTGTCGGAGAAGTGACGAATATCCCCCCAAAAAAAACCATTTTGTTTCCTTACTTTGCATCTTATTGGCTGACTCCGTGGCGTTAAATATGATAAATCATATCTTGCGATATAATCCTGTTCATCCTGTTGACCGAATGTGTCTTGTATCACTCTCTCACTGATGTCTACACCTTCTTTAAATGCTACTCGCCACTCGTTGCGTCTTGTGGAAGTTGACTGAACCTTCTTCAGAATTTCATCAATGCTCCAAGTATTCTCTACATCCGCTGTAAAGAGAAGAAACCCTTCGGACAGTTAATATAGGCACACAAACAGATGACATATTATTTGATGGTTTCCATAGGCTCAGAACGCAAGATAGCCGCCATGATAAAATCAAAAGAAAAAAAAATTAACGTGCATGGACGGTAACGGCACGTTTATCACACAGTTAATAATAAATAATAAATAATAAAATATTTATATAGCGCTTATACTTTTAAGTTCTAAGCGTTTCTGTGAATTTCTTTCTCGACCCATGTCAGGGAATCCAGGACATTCCAGGAATGTCCAGGATCCTGGATTCCACGCCGGGGATTCCAAATACTGGATTCCGAATTCTCTGTCAGTGGAATTTGTATTCCGGATTTCATGAGCTATATTCCGGATACTAAACGGCCAGGATTCCGGAATCTGAATTCTCTTACATTCAATAAACAGTGAATTCAATTTCAATACCTACAAGAAGGACCTTCTTAAAAGAAGTTTATTACAGTACACTAACGCACCTTCATCAGGGTCATGAATGATGACCGTTCCGAAATGGCACCACATGTCTGCCTTGTGAAAGCTTCTTGCATCGATTTCCTTTTTAATCTCTCGAAGAGATAACAGAGCCCTTTCCTTTAAGCTATCATCATAGCTCGATTCTTGGTTTAGCTTACTCGCTCCCTGCAGCTGGAAAAGAAGACTTGATATATACTACCTGTCTCTTGCCAAAAAAACAAAGTTAGCGATCTTTACAGAAAACCGTGTTACATTCAAACTCAAACGTTGGACCCGGGAAGGAGCTAGGAGATGTTGGTGGGCTTGACTCAAGCGAAAAAAGTGCGGAGATGCTCGTTGGACAAAGTCAAAGGAAACAAATTTAGGCATGTCTAAAGTTCTATTTGGCCCCTAAGTGATACCAATAAAAAACCAGAAAACAAGATAAAGGCTAAGAGCTTATTTCTTCTTCCTTTCTTCTTGGCCCTACGCAATACCTGTGTGCCTTTTCGCTATTATTTCAGGATCCCATTAGGTTATCCGATCATTTCCTTTCCAACTAAAAGCTTTTCGACGTCTTCAATACCCTGTGAATCGGTATCAACTTCTGCAATTTACATTTCGAAAGAAGAACCTCCCCGCCCCTTTCGTAAGAGAGTCCCTCCCAATGGACTGGAACTGGGTAATCGGCACCTACCCTAGGCTTTTACTTCCGATAGCAAAAATGTAAGAGCAAACCTGTAAATTGTGTGTTATTTTCTTTGTAAGGAGCATAGTTTTCAAACCTGACAAGGCAGTTCGTATCCATAGGCAGGCTTTAGTCGATACTGCAATTGCGCCCTGGGCAATACCGCACGAGCTTTTCCTTCCACTAAAGAAAGTTTCAGTTCACAATCTTCAGGAAGATTGCGTTCATCAATGTAGACGCATATTCTTTGGGCTTTGAATCGGTAAGCGGCCTGAAAATTCGAAAAGTGAAAAATTTTAGCATGGACCGTTAATTTATGGTGATCTGTATTGTACACTGCGCTGCTAAACGATATCTTAAACTCTTTGGCTGATAAATATCCCCAGGGATTAACTAGAAAATAATACACGGTGTACTAGCGAAAATGGCTGGAAATGTCTGGCTGTAAAATAGTTTCACCAGTGAACACAAGTTTGTACCCCTCCTAAATCCGCCCCTTGGAGCCGGAACAATCAGTTGTTACGGGACCTGCCTTTCGAGATTAATTAATTATTTAACTCATTTTTAATATGAATAATTTATCTCATCAATTAATAAATCAATCTCTTTCATTAGAATATGCAAAAGAGTTGATAATTTTCCTGGTCGATCTTCACTAGTAAAACTGCATCGAAGTTGGAACTTGCTTGAAACCGGTAAAATTTTAAACAATGAGAGGAGAAAACGACTCGAAGTAATCGGAGAAAGGAAAAAACAAAAAGTCAGTTGAAGAACCAGGCTAGACAAGTCCCTAAGCGTTCTCTCTTGCCCCTGGTAAAAATGTTGGGTGAGTCTCTCTCGGTAACGTCACAGCTCACGGTAGATTGCAGGATTGAACGAGCCAAGAACGGATAGGGACTAGGCCGGTAGGGATCTTACGATCCGACAACGGTTACGCTAATGAAACGCCGCTGAAAAAAAGAAAAGACCCGTGAACGACAGGAACTTAGGTGATTTTGAAAGGAAAACATGGCAAGCTATGCACAAGTGTTTGACAGAAACACGTTTACTGATGTCAAATTAACAAACTCAAATCATTTGCAATTCAGTGAACCAAGAGCCTCTCTTGAGTAAACTTTACTAAATACTCAGATAAAAAAAAAGAAAAAACAATATGTCAGCTCACCACTTTGCTTCGTAATAGATACTCAGCATGTTGTACTTTCTTGTTATCACCTGTGACGTAAAGCTGACGACCAGCATCCACTGCCGTCACCTCTGCCCCACTTACAGTGCTAACGTTTCGAAGATTGTCTCCCCCCGGACCATTTACTACCTTCTGAAACTGCCTTGGAATATTCACTAGTTGACCGGGGGAGGCATGGCGTCTGTCACTCGTAGTCGTCTTCATCACTGGCTGAATGAATGAATGAATGAATCAATCACTCAATCAATCAATCAATCATTCAATCAATCAATCTATCAATTTATTTTCATAAGCCCGCTCGACGATCTCTTAATAGAATATAGGCGGTGTGAACGGGCTATCTTTCAAAGCCCATGCAAGTAGCCTTCCCTGGAACGTGGCTCTTCCCTGTGATAAAAAAAATCCTTAGCATTTTTATGAAAATTTGGTGTTGACCGATGATGAGCCTCCCGACCCAATACGAGAAGCTGATGCAAAAACACACGTAGTACATACAAGAGTCTAAAGACCGTGGCAGTCCGGTTATCGAGATTCATCTTAAAAGTATATTATCGTAATTTTCGCCGAGGGATTTTATGGGACTTGGAGTTAGATGAAGTAAAGCATCAAGTCAAGCACTTGAAATGAAGGTGACGAGCCTTTGGAATCGCCCCATGTAAGGAATCCAGGCCAATCTTGGATTCTGGATTCCAGGTACTGGATTCCAGATTTTTGTGAGTGGAACTTGATAGACGCGCCCACCTGTGTCTTAAAGTGTGGCACAATATCAAAAATAACCCGGATGGCCAGCTGCACCGCCTTCTCCCTCCGTGCGATCCGAATGCCACTCTTACCATCTTAGGAACAGTAGCAGTTCTAGCCGCTTCCAGTATAGAACAAAACGCTTCGGTTCTAGTTTTTTCCTAGCAACGGCGAAAATTAACTAATCTTTCGAGTCTAGTTATCTCTAGTATTGTCCTTTATCTATATCTGAATTGTAAATAACTTATAAATAGCCTGTAATCCCAGTCCCTCTGAAACAAATGTAATTTAAATTTTAGTTGTAACTTATCAGCACATTGTAATTCATAGATAGTTTTTATGCCACCATGTGTATTTCAATAAACCATCATTATTATCATATTATTATTATAACTTGGATTCAGGATTCCAATCGTCAATGGGATTCCAGATTCCTTGAGCTCTATTCCGGATTCCAAAAGCCCAGGATTCCGAATTCCACAAGCAAAAAATTTCGCGGGTTCCGGAATCCGGCTTGGATTCAGGATTCCAATCGTTAGTGCGATTCCGGATCCCTAGAGCTCTATTCCGTATTCCGAATTGCAAAGCCCAGGATTGCAGGTTCCACAAGCAAAAATTTCCCGGGTTCCGGAATTCCGGATTTCCTTACAAGGGCGACTTGGAATGAAGGCAAGAAGAGGGGAAAGACCTGTGCCAAGTCCTACAGATGTATCTAAACTCTTACCAGTTGTTCATTTATAAGCTTCACTGCGCAATTTATTTGTTCTTGAGTGCCGTAGACCATAAATCCAACATGTTGCCCTGCGTCAGCTCGATCTTGAGTTGTTATCCTTGCCCCTGACTGCATTCTGATTTGTTTAATCGTGCTACCTTTCTTGCCGATTACTCTTCCAATCAGATGCTTGGGAACAGGGGCAAATTGTTCGCGAACTTGTTCATCAACGTTACTTTTCAGATCATCGTAAGTAGTCCTGCAGCATTTGTCAGGGAATTTGTGGAGGGGGAAAAAGTACGGACAATTCTGTCAGTACCTAAAATTTCAGCCAAGTTCAGGCAAAGATTGTTCAAAGTTCAAAAACTAATAATCCAAGATAAAAAGGAAAGCTACAAACATGTAACGCAAATCACGTCGCAAGTCACGACACTTAAAAACGTTATAGAGACTTACATCCGGCCGGGAGAGGCCTATAACCCCGGGGGGGGGGGGGGGGGTTACTTCCTTATAAGAGGCTAATGGGGATGTGCCGCTGGATGCTGTCGCATTTTCACGACTGGATTGACTATAATGGGGTCGCATTTTCAATGGATTTACTAGAATGGGGTCGCATTTTCAGTAGAGTTACTAGAATGGGGTCCCACATTTTCGGATTTTTGGGGTAAGAAAGTTGTTCATATTTACGGTTAACAAACGTATCAGAATATTTGTACTGTAGGTGAAAGTGTAAAGTGTTCTTCATTTAATTTATTTAAAAAATGGGTCAATTCATATTAGGATCCCTATTTAAAGGATTGATAAGGTAAATACATAAATAGAAAGTGACTCGGGTTGGGATCGCGAAAATTACATATTTGCCCAAAAGTGACTAAGATGGGGTCTATAATTGGTCACAGAATACCTTAAGGTAGACTATAATGGGGTAGGGGCTCCGTCAGACCAGCGGCACATACCCGGCAATTAACCCAAGTACCCCCCCCCCCCACGTGACGCCCCCCCTCCCCCACGTGACGGGCTTGTAAGCCTAAGTTTACGGTATATGCGTCACTGACCATAAAAAATAGCGAGCGAGCCGGTAAGATGGGTCCATCTTGCAAGCTCAGGTAGCCAAACAGACGCGGATCCGCTTTATCTTGCGATCTTCATTAACTTCAAGCTTGCGTGACGTGAAATGAATTATTGCATATTGATGACGAGGGACACCGACAGTTCAGGTGTCTCTTTAACTCTATAAGTTAGGGTGAAAGATTTCTCCGAATGAAGCTGGAATTAAAAGCTACAAACACACAAATCTTGGGAGAATTCGCTCATCTTTATATCTTCTAGTTATATCCTTATTTTTTTAAAAAAATTGGAAAAGCGGTTTATTCTTTTTAGACAGTATTTAATGGCGTGACACTCATCAGTTTTCAACAATGATTCAGTGAATTGTATTTCTTGTATTAAAAAACGACTACAGTGGCATAGTTCACTGCAAACTAATGATGAATTTTTTTCTGATTTCCTAAGAAAACTAAGAAACTGTATGTCAATCAGAGCAGATAAGTTTTCTCTTTTAAATATTAACCAGAACTCGTCGGCTACATTTAATTATTATAACTAAATATATTTAGTTATCAGATTTAAGAAACTACAACTATTTATATAATGTTATATATTTATATAATTATTTTTATAAGTATGTTATTTCCATGGAAATCAGTCTTTATATGTCTTTGATACATATATAATTCGACAAGAAATTTCACTAGGTTCAGCTCACTTCCCTGGTTATAATTACTTCTCGTCGCTGAGGAAATTTTCTAAATCGACATTATTTACCTTCTTCTGCGACCGCTTGTCGATTTCTTTTGATTGTGTTGTCCTTTCTCCATTTCTATAATCTGTCTTTTGCTCTTGGAATCCTCATGTTTTGTACCAAACAAGTCGATCAGCTGTGATCGGCAAGAGAGACTATCAATGCGAGAGACATATTAAAACCGGAAGTGCTTCCGGGATTTTCAGACTCTAGGTACCATACCTCTCTCATTTTCTTGCAACGTCCTGGCCCTGAAAAATAGCTTCCGTATGCTAGGGCCACAAGCTAAAGGTACAAACATATCCCTGTGTTTGTAAGACACACCGTGCATTTCTTTCTTTTGATTTAATTTATTTGTTAGTTGTCTAAGGGCGTTACCAAAAATCAGAACTGGCCCAGTTAGTCACTTTGTAAATCATAAAATATTAGTTTCCTAATATTTGTTCGAGGAAGCCAGTAAAGTTGTTTGTTTGTTTTTTGTCTTGACCTTTTTCATGTTGGTGGATTGTGCAAATAAGTATGTGATCCATCCAGCGGATTATGCAGCGAGCTCGCTCACAATCTGGAGGAACGGGTGTTTTTTATAGGTAAAAAAATTACTTTTAAGTGCCTTCAATCTTTGAAGATGTTCTGCCAAATTACTAAAAAAAAGGTTTCAGCAACCGAAGATCACAACAGAAAAGCCCTCTCCCGAGAATTTTTTCCTTAATTTTATTATTGTTTTTCAGGGAGAGGGGCATTCTGGGATGGCGACTATGAAACACGAACCAAAGGCCAGCTGAATGTGTTTGGATCCGACGGCCATATCACGTACACACTGCAACCTTTAACCCGCGTTAACCGTGGTAACGGTGGTATCCAGGGTTTACCGTGATCTTATCGGAAGAACGTGCTTACCTTAGACCAAATACTCGGTGATAAAAATGGAATTTACAAATATACTACTTTTTTAGAGCGCTAAAACCGAAGAAATATGCTTAAGTGTTGTAGCTTAATAGGATCTTTTTTTATTTTCAAAGTATATAGAAAACAATAAATACGATGCACGACCAAAAATTGGTTAGGGCCGTTGTAAATAATGACCAATGCCCTGCTGGGACCAGTAAGCAGTGCCGCTTTACTCATTGGTTCATCCTCATGATGGGTACAGTCAACTCTCTCCAAGACGGACACCTTTGGGACCGGCACCAAGTGTTCGTCTTAGAGAGGTGTCCATCTTATAGAGAGTCAAATAAAGGGAGTAAAGAAAGGCAGGGACCAACTCTAGGTGTCCGTTTTACAGAGGTGTCCGTCTTATAGAGGTGTCCGTCAAGAGAGAGTCGACTGTATATTTGATGTCTGTAGCAATTTTGATGTCTTTTGACTAATAAAAACGGATCCCTGAATGCACGTCAGTTACATATCTTATAAAGAGGCTTTTGTTAAATGGCCTAATTTTCTGTTTTGCACGATCTGTCCGTTTATTTTAGAAAACAAAAGAAGTTTTTAAACTGACTCATATGGCATATGAGTCAGTTTAAAAACTTCTTTTGTTTTCTAAAACAAACGTACTTTGCGTGAGTTTTGAAAGCGTTGAGACAAATACATTTGCATAAAAATTAGACGTTAGACATATATACACATAGGTATGTATTTTTCATCAGCTTATACTCGTATTTTTCATTACATGCCTTAGCTGATTTTTATTGAGCTCATCAAACCGAATCTTCTATTTTGCAGATGGTATGAAACTCCTATGATACTCTCCAGTTTGAGAGCACACAATTTCGCCGACAGTGCCTGTTTGAAACATTCGGTCTTTACCACTTTAATTATAGTCGCCTTTAGCTTTTAAATTTTACTATAAAGAAGAAGCATTCATCATGCGACATGTTGTGTTTTTTTTTCTAAAATAAACGTACTATATGTGCGTGAGTTTTCAAAAATTTATCAAGACAAAGACATATGCATTTGCATGAAAATAAGACATTAGATAAAAATAAAAATATTAATTTAATAGTATATCTTAGTACTAATCTTCTAGTATTTTAGGCTTGTACTTGTAATTTTTTCAGTACTGCCCGAATTAGCTGTTTTTTGTTTGGGCTTATTATTATAAAGCAAATCCCCTGAAAACTGCTGTATGTTATATTGATTCCTCAGTTTCAAAAGCGCAGTTTTGCCGATGGTCAATTCCTTGGTGGCACTCTAAACATATTGAACTTCCGTAAAATTCCGAAAATAAGCCCCTATATGTATAAGCCCCTCCAAATATAAGCCCCCCAAACTCGTAACGCAAAAATCCCTCCGTTAAATCGCCCCTCCAAATATAAGGCCCCCTGGGGGGCTTGTACTTGGAAATTGCCCTCAAATACAAAGTAAAACAAAGAAAAACGGTAAATTTCCTACCAAGAATAAGGCTAGCCTAATCGATTTTGAAACGCCATTTTCCCCCCGTACATAAGCCCCTCCGAATATAAGCCTCTCCAAAAATAAGCCCCCCAAAAACGGCCTTTGAAAAATATAAGCCCCGGGGCTTATTTTCGGAATTTTACGGTATAACTATAAGCCACCTTCTCCATTAGTTTGTATCATAAACGAATAGCTTTAGCCAACACAGCGCAGGGCGCATGACCGTCCTCCAAGTTGTAGTCGATTTCTGGTATTTAACGATAGATAAAGTGCAAAACTTCAAATTTTCTGTTAAAGAAATATCCATGCAGTCATCCCTAATGTAATCCACGTGCACTGTCTCTAAGTGGTCGTTCGGCAGTCAAAACGCAGAGTTGGCAGAACTGCTCTAATGATTTTAAATTATTGTTTGAAAGTAGCCTTGTAACTGTCTTTCCTAATGGGTTTTTTGACAACCGTCTATCCTTCACTGAGATGTTAATATTAAGCGTGTTTAAAGGTAAAGCAATCTTTTCAACGTGGAATATTCGGCCGAGTTTCAAGACGGAGCTTTCACACTGAGATTCAGAGAACAAGTTTTCAACACGGTATGATATTCAGATGACTGTTTTGAAGTATGTTCACGAGATACATCAATTTTCAAATATGCAAGCTCTCGCTTATGCGCTTCAGTTCCCCTTGGTTTGTGTACTGTAAACATTTCATTGCCTTAGGTCCTATGGCATAAACTGAGATCGTTTACAGGCTTTCGCACTGGAAAGTTTTATACAAGCAAGTGCATGACTGGTCTGGAAACTTTAGGATAGGGTACAAAAGGTTGAACGCTTTAAAACCTTGTGAACAAGTCGATGGATCTTTTAGTGTTTGTTTCCTTATGCATTTTGGTTAAGCAACATCTCACAGTACAGTATTGTTTTCTATTTCGTTTTGTTTGTATGGAGCTTGTTCCACCCATCTGATTTCTTCAAATTTGAGTTGCAATCTATGTTTTAGTTTATGGTACTTTGATCAATTGGTCCACTTTGATAAAGAAATTAATGCAAACGTATATCGTCATAGTCTCTGGGAGTATTCTAAACGTTTCCACTGTTCATTTGAATGACATTTGACACCTCATATGACGTTATCGATGGAAACCTGTATTAGGCGGACACCCTGTATTAAGCGGACACTACAGCATTCCCCGAGGGTGTCCGTTTAATACAGGTTTCAAGGTATTATTATTTAAACGTCTGTTCACCGCCCGTTTTCGTTCGTAAAGTTACTATGGGAAATAAAGTTTTGAACGTCTCGAACAAAATTAAGAAATTCAGGGAGTCTGGCTACGATCACTTGGGGTTCCCAGTCTTCACCACTAAGAGCTTGATCCCACTCTTCACAGCCTAAGTGGATATCGATCTGAAAAAGGAAGAGATCAGTAAGAAAAAGGTCAAACCATTTAGGATGTGATCCCTAAATCGAGCTTCCTCAACCGGGATTAAACATTTGACCTTGTCAGGACGCCCAAATCAGACTGAGCTGTTGAACTATGAGACTCCGTCTTAGAAGTAAGGCTATTATATAGAGATCGATAGACTGGGTTCCTCAGTTTGTGAGAAACATCCCCCGTACTACAATGTAATTTATTATAATATAATAGGACTAGAACATTGGTAAAATAGGTTAATAAATGTTCATGCAGCTCCGCGAATATTTACTGAGTCGTAATTTTAAAAGGCCACAGAATGGGTAGGTTCGAAACCTATACGAAAAATTGGAAAACACTCTTTTCCTAGAAGCCCGTGCCGCTATCTTTATTTCATCTTTCTTGTATATTTGCTAAGCCTAACATTTGCTTTTGCCACTGGCATTATCAGTTAATGTAACTGGCCTATGACCGGAAGCACGGATCGCACGGAACTGCCTGTCTCTAATTTATTACGATGGCGTCAGGTGCACTCAACGACTGTTTTCTGTAAAATATCTGTTCGGAGATGATTAAGGTAAAGTTTTGTCTTCCGAATGACAAAATTTACTTACAGTATCTCTTTTTTCTTCTTCGTTGCTGTCGCTAGTCCAAGTTTTCTCTTTGGAGACGATCATGGAGAATCCTGACCTGGGAATATACTGGACTCGTTTTGAGCACCGCTTGTGATTGAAGAGATACCCCGGAGGTAGCTCCTCATCCGGAAGTACCAAACCCTCAGCATCAGAGTAGGTTAACTTGGAGAGATATTGTGACAAAAGGTCTGTTGCTTCTTTTTCGTGAACACCGTTTGCCTTGACAAAAGCATCATCTGTAAAATAAATCAGACATAAAAATGAAACAAAGAAGCACGTGATTAACTTTATATAAATATTTCCCTTTCCAAATCCATTATCTCAGACAGATAGAGGTAAGTTTAAGCAATGTATAAAATTGCAGCTCCTGAAAGTTATTATACAATTTGACCGGTAGCACCTTAAATTCTTAGAATTAACTAGCTTGATCACCTGTTAATGCACGTATAAAGAGTCTACAATCAATGTTACACCCAGGAAATACTATGTCAGTCTGAAGAAACTTTTTGGATTGCAAGACCAACCACCCTCGACATCTTGTTCTAGTAGATTCGTCCTCGAAGCGCAGTTCTTCTACGACATTGCTAACGTCGCTAAAAGGAATTGGTATTTCATCAAGCTTCTTTTCAACCCGCTTGTTTGCCACCCAAACCTAAACGAAATGAGAACAAAGATGAGCTGAAACAGTCCTCCCCTAAAGGCCGAGTCTATGAATGCACTTGAACTTAAAATGCAACCGCCCCTAAATCATGATTGATCATGTCGGTGGAATTAAAACATGCTACTGTCTGGTAAATGTTCGGGTTACATTACTTAAATTTCACTCACTAAATCTAAGCCCCGAACCTTACAATACAACCTTACTACAAAAATTGCCTTTATGTGACATGAGGCTTACTTTTAATAAATGAAATTAACTGGAGAAACTAAATTAGCAAATGTGCTTACAGCTGTGGTTAGGCCGGTTTCGTTGAAGAGCGTTCAAAAATATTTACGGCCGTGCCGATAAAGGAAAGTTTTTCCTTCCCTTTTTCCAATTTATTTTTCATCACAGACCAACGAAACAGGAATGGAAACAAAGCGAAACCACAACTGTTGGCTTCCATGCATACTTTGCATCGTATTGCTTGACTTCGTGGTGTTAAAAAGGACAAATCATATCTGGCGATAAAATCCTGTTCAGTCTGTTGACCAAATGTGTCTTGTATCTCTTTCTCACTGATGTCTACACCTTCTTTGAATGCAACTAGCCACTCATTTCGTCTCCCCTGAGGTGATTGAAATTTTCTCGCAGCTTCAGCAATACTCCATGTATCATCCACATCAGCTGCAAAAACGAATACGGCAAATCATCCTAAGATTTCCCTTTTGTGGTCAGTAGTTCAAAATATGAGTTACTGACCCTGAAATACGGCCGCATTACTCCAATTTAGAGCCAGTGCATTTTTTACCTCTCTCAGTTGATCTATCACTAAAAAGACTGACCTACTAGTTGCTCGTCCTACCTCGCTTAACCATAGTTAGTTTAATTAGTTCCTAAATCGGCACTGTCAGTATCGTGCTCATGTGCTTTAGCTGTTGGTTTCAAGTGTTTGCTAGCAACCGCCAACGATTTCTCACTTGCTTGAAAACAGTTAAAGGAGATGGGTCAGGATAAAACATAACATAACATAAACTTTATTTACACTCGAATTTTAAAGTAGCTAACAATCTAATATCTTCGAGTTGACACTACATGAAAATAATATAGGAAAATATATATATTATATATACATTAAATGCATTATAATTAGTAATAATGATAAAATAATATTATTAATAATAAGCACATAAAAGAAAAGAAAAGAAAAGAAAATATTATTTACAATTTACAATTTTAAGTTTAAATATGTCAAGCAAAAAGAATCTACATGAAGGTAACATCCTGTATTTTGGTCTGAAAGTCTGCAAAAAAACTGATACGAAAAAAGTCGATCCGACAGTGCATTCCACTGCTTAGCTGAAAAGTAAGGAAAGGAGTTAAGACCATAGGTAGGTTGTTTTAGGTTTATTTAGTGAAAGAATGTAGTTGCCACGAAGATCATAGGAAGAGGACCGGAGTGAAAACATATTCTTCAAAAGACCCTTCGTCTTTTACAGAATTTTAACTGTATTAAAACCCTTAAAGTTCCTCATATCGTCTGAACTGAAAATTTTATCAAGAGCAGAGTGAGACTCACTGAATGTGAGAATCAAATTAAACCTTCAAACAGTAACACCGCCTGCCAGGCTCAGAAAGCGTGTGGAGGGGGACAGGGGAGTGGGAACCCGGGAGAATAGGGGACGGGATGGATAAGGGAGACGAGAGAGGAAGGGAAGGGAGGCGAGAGTTCTAACAGGAGGAGAGGTAGGAGAGAAGTGCAAAAACAAAACAACAACAACACGAAAAAGGGCAAGAGGTGGAAGACAAAGGTACGGGAGGCGGGAGCAGGATACGGGAAGCGGGAGGCTCTAACCTCCCCCTTGCTCCCCCCCCCCCCGCCCCTAGCGTGGCATATCTTCAGGAGCACTTTATCAGAGGGGCATGTGCACCTGTGGCCTGGCCAGTGCATTTACGTACCTTCATCAGGGTCACGGATGATGACTCTGCCAAAATGGCACCACATGTCTGCCATATGATAGTTTCCTGAATCTATTTCCTTTTTAATCTCTCGTAGAGATGACAAAGCTTTTTCTTCCAAGCTGGTATCGTAGCTCGATTTGTGGTTTGGCTCACACGCTCCCTGCAAGTAGATCAAGACGACTGTGATGCTGAACTTCAAGATTCTGTTTAAAAGGTGGCTTAAAGAGCCATTTTTGATGCCATTAGAAATGCAATCACGTGCCCTGATTGATTGTTAAATAAAATTGCTCAAGTCTGCTACGTATTCTGAGCATAGAGTGACCGAAATTAGTGTTTTGGACCTTTTGAAAGGAAAAATAGCGAAGAGCATAGTTAGGCTGGCGAGAATAGCTATAGCTACGCAGTGCGGCTCATCTCATAGGAATACTATTTAGTCAAAACGGACTCGAATAGAAGCTACAGGAAAGTTTTGTATACTGATAAGATTGAATTATTATTCATTCAAAATATTTCCCCAATTTTGCTTGGCTAAAAGCACACGCATAATTCATGATCCCCATAACCAGCTACTGATGACTAAATTTGGAAGAATTTTGTGTTTAATAAACCTTGGTGTCATCAGAGAGCCCAGGTCCAGACTTAACTGTGGGTGGGTGGCTGACTTGTTTTGTGTCAAAACTAGGGTTGTAGGGAGGGGGAATTTTGTCACTTTGATTGGAGTTTCAAGTCAGAAAGCAGTGCAAAGTCAGAGAATTTTTCCTGTGGGCTAGCCCAGCCAAATCAATGCTGTGACTCATAATCATAACACTACTAACAGAGCTTGCGGGGAGTGATTGAGTGGTCATATATAAGTGTCATGGGTGGGGAGGGTGAGTACTTGACTCCTTGGACATGGCTGTCTAGAGACCGAGTACAGGCACCTTGTGTGAAATCCACACGGATGTACAAACCTTGGAATGTGTTTCGTATTCATAAGCAGGTTTCAATCGATACTGTGATTTTGCCCCCGGCAAGATCATGCGCATGTTTTCTTCCACCGGTGAAAGTTTGAGGTCACATCCTTCAGGAAGGTAGCGATCATCTATGAATACGTATCTCCATTTGACACGGACTCTAGAAGAGGCCTAAAATCTCAAGATCGACGAAGTGAGAAAAAAATAGATAAGTAATAAAATAAAAGAAAGAATCCTTTTAGATTTTAAGCGGAGGCCGATAACGGGTAAACTCGTCAAGATTGAAAAATTTGGCCTATTGTTACGCACATGCTCTTGTCTGAGTACTTAGCATTCCACAGGGAAACCAAAGAGGCAAAGAACATGAAGGAAAGAGTTTTAAAATCATGACATATTTTTTTATTCATCTGTTTACAATAGCAATTTCTTCATGTACACATACAAGCTAAGACAATTTTAATTTAAATTGTTACACAGAATACTAGTTACTAACAAGGAACTGACACGCTTTGGGATAACTGATTGTACTATGTGTGTTATCTGTGGCGAAAACGATTCTATAGAACATACTTTCTTTGAATGTCGCTCTTTTCTGAAATTATGTGACGAATCCCTTCAGTGGTTCAATATATCTCACAAAACCAATATTAAACTCACGCCGCTTCAAATTTTTCTCAATTCACCAACCCCAGCTTTCAATCTTTCCAATAAACAAACCAAGGATTTGTGTCTTCTTCTGTTATATGTAAAGCAGTACCACTATGGTTGTAAATCAATGCAAAAGAAAACAGACACCTCTGAATTCGTATCTAAATTTATTATGCAGCTTGAAGTAGAAGTTTGACATGATACTGCCACCCTCCTCTCAGCTTTATATGTATATTAATGTAATACATTAGCTTTAATATGTGTAATCGATAGAAGTATTTTAATGGCCAATACAGGAACATTTATCTAAGTGCGCAATTGTAAGTATTGTAACGTACTTTTGTTTAATAAATAAAATTAAAAAAAAAATACAAGACCGAGCAAAGAAAACGAGAACCGCAACCAAATGGATTTAAAGGTAAAAAGTAATAATAACGAAAGGCTAGAGAGTGCGGGCGACAACGATCGAAGGTCCAAACGCTTTTGCTCTAACGCTGTGCTTTGTGTAAGTTTCACGTGACAGATGGTCAAAACACGCGTGATCAGATTACGAGGTGTAGAAGGTCGAAACGCGCGTGATCAAAGTGCGTTTTGTGCGTTTCATTCATTCTTAGTGGACGTTTAAACGAATGCTCCCTACATGCATGAGACGCATGCGAAATAACAACCTGGGCCGAGTTGTTCAATCCCAAAGCTGGGTTAAGATAACCGAGGGTTAGTGCGAGATTGGAATTCAGATTTGAAAGTTTAAAAAGCAGTTCAGTCTTAATTCTTTTGGTCTTCAAGTTGATGATTGGAAGCTCTAAAAATAACGTAGACAATTATCCGAGAAAATGCTTTTGAACACAAGAAAAAGAAACCTGGGTTAAGCGCTAATCGGCCTTTGAACAATCGGGTCCTGGAGATTAGGATTGTGGGCTCCTTTTGTCGTCCGCGAAAAAAAATCAGTATAAAGTGAAAAACAGACGTGTTTAGATTTTGCCGCTGTTGTTGTACGTTTGTTTGTTTATTTATTATTACTTTTTGGGGGGCGCCGGATTCTTTTATCTTAGCTGGAAACGCCCGACTTTTATAGATATTAATTTAAAAGAACAAGAGGTTTTCTCAGCGACAGGAAAAAAATTTGAGGCACGCTAAACCCTTGTCCACACTTACCCGGATATTTTTTAATCCGCAACTTTTTCTTTCAGTTTTCGGCTTCCGTTCACACGTATCCGGTGAATCCGGCAAACAAATTCGCAACTTTTGAATCCGCTCTCCAGAGCTGAAATTTTGAATACCCTATGAATCCAAAATCGTATGGACGACAAATCCGGATATTTTTTTTATCCGGTGACGAAACAAGTACGAGCCCAGTTCTTTAACATGAATACTGTATTCAAGATAGCAACCTCCTTTCGAGGTTCTCTCTCCTACCGGTCTTTACGACGCATGCTCTGTTGCCAATATTCTCAGAGGAGTCCTGGGTGCTAGAGTGAATCCGGATACGTTTCGGATTCGTGTAGACGTGAAAATTTTTGAAACCGGAAAGAAAAAGTTCCGGATTCGAAAATATCCGGGCAGGGCCTAGCTAGTTCAAACATGACTGAACTGAATTTTTTCTTAAAAAAAAATGAATAAATAAAATAAAAATGGATAAACGCAAGCGAAAAATTAACCCTCTGTCTCCTCATTCTGCTTGCCTGATTACCCATATGATCGATTTGTTTTGTTGAGTGTCACCGAGGCATAGTCCACAAGGTGTCACCTTACGAAATATCAAAATATGAAAGAAAAAAATCTTCTTGTCGCGAGCTATTAAAAGCTTATTGTAACCTCTCAAAACTGTCTTTAATATATATGATAACTCACCACTTTGTTTCGTAATAGAAACTCGGCATGCTGTACATTCTTATCCTGGCCTCTAACGTACAGCCTATGACCTGCTCCCGCCGTCACCTGTGTTCCAGTTACAGTGCTAACGTTTCGAAGGTTATCTCCCCCGGGACCATTTACAACCTTCTTGAATTGACCTGGAATCTTAACAAGCTGACAGGGGGACGCATGGTGTCTGTCGTTCTTTGTCTAAATAATAATAATAATAATAATAATAATAATAATAATAATAATAATAATAATAATAATAATTATTATTATAATTATAATAACAATAATAATAGTAATAATAATGATAATAATAATATTAACAACAACAACAACAATTAAAGCAAAAGCAAATATTTTCAACAAATTGACTCTAGGAATGCAGTTCTGAATAGTACATAATTAAAAGAAAAAATGAGTTAAAGAAAATTCCTTGAAAATGGCCTGCCGTCTAAAAGAAAGTCCGCCGGTAGAGGTCTGTAGAATGTAGATTAACACTTACCTGCAGTTTTTCATTTATAAGTTCCACTGCGCGTTTTATTTCTTCTTTAGAACCGTAGACCATAAATCCAAGCTGCGCTTTAGACCGATCTTGAGTTATTACCCTTGCTCCTGACTGAGATAGTATTTGTTTTATCGTGCTGCCTTTCTTGCCAATTACATATCCCATCAAATGCGTGGGAACAGGAACAAATTTGCTAAGTTCTTCACTTAAGGTGCTTTTCGACTCCTCGTATGTGGTTCTGCAATTTGTCCAGGAATATGTGGAGAAAAAAAAAATCAGACTATCCTATCAGTCTGATTTTTACCTAATACACCTTCAAGGGATTCAACAACAATCTAGCCTGATTATCACGCGTTTTGGGGGTAAAAGGGGAAGAATCAAAGGAGTGAAAAGGCCCCCTGCCCACTTCGTTCTTTAAAATCTCCTCTCCCCTAAAAACTAAGGAAAGGTTTGCTACTTTATAATGTTCCAGCTTCAAAAATCAATGGGTCAGATGTCGCCAGCATCAAGCTTTCTGACTTGAACTTAATTATGATAATTGCCAGGAGCCGATTGAATGTTGGTACTTTATTATAATTGAACATATTTAGTTATCATATTTAAGAAACTACAACTATTTTAGCGTATGATTGAAATAAAATAAGAATACTTTGTCCATGGAAATCAGTTTATCTACGTTTTTATACTTCACATATTCAATTCTACAGGGAAATTTCACCGGGTTATTTCAGATTCAGTTCACTTCCCCGGTTACTTCTCGTCGCTGACGAAATTTTCTAAATCGATATTATTTACCTTCTTCTGCGACCGCTTGTCGATTTCTTTTGTCCTTTCTCCATTTCTATAATCTGTCTTTTTCCCTTGGAATCCTCATGTTTTGTACCAAACAAGTCAGCTGTGATCGGTGAGAGAGAGACTCAATGCGAGAGACATCGAGAGAAAAATATCAAAACCGGAAGTGCTTCCGGGATTTTCAGATTCTAGGTACCATACCTCTCTCATTTTCTTGCAAAGTTCTAGCCTGAAAATAGCTTCCGTATGCTAGGGCTACAAGCTAAAGGTACAAACATATCCCTGTGTTTGTAAGACACACCATCCATTTCTTTCCTTTGATTTATTTATTTGTTGGTTGTCTAAGGGCGCTTACAAAAAATCAGAACTGGCCCAACCTCGTTCCCAGGGCTTTTCCCATTGAATTGGAACTGGCCCAGTCAGTCACTTTGTAAATCATAAGATATTAGTTTCCTAATATTTGTTCGAGGAAGCCGCCAGTAAAATTGTTTGTTTGTTTTTTGTTTTGACCTTTTTCATAAGTTGGTAGATGGTGCAAATACCGTATTTATTCGAATAAGCGCCCAACCTCGAATTAGCGCCTACCTCGAATAAGCGCCCACCCCACCCCACCTTCCTCCCACTCCCACTCAAACTCAAATAAGCGACCACCCCCACCCCACTCCCAAAAAATTGAATAAGTACTAAGAAGGGACTTCCCCAAGACGGCGTTTTCTTCAAGGTATTTTACAGGAACCTTGCTTTGTTACCTCTTCGCGTTTTGTTATTACCATTTATTGTTTTGTGCAAAATAAACATACTACTCTTGCTGAAAATGTTGAAAATTTAATAAGCGCTCAGCCCCGAATAAACGCCCACCTCGAATTAGCGCCCACTCTCAAGGTCCAAAAATTTAATAAGCGCCCAGGGCGGTTAATCGAATAAATACGGTAAGTATGTGATCCATCCAGCGGATTATGCAGCGAGCTCGCTCACAATCTGGAGGAACGGGTGAGAGGATTCGGGTGTTTTTTATTGGTAAAAAAAATTCTTTCAAGTGCTTTTAATCTTTGAAGATGTTCTGCCAAATTACTGAAACAAAAAGGCTTCAGCAACCGAGGGTCACAATAGAAAAGCCCTCTCCTGGGAATTTTTTTCTTAATTTTATTATTGCTTTTCAGGGAGTGGGGCATTCTGGGATGGTGACTATGAAACACGTACCAAAGGCATCTTAAACTGCCCAGCTGAAAGTGTTGCGATCCGACGGCCATATCATGTACACACTGCAACCTTTAACCCGCGTTAACCGTGGTAACAGTGGTAACCACGGTTACCGTGATCTTGTTGGAAGAACGTCCTTACCTTAGACCAAATACTCGGTGATAAAAATGGAACTTACAACTATACTACATTTTTAGAGCGTTAAAACTGCAGAAATATGCTTAAGTGTTGTAGCTTAATAGGAACTTTTTTATTTTCGAAGTATATAGAAAATAATAAATACGATGCACGAGCAAAAATTCGTTAGGGCCGTTGTAAATAATGACTAATGCCCTGCTGGGGCCAGTAAGCAGTGCCGCTTTACTCATTGGTTCATCCTCATAATGGGTACAGTGAACTCTCTCTAAGACGGACACCTTTGGGACCGGCACTAAGTGTCCGTCTTAGAGAGGTGTCCGTCTTATAGAGAGTCAAATAAAGGGAGTAAAGAAAGGCAGGGACCAACTCTAGATGTCCGTTTTACAGAGGTGTCCGTCTTATAGAGGTGTCCGTCAAGAGAGTCGACTGTATATTTGATGTCTGTGGCATTTTGATGTTTTTTGACTAATAAAAACGGATCCCTGAATGCACGTCAGTTACATATCCTAAAATGAGGCTTTTGTTAAATGGCCCAATTTGCTGTTTTGCACGATCTGTCAGGAGTCAGTCTAAAATAAACGTAGTTTGCGTGAGTTTTGAAAGAGTTGAGACAAATACATTTGCATAAAAATTAGACGTTAGACGTATTATACACATAGGGATCTAAATTTCATCAGCTTATACTCGTATTTTTTCATTATATGTCTCAGCTGATTTTTATTGAGCTCATTCTAAGGCGAATCCTCTATTTTGCAGATAGTATGAAACTCATCATATGCTGATACTCTTTTGAAAGCACAATTTTGCCGATAGTGCCTGTTTGAAACATTCAGTCTTTACCACTGTAATTATAGTCGCCTTTAGCTTTTAACTTTTACCATATATAAATTTAAGGCATTTTTATTAATTTCTTGAACGATTATGTGGAATACTAGCTAGGTTGAATACTGGTTTACCCAAAACATCTCCAGTGTGACTGCATTCTGTATTCTGCAGTCTTCTTGATAAAAATGGATCTCAGTCAAAGCACGTACATGTAATTCGGCTTTTTAATAGTAAATGAACTATTTATGCTGAAGAACTGAAAAAACCTTTTTTGCAAGATCTTCCAAAAAGTTAATAAAATTGGTTGTACAGGAACTGTTTTGGTTTTTAGCTTGTACTGCAGAAAGTAGCCATTAACTATTTTTCAAGGAATCGCGCATGAGAAGCATTAATCATGCGACATATTGTGTCTTTTTTTCTAAAATAAACGTATTTTGTGCGTGAGTTTTCAAACATTTATCAAGACAAAGACATATACATTTGCATGAAAATAAGACAGATAAAAAAACATTAATCTACTAGTATTTCAGCCTTATATACTTGTAATTTTTTCAGTACTATGCGAATTAGCTGTTTTTTATTTGAGCTTATTATTATAAAGCAAAACCCAACTTTAGCTGATAATCTGTATGTTATATTGATTCGTCAGTTTCAAAAGCGCAGTTTTGCCGATAGTAAATTCCTTGGTGGCACTCTAAACATATTTAACCATAACTCAAGCCACCTTCTCCATTAGTTTGTATCATAAACGAATAGCTTTAGCTGATATACAGCGCAGCGCAAACGACCGTCCTCTATGTTGTATTCGACTTCTGGCATTTAACTATAGATAAAGAGCAAAACTTCAAATTTTCTGTTAAAGAAATATCCATGCAATCTTCCCTAATGTAATCCACGTGTACTGTCTCTAAGTGGTCGTTCGACAGTCAAAACGCCGAGATGGCAGAACTGCTCTAATGATTTTAAATTATTGTTTGAAAGTAGCCTTGTAACTGTCTTTCCTAATGGGTATTTTTTGACAACTGTCTATCCTTCACTGAGATGTTATTATTAAGCGTGTTTAAAGGGAAAGCAATCTTTTCAACGTAGGATATACGGCCGAGTTTCAAGACGGAGCTTTCACACTGAGATTCAGTGAACAAGTTTTCAACACGGTATGGTATTCAGATGATCTTTATGCAGTATGTTCACGAGATACATCAATTTTTCAAATATACACGGTCTCGCTTATGCGCTTCAGTTCCACTTGGTTTGTGTAGCTGTAAATATTGTTACCTTAAGTCATGTGGCGAAAGTAGGAAAATTTCACGAAAAAGTAAACTCAGATCGTTCACAGCCTCGCAATGTTAAGTTTTATACAAGCTAGTGCAGCAAGACTGGTCTGGAAACTTTGGGATAGCGTAAAAAAGTAGACAATTGCATGGCAAAAGGTTGAACACGCGACATAATTTGAAATATATAGACTTCACCATCACCATCCGGAATAGTATATTTTCCTTATTATGTTTCGGGTTTTTGTTTTGGTTAAAAAAGATTCAGCCTTGTTTTAAGATATACCACAGTTCGGCCTTTAAAACCTTACGCGTCGAGTGGCACCATTTAGAAAACACAGTGCTTTAATAAGCAATTAATATCATTATACTCCTTGATCAAGGAACTGCAGGGCCGGGTATTTTCACATTTCTTCTTTCTTTCCTCTGCAGCATAGAATGGAAGAAAAAATAGTTATGCTTGTCGTTTTACTTGTTGGTACAGCAGTCGTGCCGGGAGAGAAAAGCGAGAGGGGTAAACTGACTAAATGCTTCTAAAGCAGAGTACAATATAATGTATTACATATTCTCTTCTCTTTGCACCATATATTTCCTAAAGAATTCGGGTGAGGAGAGATCTTCAAAATACCAGGGAAACTCACCAAAGGCTGCTATTCAGCAAACAGCAATCTATGTATAGTCCTTTGTATAGGTCCATTCGATGTGTCAGTCCTATTATAGTCATTAACTCTAATAATTGAATCGCAATAAGTATGGAGTTGTGTAGAGATGCAACCAATAAACATGTAGGCCTGGTTCACGCCTTGCGTTGTAAGTGCAAACGCAAGTACAAATGCAGATACAAACAACGCCCATACTTTCAACGCAAACGCCAGGATGACAGATACGCCGGCACAGCCCAAGACTTTTCCACTGAGCCGTGATGGCATTTGCGTTTGCGTTGCGTTGGGCCGCTCACTCGTGTGCAATGCATGAACATACTAACTCACACTGTGCAAATGGATATGCAACGAAGTGAACATTTTACCATTTCTTGCCTCGGTGCTTACTCCTGCGTTTGCATCTGCGTTAAGTTAGTTCACACGTGTATTTCTTTTCCTTGAACCAGGTCTAAGTCAACGCAGAATGAAAACTGAATGAAAGCGCTCCCCGGCCACTCCGGCCCCGCAGGATACGTACCCTGGGGGTCTTATAGTAACTCAGCTCCACTTCATTCACTGTTGCCTCTTTAAAACATTTGACTACAAGTCTGACCCAAGTTACTCTTCTAATAGCCGAGCGGCTCTTGCGTACGTAAAGCGCTCGCAGCAGAGAACCATTAGTGAGAAAATTTGGTTTTCTATGCATCCAAGAAATTTTGGTTCCGACAAAATCGTCCGCACGTACGTACGTACGTCTACTTAGAGGATGTGGAAAGTTCCAAGGCATATACTTTTTGTGTTACAACTTGGTATTGGACATCCATTTTATGGTCAAGTGACAGATGTCAAAAAGGTTATCCGCTGACCAGTGTCACATGACAGTATCGCAGTCTCAGGTATAGAACTCATGGAGTTGACGTATTTGACCAGCTGACCAGTTTTTGGTTTTTAATTGATCGCGGGCTAAGGTCCATTTTTTTAAGGTGGAATTCTGCTTAACGGCAAAAGTTGAGTTACTTGAGAAAGACATTTCTTAAAAGATCCCTCGAGAGCTTCGCTATTGGCCTTGGCTAAATATGTATATTTTAGAGATCTACACAGACTGATCCTGTTTTTCTCCGGCTTCTATGTCATTTGATCTGTTTCATTATTCCAGGAAGCTGTGATGTTAAACCTGAGTACCGCGTTGACTGTGGATGGTTTGGAATCGATGAAGCTACGTGCAAGTCAAAAGGTTGTTGCTGGGACAGCAGTATTGAAGGGAAGCCATATTGTTACTTCACAACAGATGGCGTAGGTAAGTGAGTTTACTAGTCAACCGTACTCAAAAGGGTAACAGACTGCATGACTAGAGACAAAACGAAAATGCGTCCCATCCTCAGTAAATCGCAGTATGAATGTGCCAATCAAAGTCAACAAACAATGCACTGATGAGTAAACTTCCGACGCTTTATAAATTACTGCTACGTACTTCTCATCAGAAGGCATGTTAAGGCTTTACTCAGTAGCTATCTATCCAACTGACTCCATACGTCTCATAATCATATTTATTGCCACCAAGCAAATGTTACTTCCTTTACACTAACGCACCTTGGGAGTTAATACGTGAGAGTCTGTCGCATTCAGCGGAAGGAGAAAATCGATACAGGAGCTTTCATTTCAAAATGGCCACGGATTAAATCAAAGGTTAGCAGAATGAAAGGAAGGTACTTTGCAATAGTTTTCATCGATCAGGACTAAGAAAACCACTCTGTAGGGGATATAAATAAAAAATACTATAGGAAAGCACTGCTTACAGCTTTAGTTTGAATGGCCCCACGCTTTAGGATTTTATCTAGAGACTAGAAAAAAAGAACAAACTTGCAGAGCATGATACAAAGTACCACGAATGTTTTGCTTAGTAGCTTTTATTTGAATGATCACAATGCAGTACAGCCTTTCATCCACAGACTCAAAAGTTAGAACCTCCCCGTACAGCATAATAAACAGTACCACCAGGAGAGCACTGGTCTGAGTAGATTTCATTTGATTGGTCACACTGTAGTACAGCCTTTCATCCGCAGACACAGTAACTAGAAAGAAACTGGATATGATGGTGTCTTCAGGAAAAGCACATTAAAAGCTGCCTAAGGCATAACCCTAGCATGAGAAAGCAGTCGTCATTTGGCGACCCCAGCAATGGTTCCCGCGCGATATGACGTCTGATGAACGAGTGCAGAAATTCCATAAACTTCGCGGGAAACCAGTGGTAGCGACGCGAAATGTCGCCTGTTTGCTTAGCCCAGCATTACCCTTTACCAACCGAATTTGTCAATTTTAGTTATATCATGATCATATTATATAAATACCTCATTGTCGATTTTGTTGTTAATTTACCTACAGTGCCATCATGTATGACTGGACCTAAGCCTAAAAAAGATTGTGGGTGGAAGGAGATCGATCAAAAAACGTGTGAAAAGAGAACATGTTGTTGGGCCAAACCTGATGATAAAAGCACGCCTTGGTGTTATGTCAAGGACCTTGGGCGTGAGTATTCAGCTTCTTGCGAATTCAGGCGCCGGGTCTAAAAATAGATCGTTAAAGAAGCTTGTGAATTTTTTTGTTGTTGTTGAAAAGCGGATTCAATTAAGGATGGCTTGTTGCTACATCAAGGACTTCGGGAAAGAGTATAGGTTGCGGAAAGTGAAATGACAACTATGTAATAAATCAATTAATTTAGGCACCATCCTTAGCTTGCTCTGTTGTTGAGATGCAAGACTTTGTCAGATGAATAAGTCTCCTTTCTCATATTAGCCAGACTTGAACAAAGACAATGTGACGACAGTGGTGACGGCGCGCATAGATCTAAAAACTGAATTGACCAATGACACACTCAAGGCAAGAGCCTACAGAACGGCAAACTCTCTCAGGGCACCGGACGTAGCGTTCAGTCCTCTCCGCGCGCTTTCGCTTTCTCTTTTGAGGTTGCGTTGTCTTCAGTAAATCTGCCTATTGTTTGGATACTGGGGCCGGATCCGCCTGCAAGACGCAGCAAAAGAAATGAAAAACTAAATGGTGCGGGAAAAACACACCTAACATCAGACGATGGCTATAGTCCCTTGGGTGGCTACTCAGCAAAGGTTTACGCTATAGAGGGTCCGCTCTGAAATCCAACCCTCTTGCCGCTTTATACCATTTTAGACCGGAAGGTGAATGAATGAAAAACTTTTTTTATTAACGTGTCAAAATCTTCTAGCTGACCACAGGTAGCCTACTAAATCGGGGACACCCTTTTGTATAACCTCTATTTGACAAATGATACCTCATATACATACTTACTTTAGGATGTCTTTTTTCTCATGTGGCGTTCAATAAATTAAATGCCATAGGTTTCTCTGTTGGAAATAATTTAGTTAAAAGCGCGTTAACATAACCAAATGTTAAATTTCCCTTCACTTTCATATACTTTAACTCGTAAAATCCACCTATATATACCTAAATATAGTTCGAGTCCTCTGTTAAGATAGCACGCTACTAAGAAAACAACTTTTTGCGAGTCAAACAGTTTTAGTTTGTCTTCTTAAGCTCTTTTAACCTAACTTCAACAATTTTTTTCTGGTACAGATATCCCATACGGTATGTGCCGCACTGCCCCGTCTGACCGCACAGATTGTGGACATGTGGTAATAACAAAGGAGGAATGTATGCAAAAAGGATGCTGCTACGACGACTCGTTTGATGACGGTCAGACCCCCTGGTGCTTCTATCCACCCGGTAAGTTGAAGGAGTGGCTGATGATAATTTTTTGTCCGGTCTTAAACTTGCTAAAACAATATTAAACGTCATACAACACAGAGGCTGTTCTTGATCAGTAAGAACGGGAGATGAGGAGAGTTGCACGGGCTGTCAAAACCTTCCGTAGGGTTTGAGCTGACTCTTAACTATTATGTGCTGCCTTTCAATCCTAGCCTACACATGCGTAGCTGGCGGAATCGTTTTGCGCGTGTGAAAATTTTGGCGGCGAAGGCGCGAGAAAATTCCTCAAAGCGTCTCCTTCCCACTCTCCGCACGGCTTCACAGCTCCTCTACCAAAACTTTCCTCGCGCTATAAAACGATCACGCCGGCTACGCAGGCTATTTCAATCCTCATTGCCTTTGTCTTCTTCTTTTTTTTTACAATATATACTCTACGGTGATTCCAAAACTCTTGTCCACCATTAAGAGGAGGAGCAAGAGTATTGTCATATTCAATATGGCGGTGGATTATGCAAATACGTGTGTGATCCAGTAAAGGAACCGAATTTTTCGTACGGATTATGCAGCGAGGGAAAGGTTTGCTGTTATAAGGGATTTGGACGTTAATTTTAAAGGTAAACAATTATTTTAAGTGCCTTTATTCTTTTAAGATGTTTTTCGACATTACTAAAACAGGCTTCAGCTACCAATGGTCCAACAAAAAGCCCTCTGCCGGGGATTTTTCCTTTATTTTATTATTTTATTATGTAAAACAAAATTAATATATTTATATATACATATAATAGGACGGGTAATTCGACTGTAGACTTGACTTGGCATTTTATAACTATTTAGTTTCGTACAACTCAACTAGAGTAGCACTCATCAGATAAAATTGCCAAATGCGGCTTTACAACGTAACACCGATTTCAAATACACAAATTGATAATTATCAAAAAAGGGGAATAGAGAATTAGGATATGAATGAACACAATTCAACGCGCGGTGGCATGTGTATTTGAAATCAGTGTAATCTAGTTGAGTAGTGCGAAACTAAATACAGTCGAACCCCGCTATTTCGAACTCGGTTAATTCGAAGTCCCCGCTATTTCGAAGGAAGATCGAATTCCCTTGGATTTACCCTTATGTTTTCAGTCATTTACTATCAGCTATTTCGAACTCGGTTATTTCGAATTCCCCGCTATTTCGAACTCATCGTTCTTTCCCTACACCTTAAATCAACCCCGTTATTTCGAACTTGTCAAAAACAAGAGTACGTACATAAGAGCACAGCTGGAAACGTATTGCATTTTATTTGAGCTCGAACAGAACATCCAAAGATTTTTCAATGCAACAGCGTCTGCTGATTTATCCGACATATAATTACTGTATTTTTATTTAATCAGTGTCTTTCTTCATACAGTACTGTATTTTCATTGTCATCAATTTTACGCTTCCCCGGTTATTTCGAAACCCCGCTACTTCGAACTTTTTTCCATTTCCCTTGGGACTTCGAAATAGCGGGGTTCAACTGTAGTAATAAAATGCCAAGTCAAGTGTACAGTTGACTTACCCATCCTATCATATTAATAATCACGCTCTAGTTTTGGTACTGAGCATTCTGAAAGCGGTTCTGCAAGTCAACTCGTTAGAAACATATAATATGTAGTTATGTTTTCATAATGTAAGGGTCATTCTTGTTGACTATTAGGAAAAAATATACAACTCCCCATCAGAATGTTTCGGGATCCGACGGCCATATTAGTCATTACATATAAAATTGCCATAATCTTGAAAAGCCTGCCGAGACAAAATTAGTTCAACCCTAGCTATCTGCTTTTAAAAATTTAGCTTTAAACGGAAGGAAAAGTTAAAAGTTCGTTGTCAAAGTTTGACTGTGCTTTGTCGGAAAAGACGTGTTTGTTCAATATAATCATTGTTATGATTGTGTATTTTTTTCCCAGAAACCAACTCCAAATCTTCTTGAAACTGTTTCTCAGAAGCAAATCGGGGTGTCTATCTTCAAAATGGAAGTTAAGAAACGAGGCAATGAAAATATAAAAAGTAATGAAAAGTATAAATAAAATTCAAAAGTAAATAAAGAAACATGTGTATGGACTCGTTGAAAACTGAATATTCAATGTAAATCGAGTGCTAGCATCGGGCACGAAAACGAGACCGATATTTCCTAGACTTTCACCAACTCCTCGGTGGGGTGGCCGCGCGTTTTTTTTGTTACGCCCTTAAACCCCAACCCTAACGGACCTAAAGTACCCTAACGTTAACTCTAACACTAACCCTAACGCGATCCCGAACCTTATACTGTGGGGTTCAAGCTAGTGTTGAAGTCGTTCAGAACATTTTCAACGTCAAAACATTCTTACCTCTATCTAAGGTTCTCGTCTTCTAAACATTTTGGCTCCTCGCGGCTTCCAGGTTGAGGCCGCGACGAGCCAAAATGTTTCGAAGAAATGTTTTGTCTTCCAGATATTCTTCTTATAGCAGTTGTGGTGTTTTTGTCTATATTATTGCAAAGTTTGGAGACACTGAGTAAATTGCCTATTTAGTGTTCCACCATTTTCTCAAGCTCTGCGCTGTCAAAACAGCTAACTCACACAGCGCCGCGTGTTTGTGAGTCTCATTTTCCCGGTGATATCCATGCGATTGACGTCAATCGTTCGATATCCGCAAACATGTTCCAAAGTCGAACAATCTAGCTGGCTATGAGGAAATGGTCGGGGATGTAAGCCAATCAGAAGCGGAGAGATATCTGTTATGTATGTTTTAAAAGCTGTTTGTCTGCTGTCAGAACAAAAGTCAGGTCGGTTTGTCAAACCTGCACCACCCTGAGTGCCGAAGACTAATCATGCGTGATTTTAATCACCATTGCCTTGTTTCAAACTGAGAGGGACTGGGTGCGAGGACGTATATGGACCTTAATAGCCAGAAAGAGCACAATGAGCTTTACTAAATCCTCAAGTTTGGTGTTTAATGGTCCAATAATCGAACAAGATTCAAAATCTCTAAAATTAACTAAGAACCGGATAATAGACAAGTACTTTAGATCTCTAGAAATGCATTCTAAGCGGCGCTATAAATTTTGTACCTGTTCGGTCATCCTAGAGGAAAATGCATTTGAGACTTTTCGAATTTGCATAGACTACGAGTAGTCCCCCATTTTTCCTCAGGGATAGTAGAGCGAGCGAAACGCGAGCGCGCGTGAAAATCAGAAAAGGCGACACGCAGCCGGAAGAGAGAAAAATGAATTTTCATTTAAACTCTTTATTTAACTAAAATTAACTTTGTTTCTCTGTGCACTTCACTGATAAAATCGGGCGACATGACTCGGCATTTCAGGCAACTTAACTCCGGTTTCGGCGACATAACTTCGAGCGGGGTGACTTTCGGGCGACTTAACCGGTTAACTCTCTTTGATCCTTTAACCAAGACCGAAGTGTTAAGCCACAAATAACCTGGGATGACAAAAGTGGCTGCTCAGTTATTAAATAAAATAAAGACAAACAAACAAAAAGTCCTTGGTACTTTTTGGTTAGAATTTCTACAAAAAAAAGATCTCATCATGACCAATCTGTCCAGACGTTTTAGCTTTCAATTAATCATTATGGTTCAATCATCTTCAGGTACAATTTTAAAATGGTTCTCGATGTGTCTCAGTAGACTCACTTCACTTGGGAGTTCCTCTAGGCAGATCCAACAAGTGTTAGATTCATTCTGCTCTGGTTGCCTGTCATGTTCATTGTCTTGACAGCTGTGTGCATCTTGCACAGACTTGACACTATGCGGCTTCTGGTGCGACGTTTTCGAATGTGGCTTTGCCTTAAGAGACGTCCGAGCCTTATTACTTGTATGAGGGACCTCTCTTTCATGACGGTTACAATTACCTCGCGTGGGGAAAGTTTTTCCACAGTACTGGCACGCAAAAGTCTTCTCACCTCGTGTGTGAACCAACATGTGTCTGTTCAAGTCTTCAGGCAAGGTGAAACATTTGCCACACTGTTTGCATCTGAGTTTGTCCTCTTTGCCCTTCCTTCGATCCTGTTCGTGCGTTTGTCCTTTCAGACCAAGATGTTCTTCATTCCGTTGCAGATTTGCTTCTTTCGGCAGTAGTACCGCAGTTTTCGAACGTGGCTTTGCCTTAAGAGACGTCCGAGCCTTATTACTTGTATGAGGGACCTCTCTTTCATGACGGTTACAATTACCTCGCGTGGGGAAAGTTTTTCCGCAGTACTGGCACGCAAAAGTCTTCTCACCTCGTGTGTGAACCAACATGTGTCTGTTCAAGTCTTCCGGCAAGGTGAAACATTTGCCACACTGTTTGCATCTGAGTTTGTCCTCTTTGCCCTTCTTTCGATCCTGTTCGTGCGTTTGTCCTTTCAGACCAAGATGTTCTTCATTCCGTTGCAGATTTGCTTCTTTCGGCAGTAGTACCGCAGTTTTCGAACGTGGCTTTGCCTTAAGAGACGTCCGAGCCTTATTACTTGTATGAGGGACCTCTCTTTCATGACGGTTACAATTACCTCGCGTGGGGAAAGTTTTTCCAAAGTACTGGCACGCAAAAGTCTTCTCACCTTGTGTGTGAACCAACATGTGTCTGTTCAAGTCTTCCAGCAAGGTGGAACATTTGCCACACGGTTTGCATCTGAGTTTGTCCTCTTTGCCCTTCTTTCGATCCTGTTCGTGCGTTTGCCCTTTCAGACCAAGATGTTCTTCATTCCGTTGCAGATTTGCTTCTTTCGGCTGTAGTACCCCAGTTTTCGAACGTGGCTTTGCCTTAAGAGACGTCCGAGCCTTATTACTTGCATGCGAGACCTCTCTTTCATGACGGTTACGACTACTTCGCGTGGGGAAACCTTTTCCACACTTTCGGCACGAAAAAGGCTTCTCACCTGTGTGAACCAACACGTGTCTGTCTTCTGTACCCTTCTTTCGATGCTGTTCACGTGTTTGCAGTTTACCAGAATGTTCTTCTGTATTCATGTTGTTCTTCTGATTTCCGGCATCGCCATTACACACACCACTATTTGTCTTTGTGCCTTTATAGGGCTTTTCGCTCGAATGTATCAGAGTATGTCGAGTACAATTTCCTGAATCAGCAAAGTATTTTCCACAGACTTTGCATTGGTAGGGTTTCTCTCCAGTGTGTGTCCTCTTATGCCTTTTCCAGTTACCTTTTGTTAAGGTTTTCCCGCATTCCCTGCACCGATATCGCTTTTGCGCGGCGTCTGTCTTGCTACGGTTGACGCGATTGCCTAAAGCACGTGCACGTTTTAGATGAGTCTTGGAATGCACGGCAAGATTGCCTGCGTTAGTAAAACGCCTGCCGCACTGTTCACATTTGGGACGTTTTTCTCGGGAATGAATTTGTTTATGTCCTTTAAGACTAGCTGCACCATTCAAGCCCTTACGGTCATCCTTACGTTTAAAACTCCTTTGATGAGTCGTACAGTGCATGGCAAGATTGCCTGCAGTAGTAAAACGCCTGCTGCATTGTTGACATTTGAGACGTTTTACTTCTGCATGAATTTGCTTATGCTGCCGAAAATTCGCTGCATTACTAAAACCCTTACCGCAATTGTTGCATTTGAAACGCTGTAGCAAGCCATGCGTCTTCAGCTTGTGCAACGCAAGATTGCCCGCATTAGTAAAATGCCTGCCGCACTGTTCACATTTGTGAGGTTTTTCTTCTCCATGAACTTGCTCGTGCTGTCTACATTTCGCTGCAACATGCTGTAGCAAGTTATGAGCCCTTTTTAATAGCTTGTGCGAGGCAAGAACTCCGGCTTTGGAAAAACTCCTGCCGCACTGACTGTGCGAGATTTTAAAATGCTTAGCCAAGACATCTGCCCTTTTAAATCTCTTCCCGCACTGTTTGCACTGAAAAGGCTTTTCTGTAGAGTGCACCGTTTCTTCATGTCGCTGGCAATTAGCCTTTGTGGTGAAACATTTCTCACACTTCTTGCACTGCAATCGCTGAATATCGTCTTTGTGTGTTTTGCGATGCCTCACGAGGTTTTCTATCCTACCGAAGCACTCCCCGCATTGTCTGCACTTGTAACGTTTTTCTCCCACCGGGAGTGTTTCGTGCTTCGTTACATCCGCTCCTCGGGTATTAAACATCGCGTGTTTAATCCACTGCGTCTGTGAACGAATGACAACGTAAACTTGAGTACATTTCTTACTGGGCAAGAAATAAATAAGCTTGTTATTAAAGGCATCCATCAAGGTGGTCTTGTAGCACAGTGACACTTGTTTTCAGATTAGCTAGACTATCCACAATCCCCGATTTTTTCGTAAGATCGTCAGGATCGAGTGCTTACCCGAACGGGCGGCCATCTTGGCGGTCGATCTCGACGATCTTAAGAACTTTTGCAGCCTCGGGCAATGATCCTGGGAGCGTTGCGTGACGTGCCAAAGACGGCTGCGAGGGAAACTAGAAAAACAGGGGACTTTGAACAGTCTACAGATTAGCCTGCATAACAATGTTATTTTTAAATACAGTTTGATGTGATAATAAAACGACCATCCAGTAACTTGAGTCCAACCCATTCCCATTTTTGTCTCGAGATCATTAGGGGTGAACATATTAGCGATCGACGATAATTTGCAATCTGGGACTTCTGGACTACACTCGGAACTAGAAATACGTGAATCGCAGGACCTCGCGAAGGACTTCGGGGGAACGGCAAGGAGTTGAAAGGGCAATAAGGCACTAAGGAAGAAAATTTATAAATTAAAAAAAAAATACTTAAGCTATCTAAAGAAATAAATCAAAACTACAATAACTAAAAAGAAGACTAAACGTAAAGGAAAAGAAAAAAAAGAAGATACGAAATAAACAGGTTCTACCCGGAATCGAACTTGGGACCTTCTGCACACCAGGCTCTTGCGTTACCACTACGCCACGTGAAACACGTCGCAAAATTCTTGATATTGCCTCGTCAGGTAATGAATTTTCCTATAATATTTTCTTAAGAGCCTTTTCTCTAGAACTTCCGCTAAAGCGCCCAGTTTAAAGTTGATGGAGCCCCATTAAACACGAATTCAGAGATACTTTCCAGATTGAAGAATGACTGCTTTTTTGACGGTGGAAGCCTAACGTAAACACATTACATCGCATTTAGAGAACAGATGCCCAACTGTGCCGATACGTTAAAAAATCGCCTGCGAGCAAAACTTGTTTTGTTACTTAGATTTCTGCTCAAGCCTTGAGACTAAGTATCCAAAATCCCTTCTATTTGCTCTTAAAATTACTTTTGCATTCGAAATTCATTGTAAAAAGCACTTACCGACTCCTACAAGGACCGCAAAAAAAAGCACTTTGGTCATTGATATGATGAGTAATTTCTAACTGAGGAACATCGAATCATATAAGTCTCTTGAAGTGCCTTGCAAGCTGGCTTATGTCTCCCACCCTTGTCCGCACATTTTGTGACATGGATTCATGTGGACCGGGTCGTATAAAACCTCCTGGCCCCAGTTCCTGTAAGGCCGATTAACGCTGATCCAAATTTTCTTCCATTTTTGTCTCTATCTTCCTACATGTATGCATAAACATTCTATGTTATCATCATTGAGTCTAGCCTGCGCGCAGACGAAATTTAACTCTGGTTAACTCCCTCTGCGAAACAGCGCCGAAATCCTTGTTCTGGACTTCCAGCTGTGTACCCAGATTTGAGTACACGCCACGATTGGCCAGTTAAAAAAGGCCTTTGTTTTGTTTGTCATGATCGCCAATCAGGTTGAAGGGGAATTCGAAACGCACTTCCGGTAATTCGTTGAATCCGTTGGGAGTCCAGAACAAGGATCTCTGCGCTGCTTCGCAGTAAAAAACAGTATCTTGTTAGCTCTAGTGACATATTCTTAGACAAGAAGACCTTACTTAAATTTGGCTTAATCCTAGGTTAAACTTGACCATCTTTCGAGGTGAGCGGATGCACTGGTTTAATTGTGTGGACAAAATTTCAATTCGTGCATTTCCGCATTCGTCTGGACGTGGCGTTAAGAGTCAAGCTATGTGTAAAATGATCTAAATGCGCTATTATTAATTTATTGACGATGTACAAATATTAACAAACCGCTTATAATGCAAATGAGCTTAAAATTCCAAAATAACTTTTCTATAAAATGCTACTGAATAGCGTCCATTTGAGACGAGCATTGACCATTATGCGAACTTCTAGAAAGCACAGCGATCACTTATAAAGTAACTTCAGAATACCTGACCATTGGAAGAAAATTAAGCTTATTTATACCCATACCAACTAATACATAGCCAAACTCAACATGATGAGCATATGCTTCGCAACCTCCGCGAAACTTAGGAATGCCACGTACATGTAATGATCTCACACAGTCGACTACGAACAGTGATGTTGAGGGACTACTGTAATGCCGCTTCAAACGCTCTCATGTGTGTTTCACGGCCCTATAACTCGGCGATGTGAAAGTAGATTTCATAACTACATCGTGTCATGAAGCGCGATATTGGTCTATCGATCGAATCTTCAATGTCGCTTCTTCGACAGCCACGCTTAGTGAAGCCCTTTGTTTTCTTTTTAATCACTAAATTTAGATAATAATCAAATTGTACAAGTACGCTCATGTCAAACAATATTCACGCCGTACAATGGCCTACGAAACAAAGTTTCTTACCGGCCAAAGGTTACGCCAATAAGTCTTCACTTTCGGTGTATAGAGCACATATACATAAACACGATAATCTCACCTCCTTTCTCCCGCTTGAACAAATTTATGACCAGGTTTAAAAGAACAATATTATTTTCTTATCGATGCAAATCGGCGTCACGGGTCTCCGCACACCCCTTTACGCAGTTCGGGCTGGTTAATCGTAGAGCACTTTCTTGCTATGTTATGGCTGGTAATGTGCTCGTTCTTTGCACGTAAACGCTGCCATTTTAAGATGACGTCAGCAGACCACGAGGTTGAACCACAGACTCACACGTGATAATTAAAAAATGAAAAAAATGAAAATAAAATAAAATAAAAAAATTTCAGAGACTCATGGGTGCAGGTGTAAAAGCCCTGCATTTTAGTACCGTAGACGAGTTACGTTTTTTCGTTTTATGTTATGTTTTTGTTTTTTAGCCAGGCCCCCTGCCATTTGGAGGATGACCCGGAGGATGAGCAGGTATCCTCAGGAAGGGGAGACGGGGGAGGAGGGTCATTAGAGATACATCACCAAGCTCCAAGCTGTTCAAAGAACAGGCCCCCCTGAATCAATATGTGAGTGTATGAACTACAGGGATTATGGAAGCCTCTGGATATAATAATGCAAGTCCTTAGCCATGCTACCATCACTGCTTTAATAACACATTCCTCCATTTTGTTTACACCAAGTTCTACAATTTTCTACGAAAACCTTGGCATTATTCACATTTAAAATTCTTAGTTACAAAAAAAAAGTGTCAGGTCATAATGAGTTATATAGTGTTTGAAAGAAATCTCTTTAACTGAAAGGGAAACTGGTTTGAATTGATCTTGGACAATTTTGTGCCAAAATTGAAAGTTATTGCAGAAACAAGTCTGATTTCAGCAGAGATGTTCAACAAAAGACACTGCCAGACCATTGCTATTTTTAGATTTTAAAACAATATATTATTTCACAAGAATGTATTTGTGAAAAGTTTTACTCAGCACCCTGATAATATTATTACTATAATATTATTTAATAACTATAATAATAATAACTACTAAAATTAATAACTAAATAATAATAACTAAAGTAGATTAAAAATTGAAAACTTAATTTCTTTTTCTTCTCAAAAATTATAGTTTTGGAAAACCCTAGAATGGATCTATTATTTCAGAATAAAATAAAAACTATAAGAATATGTTCTTCTAGTCTAACTCTTCGCCTGCCAAAACAGCAGTCTTTCCTTGTTCCTGGCCGCTAAGGACATTTTGCAGTAGAGATGTCTGCGATTTAGCCCCCAAAATTACAAACTGATAACATAAATCAATGTTTACATAATTATGAATGATGGAGTTCTACAGTTGTAGATAAAGATTTGTTCCAAATCATGTTCCTTCTGCTCTAGTATCATAAAGTTTCGAGTTCTTCTGCTAATGAGTGGCAATACTTCTTGTAAAGAATGTATTCCACAAATAATAGCTGTTTTTTAATTGTAATATTCATTGCATTTTCATTTTTTATCTATGTGATCACCTTTTGTATTGTCTGTCATTTGTAAATACAAAAAGGACACAATTACCACATTTGCCTAACAAGAGCTTCTGGAGAAATCTATGAAGTCAGTATGGAATTTTGGAGGTCAAATAGCAGATTTTGTTCACCCAAAAATGTTGCTAATGGTAAATGTTTATACAGTCGACTCTCTCTTAACGGACACCTCTATAAGACGCACACCTCTGTAAAACGGACAATTAGAGTTGGTCCCTGCCCTTGCTTATTCCCTTTATTTGACTCTTTATAAGACGGACATCTCTCTAAGACGGACACTTAGTGCTGGTCCCAAAGGTGTCTGTCTTGGAGAGAGTTGACTGTAACCTTTTTTGAGCAAAAATTCAAGGACTTTCAAGGACACATTTCTCATTTTTCAAGGACTCCATTCAGTGCAAAAAAGGGCCTTGAGTCTTTTTTACTTCTTCCAAAACATGAGCAATATAATTATCCTTAAGGTCTTTCGGTCTTTGTTGGGTTCAGAATAAAGTTAGCACTGAAATTCAAGGACTTTCCAGCACCGACTGTAAATTTCAAGGACTTTCAAGGCCTTGAATTTTTATTTTAAAATTCAAGGACTTTCAAGGACTTTCAAGTTACGTACCAACCTTGTGCATTTGCAGGTTAGTCTACTTTACATTAGTAACCTAGTTGTTTTAAATGTTCATCATAGTGCTTACGAATGACAGATTCACTTTCACAGTGGAACTCATGTGAACATATCCAACAGGTGTAGTTTTTAAGCTGACGTGGCATTTGTGCTTCTAAATGTGGTGCTCTTTCTTTCTCCTGTTGATGCCTCTCTGCTACACGTGCATGCATTTTCTCATGCTGTTTTAGAGTCCCAGTGTGAAAGAAACGTCTACTGCAATGTTGGCATTGAAAATTCCGCTGTCTAGTGTGAACCGGTTCATGTCGCTTGAGTTCGCTTGGAAAATTGTACCTTTTACCACAATCCTTACACTTATAAGGCTTGTTTTCTGAGTCGGCAACTTTTTGTCCATGTGTCAGCTTTATCCGTGTGTTTTGCATTCTGTTTAATTTTTGTGTGTTAACTTGCCCAACTAACGATCTCTTCTCCTCTTTTTTACACTGGAAGGGCTTCTTTTTTGCATGTGTTTTGCGATGATGCTTGAGATTTTCTGAATTACTAAAACTCTTGTCACACTCTCCACATTGATAGCGTTTATCGTGCTCCTGTTGATGCATCTCTTCTGCACGCGCATGCGCTTTCTCATGATTTTTTAGAGTCCCAGTGTGAAAGAAACGTCTACTGCAATGTTGGCATTTAAAATTCCGCTGTCTTGTGTGAACCGGTTCATGCCGCTTGAGCTCACATGGATAACTGTAACTTTTACTACACTCCAGACACTTATAAGGTTTGTTATCTGAGTCTACGACTTTTCGTCCTTGTGTCGGCTTTATCCCTGTATCTTGCTCCTGTTGATGCATCTCTTCTGCACGTGCATGCACTTTCTCATGATTTTTTAGAGTCCCAGTGTGAAAGAAACGTCTACTGCAATGTTGGCATTTAAAACTCCGCTGTCTAGTGTGAACTTTTTGTCCTTGTGTCAGCTTTATCCCCGTGTTTTGCATTCTGTTAACTTGCCGAACTAATAATCTCTTCTCCTCTTCTTTACATTGGAAGGACTTCTTTTTTGCATGTGTTTTGCTATGACGCTTGAGATTTCCTGAATGTGTCTCTTTTGCACGTGCATGTGCTTTCTCATGCTGTTTTAGAGTTCCAGTGTGAAAGAAACATCTATCGCAATGTTGGCATTTAAAATTCGGCTGTCTAGTGTGAACTGGTTCATGTCGCTTGAGCTCGCTTGGATAATTGTAACTTTTACCACAGTACTTACACTTATAAGGCTTGTTATCTGAGTCGCCAACTTTTTGTCCATGTGTCAGCTTTATCCCAGTGTTTTGCATTCTGTTTAATTTTTTCGTGTTACCTTGCCCAACTAACAATCTCTGCTCCTCTTCTTTACATTGGAAAGATTTCTTTCTTACATGTGTTTTGCTATGACGCTTAAGATTTCCAGAATCAGTAAAACACTTGTCACATTCCTTGCATTGATAGGGTTTACCTTGCTCCTGTTGATGCGTCTCTTCTTCATGCGCATGCACTTTCTCATGCTGTTTTAGAGTCCCAGTGTAGCATTTAAAATTTCGCTGTCTAGCATGTACTGTTCTGCTATGACGCTTGAGATTTCCAGAAAGAGTAAAATGTTTGTCACACTGCTTGCAATGATAGGGTTTGTCACCCTTGTGAAGCCTCTCGTGTCTTTTGCAATTGCTTGACTGGCTAAAGTCGCTGCCACACTGACTGCATTTATAGCGCTTCCGTATTACAAGAGTTCTACTGTGCATGGCAACACTTCTGGAAGGATTTGCTACCGAATAGCCTGCCATTGCTGAGCTTTGACTAAGTGTTTTGACCTCACAAACTTGTGAATCAGCTTCTTGCTTTATCTTAACTGCATTGTAATTTTCATTGATACATACATGGCTTGCTAACAGATCTGTTCGGCTGAAAGTTGCACCACATCGTTGGCATTTAGGCTTCTCTTTTGCGTGAGTTCTTTCATGCCGGTAACAATTGCTTGATTGGGAAAAACCCTTGCCACATATTCTGCACAGAAACGGCTTTTCACCTGCATGAATTTTTTCATGTCTAATTGCATCTGCTCTGCGGGAAAAGCACTTACCACAGTAGCGACACTTAAGCGATTTCAGTGGCATTTTTTCTTTGCAGATCAAACCTGCAAGATATTGTACAAAACAATAAATGATTATAGTAATTAACTTTTCTACATTTTTGTTCATCAAGCAGTAGTTACGAGGTATTAAATTTTAGCATGAAAGTACTAACTATGGGGATACTTAATGGGACTGCAATTTTATGTAATCATCTGAGCCATGCAAAGATCTAGTTGTTTGTAGGGCAAAGGAAGTTCCTTTCTTTTTCAGATGGTACAGCCCTGGGAATAGAACCCATGACATCTCGCACTGCAGCCAAGAACTCTATTGAGCACTGAGCTAAAGCCAGCCACAGTAAAGCCTGCAGTACCCATGGTATATAGTTAACTCCCCCTTCCCTCACAACAGGGAAATCCCCTATAAAAATGTTTGACATACCTTTTAAAGGTTAACATGTTCTGGATTAATTAGTCCACTTTAGCATGCTTAGTTGTCACTTCACCTTTCAGGACATCAAATTGAGCTGAAAAATTACAGGAATTGTTTGTTACTCAACTGATCATCATCATCATTGTCATTTTGTTTTAAATAGTCTCAACTGAAATGTCGGCCATCACCCCCTCCTGGCTCCCGGTTGGGGTGGGGTGGGTTGTGCGAAGAGACAGCAGACATTTCAGACTTACGTACAGGTACAAGGCTGTGCTCTAAGGAAATTAAAGGGAGCCCAGTGCTCTGAACCTGTAAGATCAAGGATGCCCAGCATATGATTTGTATGAAGAAACTAAGATTTTCTATTCGCCCGAGAGTAAAGGTGACAAAAGTTAACCTTCTTCCTCAAAGAGGTATTTTTTGAGCTTAGGGAGATTATACACAGGCCTCTTTGAGTGATGCAAGTCAACTGGATGTGAGGCCTTTTCACTTGAAAACACATTCGTGAGGCCAGGTGGCTCTGGTAAAAAACTAAATGACAGACGAAGAAAGTGGCAAAAGACACTTAAAGCTATACTGTCGCAGAATAAACAAGGCACAGTAAAATACGATTTTGATCACAAAACCTGACAAATACAAGTTATAATATGTAGAAATAGCTTAAATATTATCTATACTTCAAGAATGAATCAAATCAGTCATATAATTATTTCCTTATAAGTCAGTATAGTTAAAAAAGCGGTCGTCACTTCGTAATAACACAAATTTCAGTTTTTTTTTTGCTGTATTTACATGTGTTTGTCTGGGGAAAGTTCCGATGCTATAGTTTTTAGGAAAAGTAGAATAAAATTCCATGGAACTTACTGCACTAAGTTGTTAATTCCACGGATTTTACTGTTTAGGCATAAGGATTTGAAAAGTTTGAGCAGAGAACGTTCCCGCGCGAAAATCCGAAACTTCCAGATCGTCGTACAAAAATCGAACTTTAAAACTCAACAGCATACTAATTTGACCTACCTTTTTCAAATACCAAAAGGATGTTGTAAATTCAATCCTTACCTTTTAATTTCCGCAGGTAACAGGCGGTTTTTCGTTCGGAGAAACGCGCAAAATTTAAAAATCGAAAGAGCAGCCGTTATTGAAGCTGTGATACTTCTGGTCAGCGTTCTGTATCATCTTCATGTATTGTGACACCAAACGTCACTAAATCCCATGGGCCTCTTCAGGTTTATCTCTCCACTCTCAGTTTTTTAACCGCCTTTCTCCAATTGAAAAAAAAGAAAAAAAAAACACAACAACAGGAGAAAAGAAAAAAGATACAGCTAAAAAAGGACCTCAACTTTAACTTCTTTTTCGGTTATTGTTTTCAAACAACGTGAACTGTTGCTACACTGTAAAGCCGGCGTAAGCGACAACGCCGTTCCTTAAACCAAGAAATTTAATGACCTCACTGCACTGATAAAGCACAGGTAACCCAGACTCACAACAGCCTTCTAGAAGCCAAATTTCAAGGATTCGTAAATGGATGGGAACTTATCGTAAGGTCGGTAAAACAGTTATATAAATGCACATAAACAGCCATTTAAGTGTGCATACGTCATTTATATAGAGATGTATCTGTGCAAGAGCCATGACTCTTGGTCTGTGTTGTTTTGGTACTGTTTTCCGTCTTCATAGATACACACATTCTCGTCCCCAGAGCCCGTCGTTTCTTGGTCACGTGGTAGGGAAACGAGGAAGCCGAGTGGCTCTGGCGACGAGAATGAGATACACAAATCTAGCTTATGTGCATTTTAACCTATTTATCGATCTTACGATTAATTCCTATACAAACCCTTGTAATTTGGCTTCTAGTAGGCTGTTGTGAGTCTGGTTGCCCTGTGATAAAAGTCACCCTCGTGAAATACGGGAGACGGGGAAGGATTGATTTGGGAGGCTGTCCGTACCGTCTCTCTCAAGAAAGTTTTCTAGCTATACCCCTTTGTATGCATGGCGGTTATGTAGGCTCCTTTTTATTGTCTATAAAGCTAATCATTTCTTTTCTTTTTTTCAATAAAAAAAATTGATGCATGACTCGTTATAGACAAACGAAAGTATTTTTTGCTCGAGTCTATACTATGTAACTCATCAAGTCGTATCTTATCCAAAAGTTATTATGAGATGCCCGGCCTACGGCGGTTTTAAAATTGTGAAAAGGACGGTATTTTCATACTGGATGCTAAAAACGTAGTATAAAATTATACCCCGGGCCATTTCAATTTCTCACCTGTAAATTTCCCACTAAAAATCCCATACTGTTGGAAAAAAGGGCTGTCTTAATTGGTTATAAGCGACACTGAAATACACTTGAATTTAAGTGTGCGGTTAAATATGCAAAAGAGTGCTTTTATTCTTAATATACAGTTTTAAACAATAGCTATACATGGGTATAGTAGATTATTTATTTCTCTTAATTCATTCCCTCTTAGGTCGCCGATTCAACTAGAGACCGCTTCATCGGTGATGCAAAGAGCGTAAGAATCACTGTGATAACATCTTACTTAAAGTTATCATCCAAGCCATCTCAGTCTGTTTCACATTCCGTGAGTTCAATGAAGCAAAAACTAAATCATTCAGAAGGCCAAAAACCAACCGTGAAGAAATTGCAATCAACTATAAACCACCCATAAAAATGGAATATTTAGAAGACGTTAGTCTTATTTTTGGATTTCATTCCACATTGATTTGTAATAAAAGAACGATGTAATGGTGTAAATTTTTGTCTCAAAAGTAGTTCACCGTCAACAACAACAAATGACGTCAGTTGTTGATCGTCGATACTTGGCCTCAATGAAGTCTCCTTGAATGTCTTGTCCACTGTATATTATTTCTCCTAAAAAAGGGCATTTGTCGTTATTAAAAGTACACGTAACGTCTTCAATCGACGCTTTTCCCTTCATGAATCAGGGGCACCCAACGAGAATATAGTTCAAAACCAGTTAACATAGCATTGTTGAACATATTTTAGTATTTAATCGGTGGATGTAGGCATATTTTTATCCCCTAAAAACTTTTCATCTGTTCGGATTTCCTAGGGTAAAAATCCGTCAAAAATGGGTAATTATACCATTTTGTAGATGTTCGAAAATCCTAGGAGAGGCTAGCCTGCGAACAGCAGACGCATTTCCGGTCGTCGCTTCTCTCCCTCTCTTTTCGGAGGGAGAGAAGCGACGACCGGAATTGCGTCTGCGGTTCGCAGGCTAAGGAGAGGCAGGCAAGCAAGAAATTTACAACAAATGTTCCGAGACAGATATTTTCCGAAAATTGCCGTTGGGTGCCCCTGATGAATTTAACTCATTGACGATAATTCCGTCAGTATGATGGGTTGTTGATTGCATATATAATAATCGTGAGGGTTTTCCAAGAGTAACCGGAAGTCCCAAAACGGTAATTCATTCAATAACGTGTAAAACAACGATCTTAGTCTATACACGACATGAACACCCACAAGGATTTTTCTCTTTTCCTGTAGTATAACTTAATTTTCTGCTTAGCTTAGTGAATGTGGAACCGACTTTTCGGTCCTCAAAGTGTCCGGCACGAACACTTAAATGAGCAGAACTTTCAAGCAGAACTGTTTATTATTCTATACAAAGTGGTTTTTGGTTTCAAGTCTGCCGGGGCGATCAAATGAAAGCTTCAGCGAAGGACCTTCCTTTGGAGCTAATGTTTGTTATGTTGTGCAGGGTGGCTCTAATTGTAACTAATTGTTGAGTCTTAGCTACTGCGCAGACTCTCCTGTGGTGCGGATGCTTACACTTTGGAAAGTAGTTCTTACTTCAGGGGCACCCAGCGAGAATATAGTTCAAAACAACTTAAACATAGCATTCTTGAACGTATTTAAACGGTAGATAAAGGCATATTTTTATTCCCTAAAAATGTTTTCATCTGTTCGGATTTCCAAGCTGAAAGTCTAGTGATCCGAAGATCACAGGGATCAAAACTTACGTTTTCGAAAATTTCAGCCAGAAAAAAGGGTCCCGAAAATTCTAGGTGACCTTTTTAGGGTAAAAATCCGTTAAAAAGTGGACAATTATACCATTTTTTTAAATGTTCGAAAATCCTTTGAGAGGCAGGCAAGCAAGAAATTTTACAATAAATGTTCCGAAAATTCTAGATCTCAAATCGTCTTCCGAACATATATTTTCGGAAAATTGGCGTTGGGTGCACCTGCTACTTTCGAGTTTGTTGGCGAAATCCTAAAGAGTGACCCTTCAGTTGAAAGCTACTGTGCGAGCAGAACATTCCTGTGGTGCTAATTACGTCAGAATGCCTTACACTGAGACTATGGGTAGTTCGAGCCCCTAAATCTAAATATTTTAACTTCTACGTAATGTACATCTGCAGTAACTTCCCGCGATGCTATTTTGTCAGTATTTCACCTGCCAAAAAGCGGCAGTGGTACGGTAGAGAATTTTTCACGAAGTAGAATTTCTACTACTTGATATTCCAGTGTACGAATGGGTTCGCCGATGCAATAAAACTTGTCGCGGTGAGTCATCACTGTATGAAGAGAGCGCTTGATCGCTGTTTGACGCACTATTTACGCTGTTAGATCTCTTTAATGATCCATTCAGAGACCAGGGCAGAGAGAGGGAGTCCATAGCTATCGGAGGTAACGAATCAAGCGACTTAGACATTCGTCTTTCTCTCGGCAACTTTAAAAGGTCTGTGTCATTTCCCTCGCTGACTGGTGGCAAAACAAGAGACGATGTTCTTTCCATCATTGAATTTTTCCTCTCGATGGCAGAATTCTTTCTGTTGTATTGGAGTTCAAAGCGATTCTGTGCGGCTCTGAGTTGACACATTTCACGGCCGACCCGTCTATCGAGGCGACATTTTTCTTTCTGTAAATTGACCTCCTCGCGCGAGTTATGCGCTCGAGCTCTTCTCCAACTCTTAGAGGCCAACAGTTTTTCCTCTGTGGATCTTAACATCTTTAGAAGAAAGTGGGTTAAAAATGATTATTTTGCATCAGAGCTCCTCTTACTATACGTATTATAACCATATTCGCTCGTACTGTGGCACGGACCCCATGTCAACAAAGTGTTCATAACTGCATATCCGAGGCATTATATCGGTTTGTACTCTTATTGAAATGCTATTAAAATACGAACCTTGAGGCAAACTGCGCTCATTAAACTGTCTCTTGACATTTCGTTAACTAATTGAAAAGGCTTGGAAGAGCGTGTAATTAATTCATTACAAAGGGGCTCTCAACTGAGGTTAGCCAAGATTAAAAACAAAGTTAAAAACAGACAAAAGAAACAAGAGTAGTTCAGTGCCTTCAATTTGAGGTTCCCTAGGTTTGGATTTTGTTCATATACCACAAATTAGAACTTGCTTCCATAAGCAATGGTTTCGTTAGTCGGTCTCGTTGACAATCTGATTACGCAGCAGGTTACTGACGCAGCACGGAGCTTATGACGTCAGCAACACTTTTATTGCCACTAAATTTAAGAGGGCAAACCTTGCAACAAAATTTTTTAGCAAATAAAGTACTTAATCACCAAATTTCGTATGGAACATCACTATTTACAAATTTCCAGCAAGAAATTGTCCATTTTCCATTTTCTCCATTTTCGTGGGCTTACAATAAAGATCGAGAGTCGACACATACGCGTTCCAAGCCAGTGATGACAGTACTTATACAGCGACATGTGTCTTTGAAGAATAGTTCTCTGTCGACATTGTACAGAACGCTGTTACATTAATTGGCTGGAAGCTGCAGCTCGACACATCACGCTTTTTACGGCTGCCGACTACCGACTTCAAAGAAAAAACTTTTTTCTGCTTGTGTCCATCTCCTTTCTCTGCAAAAAATAATTTTAAGATCATGAGTACTCAAGCAAATGCAAAAAAATATATATTGAAATTAGCACAAGCTGGCCTGGAAGAAGACACCTGCACTATATGCTACGAATCATCATTTTTTGACAAACCTTGTGAATCCATTCATACTCGCCGAACTTGGAGTCGAAAGTTCCTCGTTGCAATGAACGGAGTTTGAGCGTGAACCGCGGCCCGAGTTCCTGAAGTCCTGCCTTCTTCTGGTTCTTGAAAATATACCTGAGGCGTACATGTAAAAAATGAAAAGAAATCTGCCATTAAAGAGACTCTTAGCGTCGACGTTGTCCGGTGGTGACTAAGGTTAGCTTGCGAGCAAGCTCTCCTATTTGTCCTATTTGGGCAAGCGAAGCGAGTCTCGCGAGAACGCGCGAGCGAGGGGCCCCTCCCGGCTTCGCCGCTCACTCGCGCGATCTCGCGAGACTCGTTTCACTCGCCCAAATAGGAGAGCTTGCAGGCTAGACTAAGGTCAGGGGAGCAAGTTGTCCGCATACCCACATTAGAGACCTTTAGTTTCGACGACGTGGACGACGTTTGACTCAGGGGTTTTTCGTGTATTCTAACAAAAAGTGGACCTTCCCGAAAGCTTAAAGGGGCTGTATCACGGCAGTCCACGTCATTTTGTTTAATTTTGCCAATTACTCGCCATCAATCGCTATGGAACTTAAAGTAAGCAAAGAAATTACATGTAAATGACAAAATCAGAGATCCGAGACAAACAAATATGTCTCCTGAGCATTATTTTTGAAGTTGCAAGCAGCAGGGATCAACTTTGAAAAACTGTTAGGCTGAACAGTTTTCAAAAACCCTAATTTCAATCCGTTTCAATCTTCTTTAGTTTTGCCCATCCGTGGTATCTGTTGTTTCTGTTACGTTATTTTTAAAACCTTCCTTTAAAGTTTTAAGCGGTTATTTTTATGTTTCTCTTATTTTAACGGGCATTTTGTAATTTCCTAATTTGCTTGAATTTCATGACACAGCTCCTTTAATTTCAATTTTCACCAAAAAAGATTATAAGCACAGTTTTTTCATTGAAGGAGGCTAAGCCGTCTCACGACTGCAAAATGATGAAAATTCTATTGTTTCCGTCACTACGACATTTTCGCTAAAATCCGTTGTAGAATAACTACAGCTCTCACGTTTTCCCGTCTAGCGCATGCATTCTAGTAGTTTTGTCCTCGCCTAAGAACCTCAAGGAATCTATTTGGGATCTGGGAGGCCACGATTGTAGTTATCTGACTCACCTGTGACGTCTAAAGAAAATAAAATCCCGTTGGTTGTGGAAGGTAACACATTGTCTGCCTTGAAATTGCGGATCGTGAGGAAAGAGCGCTGCCAACAAACGTGCAACAGAATGACCAAGCCGCGTGCTGAAATTATTGAGGATAACTTCTGGTCTGTGGCTTGTCATGCGACCATGGTTCTAAGAAGAAAGTAAGGTAAATAGATTTTTTTTCTGATTTGTAATATGCGTTTAAAAATTTAGGCCAGACTAGGATAGGATAGGAACTTTGATAGGCACAAAGATAACATTCAGAAAGTTGGAAAACTTTCTTAAAACTGAAGCTTTCTGGAGCTATTTTAAACAGCTAATAGCAACGCTTCCACTCAATAGGGCATATCCAAAATACATTTACACGTACAAGTTAAGTGCAGTAATATCCACTCCACGAGCAATGGAAAACCTTCTTCACTTACATGTAGTTTTCAATCCATGGCAAATGACCGTTTAACAAAAAAGAAAAACAAAACAAATGACTGAATCATCTGACCTCAGAAGACCAAGCCTGTTGGATAGAGGGCAGGAGAGCTCACCTTATCCTCTCCCCAGACTTTCTCATGTTTGCTTTTGCAAAAAAAAATGTTTGCTTTCCATTTTACTCATCCAGAGTGACTGAGAACATGGATCAGGCTGGGGAGACCCTCATCAAGTTCAAAAGAATACGATACAAGGACTACACAATGTGAATTGCAATTCTTGTAATACAGTTTTCAAACTTGATAATTAATTATAAAGAAAATACAAATAAATTAACGTTTAATGAGTGTTTGGAAATCAGATAAAAAACTGGTCAGTTTTTGCATCCTTAATTTCTCCCCCTAAAATCATTTTGTTTGAGAAGTAATATCAAGCATTCGACACAGTGTTTCATCACCAAATTAATCACCTCAAAGTTTGTCAAAAATACTCCGCTGCGCATCGTATTTTCAACTCTCTTCTCACTGTTTCATCTGGTGATGAAACACTCTGTCTTATGCTTGATATATTACTTCAGACCTGTTACAGTAAGCAAATAATTATGACAGACAAATAAATGAATAGAATGAATAAGCACAACAATATTATTAATATTAAGTCTATTGAATTTTAAACAACATACCCTAATTTCTTTGCCAAGTTTGATGCTGCTTAATTTGAAGTGTGCTGTGGGACCATCTGGCAAGTGACTGACAACAACTCCATCTAAAGATAATTGGTTAAGGGCTGTGTTTTTGTGTGTCATGGCAGGGTTTTGGCCATATTTTAGTTTTAATAGAGTCACCATTAAAGAAATCTTTTCACCTTGGGGGCATGGGGGTATGACCACTACCCCAAAAAAATGGAATCAAGAATTTCAGAAATGCAATTACCAGCATTCTTGGCATCAAACTATTATAGATGTAAAACAATTTATCATTAAAATAGTATTTCTCGTATTGCTGTTATTCTAAGAGGATGTCTGAAGACTTCCAGACAATGTTGTTGTTTCTTTCTTTTGAAAACCATGTAATGATAAATTCTCCAGAGACATTAAATTAGGCTTAATATCATTAGGCAAAGTTACAGGTAAACTCGAGCTAATGCAGCTAGCAGTCTTCCCCATTGGCAGTATGTGACTTTTGGGGTGGCCTCTAGGGGTCGTGCAGGGTTTCAAGGGTCATTGCTTTACATGTGCAGACACGTGTTATC